>OX465036.1:2763841-3227201 GCA_949841015.1 Aplysina aerophoba | reverse complement strand
CACATGGTCACAATGTGATGTCCATGTGATAAGCAGTATGACATAAGTGTACAGATCTAACGACACATGGTCTTGAGGTTAGCAACATGGACAACCCTAGTGTCAGAGAAGCCATAAGCACATGCTATTTCCAAAGCTGTCAGTGAGACTCTCTCCAAAGCAATGCCCCCAAGCAGCGGTGAGAGCAGTAGGGGTAGCACTAGTGCTACCAGTGGAAGGAAGAGGACATCAACTGGCTTTTTGCCATCCAGCTTTCTGAAGAAGAAGTGTAAGCTGAAGGCAAGGGGAAGGCAAAGAAGAAAACCTGGACAAAGGACATTGTATGTCTTCCAGCTGACTGCAAGCCCACAGACGAAAACAGAATTGTTATTCCAAAGGGGTTGAGGCGTATTGAGTTGGTTAGGCAGGGTCTTGTCGGCAAGATTTCTTTGCATTCGCATATGGATACAGAAGAGGTGTGTACTGAAGTACGTTCTGTGTTTAAAGATGCTATGGGAGGCAATGCCACATTTCAGTTCAAGTTCTTACAGCTAGTTGGAGGGGGCTGTAGGACTCTGTTTGACCCTCAAACCAGTTCGTCATTTGAATGGACAGCAAAGGATGTAGCTCAGTCAGCTGGACGTGGGGCAATCTACATCCTAGCCGAGGATGAGCTGGTTTTGCCAGAGAAACCCACAGTGGACGAGCCAGAGTTTTTAGACAGGTGAACATACAGTTGCAGTGAAATTAATATTGTTGGGAGCAAAGATATAAGTTGATCATCCATTGTATTCTGCAGGGAGGATCAGGGTAGTACTGCTATATCAGAGGGAGTTACTCTAGGAGAGAGCATCACTCTAGAAGAAGTGCACGTGACCAATGAGAGTGACAGAGATGATGAAGTTCAGTTTATGGGTTATAGGTGAGTTTGAATTCAGTAACAAAGTGAGCTCTCATATATTACATATCACTGGCACGAATATATACAGGTATATATATATATATATATATACATATACATACTCATACTACACATAGTGGATACTGTGATTTGGACCTTGAAGATTTGTCTGAATGCTCTGACAACATTGAAGAAGAGGAGATTCAGTGTGCCATTGAAAGAAGCTTGCAGGAGGTGGAGCAAAGGTAAGCTGGTCGCATAGTGCTGCCATGTACATGTACACCCTTAGATTATGATGCAATAATTTTCTCGTTGCAGCACTGAGAGTGTAAGTGTCCCAACTGACTTAGAGATGCAGGAGATACTACGTGAACACCGCAGTGTTGTATTGCGCAGGGCTGATGCCACTCAACGAATCAATGTTCGCAGATCACAACTACTGAATGATTCCTTGGCAGCCTTTTCACGCGCTACATTTGACCCCACCTGTCGTCTCAAAATTAGGTTCATCGGAGAGCCAGCTGTGGATGAAGGTGGCCCAATGCGTGAATACTTCCGTTTGTTCACACAGTCACTATCTATGGCTAGCAGTCTCTTTCAAGTGTCTGCAGGTGGACTTCTCCCAGTGCACAACATTCCTGCTTTGGGCAAGAATACTTACAAATTGTGTGGGCAGACTCTAGCTGTGGGCATCATACATGGTGCGCAAAGTCCCGTGTGCTTCACTCCAGAAACAGCACAGTTCCTAGTGCATGGCACCATTTTAAAGAGACAGGAGGAAGAGATGCTTGGTGCCATCCCCGATGCAGACATCCAAGGAAAGTTGCAGAAGGTACGTATGTACGTTGTATCTGAGTCTGCTATCAGTGCTCGTTATGTACATGTATGAATGCAATGAACAAGTAAGCTTCCGACAACGTCCTTACCACGATTACTTGTACTCTATGTTGGTATACAGGTAATGGATGCTTCTGATGAAGTACATCTGGAACAGGTACTAGCAGAAGATGACTGTTCTTTCATATTTGATTGCGGATGCAGTTGTCAAATCACAATGGATAACCGCTTGGAGGTACTGGAGGCTGTTTGGAAGCACCTCACGCATTTTGCAATTAATGCTGAGTTGACACAATTGCGGGAAGGGCTCAGAGGTGTGCTAAACTTTGGCACACTAATGGACATGCACCCGGCTGCGGTTTTCACACTGCTCTCAATGGCACATGTGACGCCAGTCACTGCAGACCAGCTCCTTGATTGCTTTGTGGTCAGGTATTCGGATGAAGGAAGCAATCAAAGGACCACCGAAGAGACGTTGATGCACAATTTTTCCACATTGTTGGAGGAGTGTGAAGATGGAATTACATTATTTTCATGCAGTGATGTACTTGCTTTCACCACGGGGGCATCTGCCATCCCCCCACTAGGGCTTTGTCCAACACCAGCAATAGCGTTTACACCATCTGTCGGTCTGCCCACAGCGTCTACCTGCAGCAACGTGCTGTGCATTCCCCTGCACCTAACGGAATATGAACAATTCAAGGCATCTTTCGATTTGGCAATAAGGGGTTGCCAGGGTTTCGGAACTATATAATAAAACCGTGGTATATGCATACTGTGTAGGAACTGGCTGCTTTAACTAAGTGTTATTATTAAACTGTTACATCTATGTACTTCCATGCATGTATCACGTGCAGAGGCAGTTAGTAGGCAATGCATTCATTAATCAAGAACAGGCTAAATGTTTATACAAGAGCAAGTTGTTGTAACACAGTAGATTGCTTCTTACCATGACATATTAATTAGCAATGCACAATTAAAGTACACTTTATTTCATCAAACTATCCACATTTAGCATAACACTCATTATTTCATGTATTCCATAAGCAGCCTATTTCATCTACGTATATCCAACAACTATTACCTCACACATTAATATTATCATTGTAGCCAGCTGATTATGGTTCGTTGCAGTCATTGCAATTGGTCATCAGGTGTCGACCACAGACTTGTATTGCAACGAGATAGCGTGACTTTGCATCATCTGCACTGCGACTCTGTAGTGCAACAGCTATGTCATGCTGCAATCGTACACATGGCCTGAAAGAGCATCGTGGAACAGTGACCACTTCATTTGAAGGCATGTCAGTGGGATCAATGTCAGGAGCACGTGTTGGCTCAGATTCACTCACTTCTTCATGTGGACTGGTTATGAACAGTTGCTGTGGAGTTGCATTGTGTTCTGTAGAAATGGCATGATTGTTCCAAGCCTCAGCAAATGCCTGCAGACATCGATTAATTTCCAGTGCAAAGGTCGAATGTAGGCAATAGATGTCTACTTCATTCAAGTGGTCAAGTTGTTCATCAGCCTCTAGCTGCCGGAATGTATTCGAAAATGTGACTATTACTGAACGATGTACATCTCTCCAGAGCCTTTCGATGCGTTCATTATGAGTGGAACTTCCAGTAATGACACAGGTGTGGGTGGAATGTTCGTTCATCATCATGCGCCACACTTCAATATTTTCTCCACCATGATCGGTGCGAACTTTCTTTGGCAAGCCATACCTGTGCACTCCACTCATAAATGCTGCGAGAACACTGTCTGACCTGTTGTCAGTATGACACTGGAGGAAAGTTATTAAACGTGAATAGCCATCTATTCCTCCGTGCACAACCATCCGCCACCTAATCAGCTTGTGGTTACCATCAATGTGCCATACGTCATTGGCCGCATCTACATGATAAACCCTCCTTCTCACAGCAACACTCCTCCTCTCTGCTGTTCCTGTAGGATCAACACGGTGAATGCTTGCTCTGAGTTTTTCTCGCTGCACTCGTATTCCCTGGGACAGAAGATGACCAGCCAGCATTACTTCGCCATCATTTGGATGAGTTGATTTGATAGATCGAACTTTTAGATCCAAATCATTGACAGATATGTCAGAGTACTTCTGGAAATGTGCTTGGTCCAAGGTACTAAGTTTGTTATAAAGAGTCTGGCGACTCACTCCCAACATTTCAGCGACTTTACTTTTGGAAAACCCTTTGGACAAGAGAAATTCAACATCATCTGAGTCCATTTCAATAGAGGGCCTTCCTCTTTGTCTCCCCTCTGAACAATCTTCACCTTCAGTCATTTCAGAAAGGTAGCTACATAGGATAACTTTAGATCAAGATCTGCACAAGTATAAGAAGCCTAGTCCTTCAGACCATGTGGTCGTTAGATCTGTACACTTATGTCATACTGCTTATCACATGGACATCACATTGTGACCATGTGACCATGGATACATCACGGTCCGCAAGTATTTTTGTTGCATTATCTGATCTATGCATACATCGCGTGATCTATGCATACATCGCGTGATCTATGCATACATCGCGTGATCTATGCATACATCGCGTGATCTATGCATACATCGCGTGATCTATGCATACATCGCGTGATCTATGCATACATCGCGTGATCTATGCATACATCGCGTGATCTATGCATACATCGCGTGATCTATGCATACATCGTGTGATGTATGCATACATCGCATGATCTATGCATACATCGCGTGCTCTATGGTGCATAATTTGTTATACATCACATGATCTATGCATACATCAAGTGACTTATGGATACATCAGGTGATCTATGATACATCCACTTTTAATTGAATATTTGTACAAACGGCACCCCATACATACCTCTCTGTCTTGTTTCTTTTAGATCTGCAATAGATGCAGGCTGTGATGGGCACACAGGCTCCAATAGCAGACAACAACAGCACTTCTAAAACAACAATGATTGGAATGAGGGTGCTTAATTCCTCTGCTGGCGGTTGTGACGAACCAGGCAGTGTGCTGGGAGCTGATGGGGATGGCTGACTGCTAATAGGCATACTGGAGACTGCATGCATAATGTAGAAAATAGAAAATGCAAGTCAGAAGTAATTATGATAAACAATATACCCAAGTGTATAGCTACAGTACTATCATTTTATACGTATAATGCATGCCAGACATGACAGACAGGGATGCTCTCCAGCTTAATATGCACCTGCTCCGGTGTTCTCAATGGTCACGTTAAGCTGACTCTGGCTGCACACTAAATTGTGATCAGTAGCATCCAGCTCCAATGTCACTCTGCTCTCCTCAACCATGGAGGGGGGCAGATAGATAGTGACATTGCAAGTGATTTCTGTACTGTTTGCCTCCGGGAAGCAGCAAGCATCTGGTGTCATATTGTAACCTGCAGCTATATACACAGTAAGAGTATTGTGAGAGATTTGCAATATATATCCTAGTCATTAGACAGTATTCAGGGCCATACATACTTGTGAAAAGGTTTGGTAGTTGAAAGCCAACCACGATGCCAAAGGAATGCACATATATAGACATTGGGCGAACTGATCGTGAGCAAATACGTAGCAGAATCAATAACAATGATTGCAGGACGTTTCGGCCACGAAAGCCTTTATCAACTGCGTACAGAACTAAAGAAACTACAGTGTGAGATAGGTTATAACTATAGCAAACACTGGCCAATGGTGTTGTGTGAGGAAGAGTGGGTGCATAAATGACCAATGATATTACGTGATTGTGAGTGGGTGCGTAAATGACCAATGATATTACATGATTGTGTGTGTGTTTGTGATTGGCTAAAGTAGGTGACAAATGATAAAGTGTGAAGGCATGCACTGTTTACCAAACAAACAAAAGCTAGGCTAGAGGTATGGTGACAATACACTAAAACAGTGGCCTCCTCCTACCCATGGTCTGGAACCCCATCCTCAACCCACACCCCTTACCCCACACTTAGCCTCATTTGTCTTTAGTTTTAGTGTGTTGTCACCATACCTCTAGCCTAGCTTTTGTTTGTTTGGTAAACACTGCATGCCTTCACACTTTATCATTTGTCACCTACTTTAGCCAATCACAAACACACACACAATCATGTAATATCATTGGTCATTTACGCACCCACTCACAATCACGTAATATCATTGGTCATTTATGCACCCATTCTTCATCACACAACACCATTGGCCAGTGTTTGCTATATAACCTATCTCACACTGCAGTTTCTTTAGTTCGGTACGCAGTTGACAAAGGCTTTCGTGGCCGAAACGTCCTGCAATCATTGTTATTGATTCTGTTACGTATTTGCTCACGATCAGTTCGCCCGATATCAACAAAGTAGCAATGAGCCTCTACGATATCATATATAGACATATGTATGGCCATCAAAGGTCAGCAATCACAGATATATCTTAGTGTGTCATATGTACATACATTCCAAGCACTTTCCCTAGCTTGGGAAATTCATTACCATACTATGCTGTGTACGCATGTGACATAAGTATCATGGACTGCAATTATTATCATCAGTAGCACTAAGTTGGGGTCTCTATAATGTACAGTGTCTAGGAGAGGGAAGAAAAAGAAGGAAAATTTATATACTATACAGTTATACACTCCTGAGTTTCAGCTCCTGAGTCAGTCGTCCAGGCATTGCCATACTCTTCCTCTTTGTGCATAAATTATGTACATACGTATGTGTCAGTCATGCATTGGCTGCCCTGGTGCAGCTGAGCAGTTACACCATGCACTGAGGCTAAATTTGATGGCAGTCATGCAGTCAATCCAGCATAGAAATGAATTAGCTACATGATATCCAACTTACTGTCATGAAGGTTGATAGTAGCACAGTGCATGTCATAAAATTCATGGTTGGCAGGGCCTCTACGTGTCACAGGAATGTTTAATGACACAGATGTCTCAGTCCCATTGATAGTGATCCAAGTTTCTGATTCATTCCAGCAGTACACCGGGACTACATTAAAGGACAGGAAAATCCTGTAAACAATATTGTTCATATTTCCATATATGATGTATACTATTAACAAAACATCACAGCTAACTAGCAATATATATATTTTACTATTTACATAGTATGAATAATACCTATAGTATGAATAATACCTATAGTATGAATAATACCTATAGTATGAATAATACCTATAGTATGAATAATACCTATAGTAAAATGTGGTTATTATATTACACAGGATAGGTGTGACATGTTGCATAATTATGCAATCATTATTTTGCAAGTGCTAACCATTGTATACAAATATTTTCTTTGATTCATTGCAAATGTTTTGACCGTTCAGTGTCACAACCCCTTCAACTTCACTGGATTCAAAGTCTTGATTTTTTTGGTTCAGATTAATGGTGCAATTTGCCTGTAGTTGCCGTGGATTAAATTGACAGGTTTCTTCAGTGTCTGTAGAAAGAATAGGACTGATTATAGGTTGAGCTGTACCGAGTAAGCTAAGTGAAGCCATGATTGCATGTACTTACCCACTGAAACATTTCCAATGTTATATGAGAGATTCAGAAAAAATGAAGCTAAATTACAGCCAGGACTGTCTCGAGTTACATTCACAACCACACTTGTAAACTTTGTCACTTCACTAAGATCTTCACCGAAGCATATTTCTTCCTTCACATCTATAATTATATAAAAATACTTTATATACTACATGGATGAGATATAATTATACAATCACCATCAGTTATGGACATTATACCACATAAACCCACATACGTAAACTTTTACATAGTCGTGAAGTACATCTTTTACATACTGCCAAGGTACGTATGTAGCTCACATTAACCACTCTTTATAATTTATATATATACGTCAAAGCCTAAGAGGTGAGCAGATCATAATTACTTGCTTGTGCACGACTGACAGTAAGCTTACTGTCATACATTTGACCAGCAGCTCAATCATTAATAAAGGAAATGTGAACATCTTTTTACAATAATATAATTCACAATACCTTCATCCTTAACTGTGATGGTGGTTGAAGATTGTCCACCTAGTCTGAAGCCTGGACCAGTAAGTGAATTGCCTCCATTTTCAATAACAATGTGCGCTTTGAATGTTTCTTCACATTCTGGTACATCATCATTCACCAGTAAAATGTCCACACTAGCTGCAACATTTCCACTTTCAAAAGTCAAGTAATGTCGTCCGCAGTCTAGCTGACCTACACCTAAAACATGATAATATATACATGCAGTGCAAGTTATATATACATATATATGTATGTATAATTATGTATAATTGCGATGGTAAGTCAATATACCACACAATTACACATGTAGTCATCAAAGTCAGGATATAAACTTACAAGACATATTAGAATGGGTACCAGTGATGTTGACAGTGATGGTGAAATCTTGATTGCTTGCTGCATTAGCAATGACAGTCAAAGTCAAATTTTCTCCTTCTTTCACCATCATGTTTTCATGTTGAAACGATATAATAATCTCATCTCGGATGCACACTGTAGCCTCTCGAATACATCCTAATCTGACTGCAATTTCTTCTAGATTCAACATCTTAGGATGGATAGACAGATGCACAAGAAAGCACTCTGTGCCTTCGGTTGAGTTTAGATCAGCAACAATAGGAATGTTAACCACTGCTGACGTCATGTTTGCCATGAAAGTTGCAACATAAGAACCGCCTTTATAATCAAAGCCAGCTGCAGCAGAGTGATTTGGGTAGAGCAATATGTATATGTAGTAGAGTGTCACCCAGCTGTCTAATGTATATATACACCAAACATAGCTAACCTGTAGCATTTCCAATTCCACAAAAGATTGTGTCCACTTGTACTTTGTAGCTTAAACTGGGAATGGCCTTATCGGAGGTAACAGTCAAACCGATGTTCCCTAATGACTCGTAGACATTGTATTGTAATTTGTCAAAACTGCATAGCACTGTGATAGTATCCCTAATGAAAATTGTGGCTGATGTATTCTCTGAATTCAATTCCAAATTTGCAGTGAAGTTTTCGTCACCCTCATCAACAAGATCATGGTAAATCAATATCTTCACAGATGTGGAATTAGATCCTGTGGTGAACACTGCTGTGATGTTTTCCTCTCCAGTAAGGGTGGTGTAATCATGACCAACTACATATATGATTTTGATTGTAATAATACTATATAAGCATTGATAACAGTATAATACAGTTGCATACCAACCCCCGCACAGTCAAAGCTGCAATGCCATAATGTGTTCCACAATAAATCAAGTGAAGTATGTGTGCTAGTTGTGGATAGTAGGAAAACAGTGTAGTATTTAGAGGCTCAAGACCACTAGTATATAGAATCAGGATGCAGCAACCAAATAGTGGCTTGGTTAGCTAAAGATGAAATTCAGATTTAGAAATTCTATAAAATTCTAGGAATAAAAAAAATTAACTGCAAATGTTTAAAATTTGCTACTTTGTCCAAGCATATATACATAGTCTTGGATTGCTGGTCAAGTCCAACTGATCAATTGCTATTGGTATTGCATAATTCAACAAGTAGCAAATAATAATATTATGATAATGCTAGAAGTATATTATCACTAACACACAAAATTAATTTATTGCAGCAATTTTGCATGAAATGACACCTTTTACGTGTAACACCAACAGCATCGTTGCTAAGTATAACTAAAGTGCTAAACCCCAGGCCAAATAACCTATATAAAAACTTTCAGTCATCCCAATGAAAAAGGTTAATAAGAAGATGTAGTCTTACACTGCACTGTGGACTTACCTTCAGCAGGCGCATGAGCACTGAGGACCTATATACCTTCCTTCAAGCGAATGAACACAGGTTAGAGTATGGAAAAATCAAACCAGATACACAAACACAACCAACTACTGTAACCTATGGCTCATGCGCACTGCAGGGTTAGTAAATACATTCTATGATATCTATACTTACATGTAGCTGACCCATCTTTTAATTGTATAGGAAGGGTATAGTCCACTTGGGCATTCCTAGATGACTCCAAAACAAGTTCAAGCGTTTGACTTCTCTCATATGTTGTGTAATTGACCAAAGAGAAAGAATAATTGTCTGGAGAGGACACAAGGTAAACAAGAGTAACTTATTCTGTACCTTGCCTGTACAACATATATATACGTACATACACACACATGCACACACACATGCACACACACATGCAGACATACACACACAGACAGAGGGAGAGTGAGAGATAATGCTAGATTTTCATTAGCAATTCCAAAAGCAAATCTGTACCTCCAATTGAGTCCAATCTTGTACCAGCCATTGAGCCATAGCTGTTCTGGTTCTGCCATGCGTACAGAGTGGCCCCAATGCCACAGCTGTCCCACGTGTGCATAAGTGTGTGGGCGCCTGTGCTGACACTTGGGTGGAACTGGGCAGCACAACCACACACTTCTCCACCTGTGCATGCAATGTCAGTGAACGAAACACTGGAGGGAAGTGGATGACCGTCATAGAGGATTTCGTTACGTTGGCAGCATTCACTTGTGACTACTAAATTGAGATATGGGTCAAATACAACCGGCTGTGCAACATCTTGAGGTGTCACACTCTCCACAAGGATAACGTTGTACTTGTTATTAAACTGTCCAACTGGTGCTATGAGGGTTACAAACGGGTCAGCAAAGATGTCATTAATGCCACCATATTCGTGTCCTAAGCTGTACTGAGCCACTAGTAGTGGCTGGTTGGACTCCACATGGCAGTAGGTAGGCATGTTAACCAGGACCTCCCTAAAGTTTCCAGCCGAAGTTAGAGTGAATGTGTCAGGTTCTGAGCCATTGCACCTATGTGTCACCACAGTGTTGTCTGCCCCTGCTATGAAGCGGTAGCCAGCTGATAGGCGCTCGGCAAGTGGACTTAGGAAGAAATTGAACCCCCATGTTTCAGTAGGAGGTATCTGCTCCATGATGCCATCACATGATTGCATGTCTGCAGGGTAGAAGGCACATTGGTGGCCAGTGATAACTGATAGGTAACAGGTTCCTGTCACTTTAGTCCCTGTCAAATCATCTTGAGATGACATGAAAATGACTGTTTGTTTTGGAAGTGGAGGAGACCTGACAAGCACCCCTGGGTTATGAGTTAAGGGTCGATCTCTAGCTATAAGCGCATTAGCCCTTGCTGTTGGTGTGATTTCAACAACACAGTTATCCTCTGTTGCTACAATGCCAACAAAGCTACGGTCTCCTCCTTCTGGAGTTTCAGTTGTCGATGGAGAGGACACCACATAGTATGTATATGTATTGGTTTTGGTGGCAAATTTGGGATAGAGCAGTGCAATATCTGTGGATGCTGCATCTTCATTGAGGAGGTAGATCACAACCGTTTTGTTCTCATCAGCCTTGACATTAACTGCTATGTCAAAATTGGCTGGACTGGTAGTGAACGCGCGGAGTTCTTTGGGCAGGTTGACCTTGGTGACCGACCCTTTGCTTGCAGTGAAGGTCTGGCTGAATGCAGAAAGTCGACGTGACCGGGCATTATAGGAGACTGTGAATGAGACATTCATGTCTTCACTGGTGGTGACAAGGAGCTGAGGAGTAAACTGGGCTCCTGCTGGGCTCTTGACTGGTGGCACCAACAAAATGAACTCATTGCCTTCATTAGTGATGCCTATAAAAAGAATCAGTTGCAGTGTGGTTTAAGGACAATAGCATGTAATGATCAACACTTTTTCAACAGTAGACTCTATTTCAATCTGACGGGCTTTTATAGGAGACTGTGAATGTGACATTCTGTACTTCACTGGTGGTGATTTGGAGTTGAAGAGTGTATTGATCTTGTACTTGGCTCCTGACAGGTGGCACAATGAGGAAGAGTTCACTGCCTTAGCACCTAGACTATATAAGAGCTAGTGTGAACATTGGCAGACTCTGACCTACCTGGTGAGTATAATTAACCACTTGCATTAGTTTATTCAGTAGCTGGCCTATCCCCTAGGCATAACTGAATAGTTTAGATATCAAAAAGCCTTTAGCCAACATAGGTCATTGGGGGTGGGTCCGATGACCTTTAATACCATACAGGGTTTCAGCAAGGTAGCAGTTCACTGGTGCTCATACATCAAAGTCTTATAGGCTAAGGAGGATAGAGCTGCTATAACATTTCAGAGTTGTATATAAGCGGAGGATAGCACTACCCTGGTAGGGGTATGAAGGTTAATAGGGGTCAGAACTATGCCAGTCCATGAACAGAAAAGGGGTGTCGTTAACCCTTAGATATGCATAAACTCACAACTTTTCCATTGATATCATCCAGGTAGGCATACACTACAAGTCTACAGAAGAGGACACGTCGGAAAGGGCTGAGAAACAAAAGTAAGTTGGTCTGGACAGAAAGCTACGTAACTCATGCGAACTTCTCTAATTTTACACCTGCACCATGCCAGTAGACCACGCCAGAGGTTGCTTACCCTTGCTAGACTACTGTTATACCGGGTTGTGTCTCGTCTTGTCAAGTTCGAGGCACGCGGATACTTCAGTCTTAGAATTAAGTATTCAATAGTGATCTTACCGGCGGACAAGGGAAATGCCACCGCAGCCAACTTTGTGCCGCTGAGCCACCAGCCAGATACGTTAATAGGCACGAATGCGAGTAATGAAATGTCAAAACATGTCTCAAGTTATACAACTACAATATCATTTACATTACACAATAGCATGTTGTTCTCGACACGTCGACTCAGTACACACAACCAGCGACCTCTGCCAGGCCTGCTTGGTTAATAAACTGTATTCCAGGAGGACCGACTGAACCTTATCTAGCGGCCCTGGGCGAAGTGTGTGAGCGACAGACGGTGTCGGCTGTCGGCCCGAGACACTTGTCACACAGCTAGCGCTGGCAGTTCGACTCGTAGTACGTCTCGTCCAGACTTACTGTGACTTTACACTCCAATGGATCGCGACGCGAGCCGCTAGATGCGTTACCACTAGTTTCCGAATTTCATAGCACCCCCAACGCTCACTTCGCGCAGCTCCAAAGGAAGTGGTCAGCTGAAGAGCTAGGAGGGGAACAATTGAGGACAACATCAGGCAGCTCCCTGAGGACTATGTGAGTTGCGGTTACAAAAGTAGGCGAAAGTTACGTGTGATGATATTAAATCTCAACCAAGCAGTGATCTAGGAACACTTCCTTCCTTCCTGCCAATAAGATCCGTAAGCCATTCACAGAGTATAGTCATTGTCAGTTAGACATTAAGCTATACAAAACGTTAGAAGAAATGTTGCTCATGAATTATGCATGCTTCACTTTTTATGCCTTGTTGTGCGTGCATTGCCCGATGCAATTCAATTATGCATTAAAATATAGACTGTTACCATGAAGTGCAAGTTTCTGTACATAAAATGCAATATGCTTATATTATAATATATATGTGATGCTCTTATGCATTGACACACTAGTCAGTTGACTGAATGCATGCTCTATTTAGGTGAGATTGAAGTCAAACCAAATAGTGCTGAATGTCATAATGCTATCAATCAGTTAGTGAGAACGCCATTCCTCCCACACACACGTACCATGCATAGTAATGCATGAAAACCATTGCTCAAATGTTTTTCAATGACATGGTGGATGGACATGCACATTTGACAATACATGTCAATTTGACTACAATGTCACAGTTGATGTGTCAAATGGCACAGCTACAGGTTAGAATTTGTCTGCCACTCTCCAGTTCCTTCAGTAGAGTCATGAATTGCATGCCACCGTTCTGTATGTCATTTGGCAGTGTGTGATTTCTGGTAAGGTGAGCTCCTTGTGCATTGTGTAGTGGTATAGGCTGATGGCCTAGTTTCTAGGAACGTTTGTCAGTTTGGTCCAGCCTTGTGTTGAACTGCCTTATTCTCATTTCTTCACAGTTGGTTCTGACTTTGGTAGTGGACCTTTTACTGCCTCATTCCCTGCCGGTTCCAACACAAGCAGTGTGAATGTACCCATCACGGATGATCAACTGCAGGAAGGTGATGAGACATTTGCTGCCCAACTGCAGATCCCAAGTAATGTTCCGGACACAGTTGTTCGAGGGGAAAATACAGTTGCTCAGGTTGTCATTGAGGACAATGAAGAAGTCATTACCGTTAACTTTAATCCAGCAAGATACGAAGTGTCAGAGGATGGCCTGAATGTTGAGCTAACTCTTGTTGCTAGCCAACCTTCTCCAGTACCTTACTCTATCACGGTGAACACAATCGATGGTACAGCACAAGGTATGTCTACGCAGGAGCAAGTTGTATATTAAAGTGATAGCTAAGTACATACGTATGTACGTATATTCATACTGTGCATAATATGTGATTTGGATTATGAAATGCTGACTACAGCGTACTGTACTTGTTTAGGGGGTAGTGCAATATGTGTGTACATATAGTAATTACGTACTGTATAACATGTATTGGCTGTATGCTAGCTGTCCTTCCCCCACCTCAATAGCCTTCAGTGACTACGTAGGAGGTCCGTATGTTGTGGACTTCCCTGCTAATGAGACTACAGTGAGGCTTCAGATAGCAATTATGGATGACTCTGTGCGTTGTGAATGTTCCGAGGACTTCACGGCTAGCTTGGAAGTGCCTGATGTAGCTGGCCGGCTGGTTGTGGTGCCAGGGGTGAATGGCACGGCAGAAATCATTATCATTGATGATGATTGTGAGTTGAATCTTCGTATGCAACAATAATGCACAGACGACCTGTGTGAGTGGATGGGCGTTAGGCATATCTTGCTTGTGAGTGGATGGGCAAATGTGATAGAAGGCATTAAAGATTTTGCGACAAAGTGATAGGGTTGCGAGTGATGAATTTGTCAAAGCATCTCTCACTGTTCATCAGTTAGCCGACTATATGCAGTATAGTGGGAACATTTGGCAGGTAATGATTGCTCTGATTTTAGCATTTATGGAGTTATATATTTGGCGGATTGCCTGGAACTATCATGCAATCACTGCTTAATTGTCAAAATGGAAGACGTAGCCATTAGGTTTGGACCAAGGTTCCAATTGATTTGCGGCTATCGTGCCTACAGAGTGATTTGGATGTCCACTAAACTTGAACACCGAGCTGCGAACAGGTGCTAGCAGATGCAGTAGACCCATACACGATGGCATGCAACTGTTGTGGATTCCTCTATAGATTATAATAGCTGCGCACCACACAACCCTTCCAGCCATCTTGAAGTCCTCCCTGGATACATTGTAGATTCCTTACCGCTCTTATGCTTGTCCCCAGGTTAAATCTTCTTCAGGTATATAGATGTTTGCATAGTGTCATAACTAGCCAATAGTGAATTTTATAAATGGCAATAATTTGGTGAGGAATTAAATTTGGTAGGCTTCTTACTACTGGCCACATTGCCAATTTAGGTATTCACCAACTTTCACGCTTTACGAAATGATCCCTGGTTGCTCATGGCGAAAGAAAGCTAGCGATTCGCCTTCACTGTAATGTGTCGTCCAAAAAGATGGGATGCACTGTGTTAATTAATGCTATTTGACAGGGGGATGCTGTTTACTGTAGACAGGAGGGGAATGTACACCTTAACCACAATACACTGTACATGGTTTGCACGAAGTCGGCATGTGGCTTTGGAGGAATTGGTCCTGTACATATTGCTCTGTTACAATCTTGTTGCAATGTCACATGCTAGATCTTCTGCTTCTGCACCTACAGTGTGTCCCATATCCTTCAACCCTGAGCAGTACTCGGTGGCTGAGAATGTCCAAGGTGGTACAGTGGAAGTGTGTTTGACGGTGGAGGAAAACTGCTATGGAGACTTCAGTGTAATGCTGCAAACTGGGAACAAAAGTGCACAAGGTCATTAATGGGGTTGTATATAACACCTAGCTCTGGGCTAGTGAAATCTCCTTGTGTACATGTACAAGTCCTGACCCTAATTGCTATTTTTATTGGCACAGTGTACCAATACTACATACGTATACACTACAATACCAGTATAGTGTACCAATACTGGTTGTGTAACACAACCATACTATTATTTGTACTTGCTGTGGGTGTATTACCTTGCCTACGAGAATAGTACAGCTCAATGTTCTGTATGTGTGTGTACAGTATTTGTATTGCACGTTTGTTTTCTTCTTGTCCAACTCTTCTGCAGGTCCTCCTGACTATGAACCTGGACCATTTACTGTCAATTTTCCACCGAATGTGGACAGGGCCTGTACCGACATTCCCATTGTTGATGATGAAATATTTGAGGGAGACCAATACTTTTGTGCTAGCATCGTTGTGCCACCAGATCTCTCCCTGACTCCAGGACGGAAGGCAAATATCACCATTGTGGATGATGATACAGGTGAGACATGTTTACAAAGTATGTATTTAAGCTCCTAGCATGTGATGTAACAACGCAGACAACAAATAGAAGGTTGCATATGATGTGATGTGCTTTGTAGTCAGTTGTACATTGCTTGTTGGCAGAGCTAGATACAGAACTGCATTGAAGAAGAAGTTATGTGAAGGGAATGTGGCTTTACTGTCGCTGACTTTAGAAAGTGTCTACGTGTTTATATGAATTCGTTGGCCTGTTTGAAAATTACAATGTTTTTCCAAATCCCACTTTTTAGTATGTCATGCTGAATGTTGCTGATAACTTGCACTTCTCCATGGCCGTCTTCCCCCTTTCTTCTTTTTCTGTTGCAGACGTGTTCTGCTCAGTGCAGCAGGATAGTATAACTGTCAACGAGGCAGATGGGGTCATTGCTGTGGATATCTCAATCAGCAGACCAGTGGAAAAGCCATTTATCTGTGAGATAGAAAGTCAGCCCGCCTCTGCAAAAGGTGTGTAGCCTGAATTGTATACATTGATGCATGCCTCAATACGTAGTTTGTACAGTATGTATGTGTGGGTATATATTATACTGTATGTGCATACGTTTCTAGTCATCTGGTTTGTTATACACACAGATGTTTGCACGAGTGACTATATCTGTGTTCGTACGTATTACTAAATCATAGTTTACTAGGCATACGCAATGCGCAAACACATGCAGCAATTGAAAATGAGTAATAACAAAGAAGGGATATGCGAAAAGTGTGAATATATGTCCAGTAAGTTGATGGAAAGGTACATGTATATATGAAGAAGAAAGAAAAGAAATATGCCAAAGTCATTCGGCTGGCAATCGCTCTTCCCACTGTGCCGCATTCTGGCTTGAGCTGCGCTTCCTGTGTACAGTAGTTGTAGGCGTACAGCCCAAGTCGCTGTCGTTGTCCGGGTGCTTCCTGCGTCTGGTAGCTGTACACGTACGGCTTAAGTTGCTGTCGTCGTCCGGACTGTCTTCCGCTGAACTGGCGCCATCAGCCATACCTAGCGAAAGTGAGACTTCTGAAAGTGGTGCTCCGAACAGCAGCAAGTGTTTTGAAGGACACTGAACATTGAGCCAACGTGATAGGACTTGCGTAAGGTGTGCACGGTCTTGTGCAATGCACGTGCAGACAGACATGTATATACAAATATCGCGGAATCTCAAATAGAACGTGATTATTAGCCTCGCTTCGCTCCCTGTCCATGCGCCGCTCGGCAATAATTCTCTTACATGTTATCCTGGGTGCTATGTAAGTTTTATCTCAATTGGCATTCACTGCGTTTACACCTTTCATTGTTTTACTTGCAGAGGGTGAGGATTTCAAACCCATCATTCGGAACATTACATTTCTGCCTCAGGAGTCTACCACCAGGGAGGTTCAACGTGAGATTGTCAATGATGACAGGGAAGAGGGCAATGAAAACCTAACAATCTTTGTCAAAGATGTCAGTGGACAACAAGTCTCACCGGTGCCTATCAATGTTACCATCATTGACGATGAAGGTGTGTACCTCAATGCAAAATGCTATACATAGAGTCTTTTCGTTGTGTCATAGGCATTGCATAAGGATGTAGATTAACAAGGCAATCACTCGCAGTATGTACAATGAACTAGAAATACGTACTAGGACATTTGAGCCTTGATTGGCTTCTTCAGCATATACATAGTGTACTGGGAACACTTTAAGTCCTAGCATATGTACTTTTCTTCACCCTCTACAGCTCAGGGCACTGGAGATCCAATGTTCACAGTTCCCTTGTCACTCTCTGAAGAGACTGTAGAGAAATTTGGTCAAATGTCCATTTGCTATGAAGTCCACGGAAAACCCAATAAGACCTTCAACCTTCTCTCAGATATTTGTGTCTCAGTGAATGCCTTCTACTCACCAGCAAAAGACAAGAAGATTGGTAATATTATGAGTAAGATTGGCGTTCTCACTGAAGACTCCGATGGAGTGTGCCAGCGGATTGAGGTGGACTTGGACGGCTGTGCTTCTAGTGTGAATGGACAAAAAGTGTCAGAGTACTACCAGAGTGGTGTTCGCGTGATCCAGCGACGCGGTAAAAGAGTTCGCATTGCCACTCCAAATTGTGGAAATTCTGACGTGGTGATGTGGGTCATCTGTGAGGTCCAGATGAAGGAGCCCATGATCAAGTTTGTGATCTCCAGAGGTGACAGTTTGAGGCCAGCTAGTCATGGACTTATTGGTAGGTTCTAAGGCATGAACACGAGATTTGCTGTACACTGCACATAATTTATGTTCTTTAACAGTTTGGTTAAGTGTAAATGTAAACTGGTAGCATCATAATGGTACCGAATGTAATTTTGTACCTTCGTATAACTGTCCACACCTGGAACTGGTACGACCCATGGTGTGTTACAATGTGACCCCATCTGATAACATTCACTTTCTTGCAATTGAGGAACACTGCACCAAATCAAAAGTGGCAAGCACACAGCCTTCAGCTGCTTAGGTAGGCTGTAGACACTGCTGTTGCAGAACGTGCAAAGCTATAATGAACTCAAGTGAGGGATGTTTATCAGTGATGTCTTCCTCAGCTTCTAGCCACAGAGGATATTATGAATGCCTCAAACTTGATTGTGGTACCACTACTGTTTGCAGTGTTCTCTCTAGGTTGTTTTTGGGGGGTGCTGCATCCCCCTTTGGTGCAAATATACTCCCCTATCAGTGTTTCAGAGGCTGCTGCACCCCCCATAAAAGTCATGGCATGCAAAGCTGATCTGTATTCAATAATTATTACCGAACTGTTATACACATGGAAGTACACAGCAAACGATTGTGCAATAGTGACACTTGCGGAGGATAGGGGCTGGATTCCAGACTAGTGCTTTGGACTCCACCCCCTGCACCCCCCTATTTCAAAATTCTGGCGAGAACACTGACTGTTTGTACATATAGATGTAGTTGAAATGGGTGAAATCGTGAGCAATTCACGTGGCATAAAAAGTCAATAACAGAACGTTTCGGCCTCGAGGGCCTTCTTCAGCTGTTACGCTCATGAATTCACCCATTTCAAGTTCAACGACGTGGCAATGAGCCTCTACAATATAATAGCGTGCCAGCTGGTGTCTCTGTCAATGTATGTTTTGTACTGTGAATTGTTGCTATGCAGCCATGATGTTTCCTGTTTGTTTCATAGGTCAGTTCTGGAAAACTGAAGTGTCAGCTGAGAGGTACCATGTGAAGCCAGAGGACAAGATTCAACCTGATCAGAATCAATTTGCTGTTACCCTGAAAAAGGCTTCAGGTGAACAGAGGCGCTTTTTTGCTCATCTCTACGGCCGTACCTGGGATCGGAAGCAGAAGCCATGCCTTTATGCTGGTAGTTCTCAGGGTGGAAGGACTATGGAGGTTCCTTCTCTTAATGGAACCGTGATTGAAGGATGCTACACTCATTACATCGTTGATGAGCTCATGGATCCCAAGTTTGAGTACAGCCAATTCAAGTCCCAATGCCCAACCAAGGCCTGGGCGCACTGAGCTTACTAAAAAGTGATTATTAACAGAATTATAAGTTTCGTCATCAGGTAATCCTCATGACATCGAATTAGCTTTACATATGCGTATGTAGTGTTTCACTAAGTATGCCATCAATGCTCATTATTTTCATTACTGATCTAGTGTGAGTTGGACTCTTTCGTCAGTTAACCCGTTCAATGACACAGCATTACATAATCTTAGTGATGTTCTGTGACTATGGTAATCACATATTCAGCACTAAGTGGATGGGAATACAAGTACACTACATGCTGTATACGGGAAGTGCTTCTGCTACAGGACAATGCGTATACGGGAAGTGCTTCTGTTACAGGACAATGCGTATACGAGAAGTGCTTCTGCTACAGGACAATGCGTATACGGGAAGTGCTTCTGTTACAGGACAATGCGTATACGGGAAGTGCTTCTGTTACAGGACAATGCGTATACGAGAAGTGCTTCTGCTACAGGACAATGCGTACACGGGAAGTGCTTCTGTTACAGGACAATGCGTATACGGGAAGTGCTTCTGCTACAGGACAATGCGTATACGGGAAGTGCTTCTGCTACAGGACAATGCGTATATGGGAAGTGCTTCTGCTACAGGACAATGCGTATACGGGAAGTGCTTCTATTACAGGACAATGCGTATACGGGAAGTGCTTCTGTTACAGGACAATGCGTATACGAGAAGTGCTTCTGCTACAGGACAATGCGTATACGGGAAGTGCTTCTGCTACAGGACAATGCGTATACGGGAAGTGCTTCTATTACAGGACAATGCGTATACGGGAAGTGCTTCTGTTACAGGACAATGCGTATACGAGAAGTGCTTCTGCTACAGGACAATGCGTATACGGGAAGTGCTTCTGCTACAGGACAATGCGTATACGAGAAGTGCTTCTGTTACAGGACAATGCGTACACGGGAAGTGCTTCTGTTACAGGACAATGCGTATACGGGAAGTGCTTCTGTTACAGGACAATGCGTATACGGGAAGTGCTTCTGCTACAGGACAATGCGCATACGAGAAGTGCTTCTGCTACAGGACAATGCGTATACGGGAAGTGCTTCTGTTACAGGACAATGCGTATACGAGAAGTGCTTCTGCTACAGGACAATGCGTATACGGGAAGTGCTTGTTACAGGACAATGCGTATACGGGAAGTGCTTCTGTTACAGGACAATGCGTATACGAGAAGTGCTTCTGCTACAGGACAATGCGTACACGGGAAGTGCTTCTGTTACAGGACAATGCGTATACGGGAAGTGCTTCTGCTACAGGACAATGCGTATATGGGAAGTGCTTCTGTTACAGGACAATGCGTATACGAGAAGTGCTTCTGCTACAGGACAATGCGTACACGGGAAGTGCTTCTGTTACAGGACAATGCGTATACGGGAAGTGCTTCTGCTACAGGACAATGCGTATACGGGAAGTGCTTCTGCTACAGGACAATGCGTATATGGGAAGTGCTTCTGCTACAGGACAATGCGTATACGGGAAGTGCTTCTATTACAGGACAATGCGTATACGGGAAGTGCTTCTGTTACAGGACAATGCGTATACGAGAAGTGCTTCTGCTACAGGACAATGCGTATACGGGAAGTGCTTCTGCTACAGGACAATGCGTATACGAGAAGTGCTTCTGTTACAGGACAATGCGTACACGGGAAGTGCTTCTGTTACAGGACAATGCGTATACGGGAAGTGCTTCTGTTACAGGACAATGCGTATACGGGAAGTGCTTCTGCTACAGGACAATGCGTATACGAGAAGTGCTTCTGTTACAGGACAATGCGTATATGGGAAGTGCTTCTGTTACAGGACAATGCGTATACGGGAAGTGCTTCTGCTACAGGACAATGCGTATACGAGAAGTGCTTCTGTTACAGGACAATGCGTATACGAGAAGTGCTTCTGTTACAGGACAATGCGTATACGGGAAGTGCTTCTGTTACAGGACAATGCATGCCGTGAGCTTCCTCAGTGGAAACACCCTTGATAATGTAATGTGTGTCTATGCAAATAGTTTGGTAAATTCCCAAAAGCAAGTCATGCACTGCTTCTCATGATGTGCTATCTATAATAATGATGTCAAAGACATCAGTGGCAGCCTTCGTTTCCATTTCATGGTAGTATTAGTATGGTTGGCACCTCACATTGCCCAAACGAAAATGGCTGTTTGATCATATTCTATTTTATGACTAAGACTCTGTCCCCCAATGATCTCAGAAGCTACAACGGCTAATTCAGGTGAAGTGGGAAATGAGGGCAACCACAGTGCAGCTCTAAACCACTTCCGAAGTCTAATCTGCGCATCAAAGACACATTAACATGAGAACCTACAAGCTCCTACTGCTGACACTACCACTTGTCTCTATTATACACCAGCTGTCTAGGAAATGAAGCCATATCAATAATATAATTATATATTATATATATATATATATATATATATAACTATATAATATATATGTATATTTAAACATAATACAGTTGACTAAACTGCATTCTAGCCCTATAATTCTATATAAGTTGTAGTTACAAATACACAAATGCACAGTATAGCTAAGTATATATAAATTATCTTAACTGCAATTGCATTGGTTATTTGTCACTTGCATACATAGTTGCATCCCCTCAGGATATGCATGATTTATATAATGATAAGCTGATTGGTGCAGAAAGGTGTATAATAGCAATGATTGAATATCAGCATAATGGTTGTGAAGAATGAAGATTGAGTACTCGTAATTACTATACTTATCTGTTAAGGTTAACTCAAAGGGTGGCTTACATATCTGGCACTTTTGATTCGCTTGTAGTACACGGTAGATCTAGATCTGCTTCTTCCTCAGAGACAGTGTATGTAGTGGGCTGTCTGCTTGCTTCCACAGTCAGCTGAGCAAGGCCTGTCTCCGGTATCAAGCTGCCCAAACGCAGGTACCTGTACCTTACCTCTTGCGATATGAGGCCATCAAATGTTGCTTTCAAATTGGTGAAGGTGGGCCTTGACTCTTTGTCATCACTCCAGCAGTCCATCATTATGGAGTAGCTAGAGGGTTTATACAAGGAAATTCTTGACATTATTACTCTTATGCATGAATCACCTAATATATACTACACATTCTGTGCATTACACAGCTAATTTTTTCCTTTTTTAGCGATAAATTTGCATGTGGGATATCTCCTCTCCAGTTCATGATCATGTTTACATAGCCTGAACTGTGCAGTGTCAGCACATTCCTTGATGTTTCCGTGTCTACTCATGTGACTGCTTGTGATGTAAGCATGACTGATCGAGCGACTTTCAGTAATGAGGTGCTCTTCGCACTGATAAAGGTAGTCTCAATGGAAAACGCTCCAATTCACATCACTTTGCTACTGTTTCCACAGGACCAGGCATGTACATATGAAATATAGCGTCTCCTATGTAATCACAAGAATGTCACGTGACAATGGCTGGCTCTTGATGTAACTTGTAGATGGGCTCATTTTTTAACTTTATCTACCTGGAAGAGTTAGACAGCATGTTTGTGCATCTTGCTGTGCCCGTTGCTTCTTCCTCAGCCGCTCCCTCTAGACCTACATCGACGTTTTGTGCTTCTTATGTTGCTCAGTATATTATGCAAACTATAAGTGTAGCACTAACACATTTGCTACACAGAGAGAAACTAGAAAGGTGTAGGTATCTTTTCATATGGAATACTCTATATTCAGCACCGATTGGGAGGGAAATGAGGGAAATTCCTGGTGGTGGAAGCCACAATGTTTACATAATGGACATGCCCCACATGCATTCATTACGTGCAGTACCAGCACAAGCTGAGAACAATTCCCACCGCACACTTGCCAAAACTTAGACGTGAAGCAATAAATTATAGCTTACATTTGCTCTGGGCACCCTGCAGGAGAGTCCAGTCTGTACCCTGCCATTATATTGGACAGTAGGACAGCGTTGCCAAGGTTTTTGTATGGTAGTTCACCTGCATGATTTCAATAGAAATTATGTACATTCATATATATATATATATTAACACATATATATAGCCACAAAGCTATTTGATAATTATTATTACAATGCTAACAATGACTAATGTGCCTATAATATAACATATATATATATAATATTATGTACCATAGACGGAGGAAGATAATTCTATTTAGGGGGGCACTGCAACCTCGTATTTGTGCATGCACAGCTATGTTTTCAGTATAGTTAATCTAATATTTTGCAACAAACACGGTCGTGACGTCATAGAACAATGGCGGCCAATTTGTACGGTGCAACTTGGTGGAATTCTTACTCGAATTTTCTTTTATGGTTAAACACGAACAGAGTAAACATCACTGGGGCTCACTTGCAAATTAAAGAAGGTTGCAAGTAAGTACAATTCCTAATGGATGTAGTATATCCTAAAGATTTTTCAAAGCATATAGGAAAACTTGTGGGGTCCTGTGCCCCTGTGCTCCCATGGTTCTGCCGCCTATGTATGTGTACCACTGTTATTGAATGGGGACATTGCTGAGCAGTCACATTGAAAAATGGCATAAAAATAAAATGCATTGTCATATTTCTTTATATTCAAATTTCATAACTTTACATTTTAATATTAATAATAATATATAATAATAATACAGTATATGATGCGAATTCAATAGTTGCTATAATTATAATCATAGTTTATTTTACAGACTTACCAAAGCTGAAGATCCCACAAGCAAACTCCATAAGCCCACCTGTAAAGTGAAGTATGACTATTATAATTATTACCATGGCTATATAATTATACTAATATTTCTTCAGGATAATAAACGAGGAAGAATGATGAATAATATATAATTATTTTAGTGTTTAGTGCTAGGCCATGTGATCGAATTAGCTCATCATTTAAAATAGGGACAAATTATATATAGATATACCACAAATTATTATATATTATTAATATTGGTTGATGTATTATTATGTTATTTAATTAAATTACATAAAATTATAAAGAATATACACAAGAGTGCAATGTAATGTATACAAAGTTGACAATTACACTAGATACCTCAGCATAACCATTATGATAAATGTACTACTAATGAAACTCACACATCTGATTTTTCACTGAACTCTCCTTTGAGGAATGCTTCAGGTGCCATCCAGCGTATGGGAAGTCGAGTCTTTAGAGAAGAAGTGTACTCCAAAGTCTCCTTTGCTAGTCCAAAGTCACAAATCTTCAGTAGCTCATTTTCGCTCACTAGGATGTTTCGGCAGGCCAGGTCACGATGGATGACCCCTTTCGATAGCAGATACTCCTAAAGTTGCATTACCAATTAAAAGTAGTAATCTGACTAAAAATACTACAATATACATATATATAATCTTACCATAATTGGTTTGGAGTGTAGCTAAGTTAAGTAATTGCATGGAAAATGTGCAGTAAGAAGCATTCAATGTACATACGTAACACCTGCTGGTCTTTGGAACTCATCTCTCACCATTCCACTAGCAATTTGATATCCAAAGGTATTGAAAGTGTTGAGGTGTCGCTCAATATCAGGAGCTTTTGCCACAGGAGAAGGTGGGTCTTGGTTCACATCACTAGCACTGCTGTGCACACTGCAGTCCTCATCCTACAGTACATACATCATGTAATTATGAACAGTGATGGTTCACTGTATTGTGTGTGTGTGTCCGTGCATGCATATGTGTGTGTGTGTGTGTGTGTCCCTGCATGTGTACATGTGTGTGTATGTGTGTGTGTGTGTGTGTGTGTGTGTGTGTGTGTGTGTGTGTGTGTGTGTGTGTGTGTGTGTGTGTGTGTGTGTGTGTGTGTGTGTGTGTGTGTGTGTGTGTGTGTGTGTGTGTGTGTGTGTGTGTGTGTGTGTGTGTGTGTGTGTGTGTGTGTGCATATGTGCGTGTGTGGTGTGAGCCATTAGGCTATGAAATAGGGAAATCATGTATATCATGTCTTGAATCATGACTCATGTCTTGTACACATGTACAAAACACATATAATCATAATAATAATTATGCCTTTGCATGAGCTGGTTATGTCTCTCTTACTTCAATAGCACCTGCCAGTGATCTCAGGTAGTCTTTCAGGCTCCCATGTGGTGCAAACTGCATCAGCAGAAGTGTTGGAAGTGTGGTGGTGACACAGCCAATCATTTTCAAGACATGAGGGTTGTTGCCATCAGACACTTTCTTCATCACGCTAATTTCATCCATAAACAGTTTTCTTTCATTCGCACTGCTGTTACCTGAAATGGCAGGCCAGGAAATAAGTAACAGTTACTACAGGGCTTCTAGGGCGTAACGTGTTTATTGTGCGAGACCCGAGGAGAGTATCAGCTACCACTGCTGCCGACAATCAGAAGTGCATAAAGTTCTATTGGGGATTGCCTGTTGGAGCCCTGTAGTAACTATTTTATCGCAAGAATAGTCACCCCACAAGCGCGGTCGGATTTGAATCGTTGCGACCTGTTTCGAGCGAAGAATAGTTAAACGTCCTCCGCTTTACACAGGCAAAGAGAGCAGCAAGTGCTTTGACTTTGTGGTTGATGACGACGAATTTAAGGAACACACCCGCGGATTTGTACCAGCTACCACTGCTGCCGACAATCAGAAGTGCATAAAGTTTTATTGGGGATTGCCTGTTGGAATCATCTGCGCACAATATTGAAGCCATGTAGTAACTATTTTATCAAAAGAATAGTCGATTTGAATTGTTGTGTCCCGTTCCAAGCGAAGAATGGCTAAACGTCCCCCGCTTTACACGGGCGAAGAGAACAGCAAGCGCTTCAACTTCGTGATCGATGACGTGACTTTGAGGAACACACCCGCAGATTTGTACCGGCTACAACTGCCGCCGACACTCAGAAGTGCATATAGTAGTTCCGTTGGGTTTGCTTGTTGGAATCATCTGCGTAGGTGTTGGGTGACCTTTGGAAGGTGTTGTTTGCATAGCTAATTGATATACCATATATGGAAGCGTAAGGGGCGCTTCTCATGTTACCTGCCGTAACCGCAGGGTTGGTACACGATTTACTGCCCTTGATCTATGACGTCATCATGCGATAAACTAAATTAGGCATATTAAAATATATTATATAGTGTGCTAGTGCAGAAAGCACTTTAAGAAGTCTATAATTACAGATTAGAACAAGTTTGCTTGTGTTAGTACTCACTTCGGAGCATTTTTACTGCAATATTGAGGTGTGAAGTCCCTTCAAAGTCCATTTCCTGCTTATGAGCGTAGATCATGGGCGACATGGCTGTCACCTTCAGCTGTCCTTTGAACACAGCTCCGTAGTTCCCCTGACCAATCTGAGCTCCAATCTCAATTTCAGTTCGGGGAAGTTCCCAAGCATCAGCGGTAACTTTCACATCATAGAAGTGCACTACCTGAAAACAACCACGGAAAAAATAATGCACACTACAATACGTATTTGCAACTGTGCATGCAATACACATTGTGTATAATTTAAATATGTTACATACATAATATTTATGCAATGTACATTATTACTGTAAAATTGATAAATTATGCACTTGCACTATAAAGTGCACAGACAGTGTGAAATGGTATGAACTATTGTAGCTACTGTTTATATTGTAGGGAGGAACAATACACTAACAAGATTAAGGTGCATGCTTTGCGTCTGTTTTACCTCTTCACTTGCTGGTCCACCTGCATGGAACTGTGCTGATGGGACCATCCTGCAGTAATGACAATGGATATACATCAATAAGTTCTGCTTTGTATTTATATAACTAGAGCATACGTACATTCAAAATGCAAGCAGCCTCGCTGTGCATGTCGAAGAGTGCATGGTAGGATGGGGAAGGACTGCGGTAGTGCTGATCAGTAACAGAGAAGCACATCTTGTGCTAGCAGTCTTAGAGCATACTGGTAATTGCTCTTGGCGAAGCCCAATGGCGAATGTAGGGTGATCAATTGTAGTGCCACCACTGGCTCTGTGCCAGTTTTTCAAGTGTGAGCAACATGGCTGGGTGTAGGAAGAGCTTGTGTGACAATTTTTAAGCCGTTAGTAACTTTGAGGACGAGTCCAAGTGTGTGAAGGTGCACAGAATCATGGTGCGTTTGTTTCCCATGAAAGGCAGCAGCTCTGAATAGCTTCACACAAATATGTGCTGACCAATTGACACCCACATATTTGCGCATAATTCCTTCTTCGTACTGTGTGAATGTTGTGCGCTTTCCCTAGGGTGCAGGGGCAGGGCCTGGGCCATGTGGAGTGAATGACCGCAGCTAAAATGGCAGACGCATCAGCAGCCATTTAGCACACAATGGGGTATAAGGCAGAACTGCTAGCAATTGCAGGATCTAGGCGTCTCGGGTGGAGATGGATGGATAATTCAGTGACAGGTGACAGTGCACGTATGTACTATGTATACACATACCTCTCTGTCTTGTTTCTTTTAGATCTGCAATAGATGCAGGCTGTGATGGGCACACAGGCTCCAATAGCAGACAACAACAGCACAGTCAAAACAACAATGATTGGAATGGTTATACCCTCTGCTGGCGGTTGTGACGAACCAGGCAGTGTGCTGGGAGCTGATGGGGATGGCTGACTGCTAATAGGCATACTGGAGACTGCATGCATAATGTAGAAAATAGAGAATGCAAGTCAGAAGTAATTATGATAAACAATATACCCACAAGTGTATAGCTACAGTACTATCATTTTATACGTATAATGCATGCCAGACATGACAGACAGGGATGCTCTCCAGCTTAATATGCACCTGCTCCGGTGTTCTCAATGGTCACGTTAAGCTGACTCTGGCTGCACACTAAATTGTGATCAGTAGCATCCAGCTCCAATGTCAGTCTGCCCTCCTCAACCATGGAGGGGGGCAGATAGATAGTGACATTGCAACTTATTTCGGTACTGTTTGCCTCCGGGAAGCAGCAAGCATCTTGTGTCATATTGTAACCTGCAGCGGTATACAATACACAGTAAGAGAATTCGAACAGAAATGAAACATTGGTGAAGAAAGACAAGGTACGTATATAGTTTGAACAGTCCTGAATGGCTAGGTACTTTTGACATGATTGAGGTTCATACACACTACACTATCCAACAGAGTTACACTGTTTTGGCTAATGTGTATGAACCTCAATCAAAATGTATAGTATAGAGTAGGAACACTAATCTTGTACATTTTTCCAGAGTGCACAATACATAGCTATCTGAAGGCAAACCATTTTTACCAAAGTGCAGAGTGCACAATTCATAGCTATGTGAAGGCAAACCATGCTGTCGGTAGGAACACTAATCTTGTAAAGTTTGCCAGAGTGCACAATGCATAGCTATCTCAAGGCAAACCATTTTTACATTTGAAGTGCTAGTACAGACATCTTAACATACTCAGCACATGCCCAAGCTTGGAACATCGTGCATTGCCTGTAATCGTGCACAAAAACAGCGAAATCCTGGCAGTATAATTATGCCCATTAATCCTTTTTCTCGCTAGATTGAGTAATGGTGGGTTGTCTTCTGTACTGCAGCCAAATTAAGACCACACTGCCGATGCTATTTTTATGCGATGGCAATCATGTAGCCAATGCAGCTTCAAGATATGTAATATTTTCACTTGCATGGTACGTATCTGTAAGAAAACCACTTACTGTCCACACTGTCTTCATGAAGCCTGAAAATAGCACAGTGCATGTCATAAAATTCATGGTCGGCAGGGCCTCTTCGAGTCACAAGAACGTTTCTTGACACAGATGTCTGAGTCTCATTGATGGCGACCGTAGTTTCTGATTCATTCCAGCAGTACACTGGGACTGTATTGAGAGATGGAATAACCCTGCAAACAAGATCTTTCATGCTACCACATTATATTAACAACAGCACAGTTCGTTAACCAGCTGCATGTTTTATATGTAAACAATCAGAATATTTACGTCAAAGTGCTAACCATTGTAGACAAAGATGGTCTTTGTTTCGTTACACATGTTACGACCTGGTTCCAGTGTCACAACTCCTTGAACCTTACTGGTTTCAAAGTTCACATTTTCATCATTCAAATCAATGGTGCAATTTGTCTGAAGATGGAGTGGTTTGAATTGACATGTTCCATTAGCATCTGCAGAAAAAATGCGTAAGTTGACCTTTGTACCACCTATGATAATTGAAGTCAGGATTGCATGTGCTTACCCACTGAAACACTTCCACTCTTGCTATAAGAAATATTCATAGAAAATGTAGTTGCATCACAACCAGGGCCATTTCGCGTCATATTCACAACCACTTTTTTCAAGGTTGTCAATTCCATAAGCTCTTCACCAAAGCATACCTCTTCCTGCACATCTATATTAATACACATTCATGGATATAACATATAATTATAATAAAGGAACAGGTTATGGAGTAAGAAACACATTGTGGAATGCAAAATCGGATGTCAGCTGCTACTGAAAACTGTGGAGAGGACTCCATACCTTGAAACCAGCATCTCTTTGCTCACAGTTCAGCTAAACTATAAAATTCCTTCGTTCAAACGAGAAGGAAATTGTACGACATGAAGCGGACACTCCAACCTCACACCCAGGCAAGGATACAGGCATCGGAAGAAGGAATAGCGCCAACTAATCTTCCTCCACATTCGAGAATTTCACAGGACCCTAAACGAATTAGTCAGCAGATCACTCCTCTATACAATGCCCACAGGAACGCCACTTAGATGAACACTCAGCAACACAACCGCTTCTGAGGGTTCTGAGAATCGTACTTCACCTGGCTTACGCGACAATAACATATATATACGAGACGATCACGTGATTCTTACCATTGCTCAATTACATCATCATCCAACTTTCATATAATATTCGGCTTCAGCCTTAGCCTCTACATATCATTCATACAAGCAAACACCCGGTCCGTTTCAGCATATACAATGTCCGCTATACAGTCCAACGAAAATAACTGCATGCCATCTGGGCACCTTTAGCTCACTCAGGCTCGCCCCCACGATGCTGTAAGCATCTGCCGAATACATAGAGTATGGTGATCGTACAAACCAAACGAACTTAAGCACTGCGAGATGGTCCTATATATACGTATATATATATATAATCTACACCTTTTGGGCAAAAATGTCATCATTTTGGAAGTGTTTTCAGGTTTGTCTGTTGCACACTCACTATACTATATAGTACATACATATTTAGCACAGTGATTGCACAATTATATTATTTTTTTGCCCAAAAGTCTGTATCACATATATAATAAGGGTCACCTTGCAATGCCTAATTTCCTTTGCTTGTGCAATTTCCGTATCAATAATATCTCATAATAAATATACCCGCTCCTGGTAGTGTCTAGTGACAATATACATACAGCCTAAGATATCAACACATTTTAGTCCATGCATGACTGACAGAAACAAAGTGCCATTGATACATAGCCACATACCTTGCATGACATAACCACATACCTTCATCCTTTACAGTAATGTCAGTTGAATTTTGTGGACCTAGTCTAAGGCCTTGACCAGTTGAATTGCCTCCATTGTCAATAACGATGTGTGCTTTGAATGTCTCATCGCACTCCGGTACATCATCATTGACCAGTGAAATGTTCACACTTGCCATGACACTACCACTTTTAAACGTCAGTACATGGGGTCCACAATCAAGGTCATCCATACCTATAGACAAGTGGTTTGCTACAATGACACAACAACGTACTGCACATACTATACTGCTAGGTTTTCTCCATCAGAACATTAGCAGAGCACAACTTACATGACATTTGACCATGGCCCCCTGTGATGTTCACAATGATGTCAAAATCCTGATTACCTGCTGTATTAGCAACGACAGTCAAATTCAAGGAACTTCCTTCTACCACCTCAACATTTTCCTCTGCGAAGGATAAAATAATTTCATCTCGTATACACACTGTAGCCTCCCGAATTTCTCCCATGCTGACTGCAATGCCGTCTGGATTTGAGATGATTGAATGGAATGACAGTTGGACGAGAAAACACTCTGTGCCCTCATTTGAGTTTAGGTCAGCAATAATAGGAATGCGAACCATTGCTGACGACATGTTTGCAAGGACCGTCACAAGATGGGAACCACCTACAAAGTCAAAGCCAGCTGCAGCAAGGGAGCCATGTAGACAAAGGAATAGCTCCATCTCACACATGCAGATTGCAAACAACCATTGTAACTATGCCTAATATATTATATATGCCTATGCCTCTTGTATTAGAACTACTCACCTGATGCATTTCCACTTCCGTACACAGTGTCCACTTGCAAGCTATAGTTTGAGCTATAACCCTCTCTACTTGAGCAGGTAATAGTCAAATCAGCATTGCCTACTGACTCATAAACATCATATGCTTGTTGATCAAACTGGCATCTCACTGTGAAGACATCACGTATGATGACTGTGGCCGATGCATTCTGTAAATCTGACTGTAACTCAGCTGTGAAGCTTTCGTCGCCCTCACTCTCAATGTCATGGTGTATTAGCACCTCCACGGATGTCATATTGGACCCTTCAGCAAGCACTGCCTTGATTGTTTCTTCTCCAGTCAGGGTGGTAAAGTCTTGTCCAACTAAATAATGGTGGGATATTGATACACAATAAAAGTCATTGTCAATTTTTGATGATAGGACAATCACAGCACTATATAACCACTACTAATAAATGCATGACATTGTTATATACATAGTATCCTGATGGTTGTGTAACAATAGGAAAGTTTAAGCAGTATGTGGGAGAATGAAATGATGGCTTCTCTGATTCTCTAGATACCAGCTTCGACAGTTAGCAATCTTGTCAAGGTTTCAGTCAAGATGCACTGACTTCTTAGCCCTTAAGAAGGCCAGTGCATCTGATCAAATTGTCAGCAAGATTGCTAACAGTTGATATCTATTAGTTAAGTGGGAATCTCTTACATGAGAGTTTATAGCCCATTCAAAGTTAATCTATGGGATCATATATGGGACTTTGGTGCACAATGCTCAACTTCCAATGAACAATATACTATGAAAACATACACTGAATTCTTACATTTGACTGATCAGTGAGTTAAAAATATTGTGATGTAAGCATCCTTGGGCCTGTGTTTCACAATACTGGCTTGATGTTTGCGTGTGTTTATAAGGTACGTCTTTGATATAATCATACTCCATAGAATATGATGCTGCATGCCTAAGACATTGTCTATCCCAATAATTATTACAAACTCTAACTCTATAACACATAATAACATAATGTAATAATATAATTATATGCCTAATTTTAGACAATGAACACATACTTGCTACGCAATTGTATGCACAATTTGCTTACATGTAGCTGACCCATTCTTTAATCGTACTGACAAGGTAGTCTCTGTTGTAGCAGCTAAGGATGATATCAACACAAGTTTAAGTGATTGACTTCCTTCAGGTGTCACATATCTTGAAGCAGAGAAACCAAGATTGACTGTAGCAAAATTGGCACAAAAGAAATCTCATGATTGTGTACTCTTCAGTTACAAAATAGTTGCATACATGCATGCAATTGACAAATATTTGTTACTACAATATCTTAATACTGGTATATTGAGAGAAAATAGACCTTTTGCCAAATAAACGTCATAATTACTATTGAAATTCAGGTATGCACCTGTAATACATGGCCGAAATCGGAAGTAAGGCAGTAAGATGCACTTTCCCGCAATGAAGAACTGCCGAACAAATGCCCTTTTGTCGATATAAACCCTGATAGGAACACACTGCGACACGCTAGCGGCTTTTCAATTTTCGCCATATAAGAAGCTAACCGTACCCAGGCAGCACTCTTCTTACGACGATTTGGAAGGATGTCAGAGAGATGCGCGTGTGCTTTGGGCCGCTTGTCTTGTGCTCCTGAGTTTGTGGATAGCGAATCAGCTTCTTCCCATGTTTTTAGAGGTTGTTTGCACATCGCGCAGGACCCCTGCTTTGTTTGTGTGTAAAGTATCTCTACAGTGACCAAAACACGACATGCCAATCAGCTTGAGGCCGTTTGAGCACTCTACAATGCTGCGATTACAGATTGTAAAGATGGTACGTCAGTGTAAAGGGTATTAACATATTTTTTTTATAAATATTGACATCAAAAAGAATAATTATTAAAAGATCCATGTTGTCAGCCACTTACAATCATTGATGTCATTGATTGGCTGAGTCGAAAATTACAGTATATATAACCCTGGAAGCATCTTCTGCTCTATAGCATAAACACCAGCGGTTAAGAACTCTGACAGGTGTTAATATGCTATACTAATGTTGTTAGCCACTTACAATCTCTGATCTCGATTATTGGCTGAGTGGGCATTCCAATTATAACCCTGGAAGCATCTTCCGCTCTAGCACTAACATCAGCATTGAAAAACTCAGAGTTCTCTTCCATATCATCATCAACAATGGTAACATTGTAGAGTTGTCGTTTACTCCCAGGAGGAAAGGTAATTTCAAAGGGATCTCTTGCAATATAGTCAACTTCAACTGAAAGGGTGGAAGACATTTAGTAATGGAACACACATTCAATAGCTACACCCCACCACATACAGTACATCCACAACCACACATTCACAAGCAAGCCACTATATGTTCACCGGACATAAGCCGCCTGAGCAATTTGTCTTCATACACAGTCACTGAAGCTTATATGTGCACCTATTAAATTTACTGCTAATTCTCTGTATAATTTTACATACTGAACAGCAGGCTGTAAATTATAGCTCACCAGTAGCAGCATCCCCAACACTGCTAATTAGCAGGTTCCGTGTCCTCACAATCACTGTCACAGGGACGGAAGCTTCTCCATCCAAAACAAGAGCCAGAGTGACATATGTAGTCCCCTCCTCAACGCTGTACTGTTCCTCTTCATATCTTACAGTTACACCTAATGAGAGAAGCAAGATGGGTGTATGTGCAACTGCAAAAAGTGACCATTATGTACACATGATGCACAGACAAGGGACTTTGTTAGGCGAAGGCTGGAAGCAAGTCAGAGCAGAGCAAGAAAGTGTTAGCTTTACATGTGAAATGCTCCATGAATGAAGCAATCATTTGTTAAGTAATAAAAGACTCACGGTCATCGTCCATGATGGTCACGTTGACTCTGTCTTGTCCAATCCTCACTCTGACTTCATCAGATGTCTGCGCAATATGTGCCTGAAAGTATTTCACACCTTCCAAAACATCATCATCCGTGATAGTAATGCGAATAGGAGAAGACAATGCAGCATTGGCAGGTTCATCTCCATCAGTGAAAGCAGTTTGACGGAATGTCACATTGTAGACCATTTCACTGGAGTAATCTTCAGGATCTGGAGAAAAAGGTGTGAGTTAATGTATGTAAACCTTAAACTGATGGTCGTGCAAACATGCACAAAGATTAGCCATACCGTATCAACTTGTTGTAGGGCGCATGCGCCTATAGCTCTGACAGCAAAGAAATATGTGCCTAATAAAGGATATGCGTATACTTGCATTAATTATATACTATTTTATTTCAGAATTTAAGGAAGGAGCAAGAATACAGTATAATTGATTATGTGGATAGTCGTAGGTATCCTATGCAAGCCGGCAGACCTTCACCTGAAGCGGAATTAATTTGGTGGCAACAGGTAAAGGCTGGTAGACAAATGGTCTTGCTGTAGCTGCTCTTGTGCACTGAGAAGCATCTTTCTACTTGCAGAAGTAGCCTGTTGCTCGCCACTGCCACGAGTAGATAACTTTCCATATAGCATCGGGCAGTACCTCCTGGAGGAGGAGATTCTGTCTTATATCTTACGATTGTATCGTAGCAATAGAACGACTGGAGCATGCTACACTTTTATGGCCCTAAGGAACATGATGTTTGGCTTCAAAGGAAGGCAAAAATTTAACACTGTTCATTAACTACTGCGCCATACTAATTGCGTACATGTAATGGCAGCTAGGTTCTTGCCACAGGGATGTCTAAATCCATGGGTAGGATGAGGTGAGCATCCAAACCATTTGTATGCAATGGTACCATAACAAGTACTGGACATTGCTTTCTCAACAATTAATCCATCCAGTAGACAAGAGAACGCTTAATCTTCAACAATCCAAGACCAGTATCTTGTGGGTGTCCAGGTTCTCTGATATAGCAAAGTAGTATGTGCTGTACGTACATGCATCCTGTGTTGGGTGGTTGTACATGTGCGGTCCACACAGCGCTTCAAGGGAGTGGTACACCCATGCACATAATACATTGGTATTAGACATACCACTTTTAAACTTCGGTGTGCATGAGCCTTCTAAGAGCTGCACTTAAAAACACAAATAAAAAATAATAATATATGGTACGGTGCATAGAAAACATTACGCTACCCAAAAACCATTACGGTTATTGTCGTTTAAAGGTTATTAAATGGTGAATCGCGAAATGATAATCGTTAGCAAGTGACGGTAAATCGTTAGCGAAACATAGTAGTTCACAAATATAAGGGCGTACGTAGTTTGTACAGCTCAGCTTTCAGTGTTGGCAAACATGGACACTCTGCTAGTAATTGCTAAAATTGCAACGCGAGTTACAACATGGACACTCGGGCGCTTAGCTCATTTATAGCCCTTGTGTCTATGTTATAAGTATTACATACCCAATGACATGCACAACCCACCAGTAGCTGTCCCATCACTGATTTCAACAACAACCCACACAGGAACAAAGAACTGTCCGTCAATGCGTAGGGAGACACTGACTTGGCCATCACTTTCCTTAACAGTGTAACTATTCTCATTGAAGTTCACCTCAACAGCTGAAGTGGTAAGAAGATGGTAAAAAGACAGCTGAGATATCCCCATGGGCTGTGGGCAGTAATAATCTAAAGGACCACTACTCCTGGTTAAGATTATTTGTACTTAAAGTTAGTTGAAACATAACTAACATAATGTTTGCTCCTCCAGAAGAAATCTAATGAAGACCAATAGAGTCAACATTAAATTATTTTGCAATAAACTACAAAAAGGCTCTAGCTATAGTCGATTCTGATACGTAGTTGCACCTTGAGCTCATTCATGCAAGTCACAGCAGACTACAGGTATGAGTGAGTGCTACAATGCTACATATGCAGCATGAAGCCCTATATGGTACATGCAACAACACATAGTTACTGTAGACGTATCAAGATGTATACAGGCATAAGTGATAAGACATACATACGGGTGTTGATATGCGTAGAGCTAAAGGCATAGTACAGATACAAGTCTACTACCAGGTGCAAGTGAAGTGCTAACTGCTTGTGCATTCCATTACAATTTCCAATAAAGAGCAAAAGCGTCTGAGGGAACAACATTCCGGTTTGATAAAAGATCCCTGTTGTCCTGTGGATTGTCAAATTTTGGGTTAGAGGTACCATTGCATAACTCACTGTCATCATCCTTGATTAGTATGAAGGCAGTGATGGGAACTCCTTTTCTGGCATTCCAGTTATTTGCAATCTCAGGGCCAAAATTAAATTCTGCAATAAAGATTTCATCAAACTCCAGCACATCATCATCAACAATGGTAAAGTTCTCAAACGCTGATCTGCTGGCTGGTGTGAACACAAAGTCATTGATTGTGTTCACGGCATCTCTGCGACCAGACTCTGCATGGAAAGGTGCAAACAACATATCAGTTTGGGCTCCTTCATGAGGTCAACTTGTGGAATCTTACGTGTCACTTGAGCATTGCCAAAAATGCTGTCATTAAATAACAGAGCAGGAACTCTTACAAATGCTCTCTCAATGGTGGCATCAAAGGCAAACCCTTTAATAAATGGAATTAGGGATAGCGACATACGTGAATGTGTGTACATCTGAAGCGAGCAGATTGATTTCAAGTGTCTAATGTGAGCAGTATACACAATGAAAGCTGTTTGACCTCACCTGGAAAGGATGGTCCAGGCACAACAAGACTTGGAAAGCGGTTGGGATCTCCATCGGGGATCTGTCTGGGAAAGCCTTGGATGCTGACGTGGTCCACCTCAAATGTTGAATCTGTAACAAGCTCTACAGTTGCTGTTACTTGACTTTCCGCAAACTCATAGACATCACTAGCCCAACGGACACGCAGCTCTTTAAGAAATTAAATAAATAATGTTAATGATAGCTCATACAATGTGCACGTATATACATGTCTGTGCTCACCGTCATTATCACAAATCCTAACAGTCACTCGATTTGGTTCAACACCACGGACTCGATCCACAGCATCCAGAGCACCTCCTTGAAAAGTACAGATAAAGGACTCGCACGGTTCAGCAATGTCGTCGTCGATGATCGATAAATTCACACTATTTCTTGATTCAGATCTATCGGTCTGAACATCTGTGAATTCCAGTGTGCTTCCACTTAAGACAACAAAGTCTCTGTCAGGGAAGGCTGCAAACAAATAGGTGAAGTATGGTAGATAATTGCATGCTCTAGAGTGTCAGTGCTTGAAATAGTGTCCGCACCTGCTGGTTCACCAGCGACAATATCTCCTGCACATACAACACCAATTTCTACAGGAATGGCATACAGTCCAAACGCTTGAGCAAACAGTTCCAGTCTCACTCCCTCTCCCTCAGTCACTTCAATGGGCTCAGAGATAATCCAGCTGACGTTTATAACTGTGGGAGGAGATAGTGCATGCATGATGTGTATATAAGCATGGGTTGTCCTCGTAACTGTTCGCATATAAACACAGGGTGTATTCATGTTTGCAAACAAATGATACTGGGTGTATTCATGAACTTACAGCTATTATCTTCAATGGTTACATTTACAACAGTGTTGTTCAGTCCAGGTGGAGCTGTGAAAATAGCTGCTGCTTGTCCAAAGCGAGCAGCAACAATTCTGAGACGAAAAGCTTCAGTTCCCTCAACGATACCATCATTACCAACTAGAATCACTTTTTCACTTGAATTGGCTTGTTTGGATTGAAATGTAACAGTGAAATTTTTGGATAATGGGTTCTGAATGTTGACAAGGTAATCTCTCCCTGTGTGCATAAGATGTGTCATTGCATTCAATGAAAGTAAACAAACATCAAGTGGCCATGCATGGAGTAACTTAGGTATCAGTAAGACCTAAACTCCACTTTACAAGAAAGGATTGATACAATTAATTACTCACAAACACCTACAGTTAAGGCATTAATTAATACGCAAAAGGAATAGTCGTTTATAGTGACAGTGTTATGCTACATTCTACGGTGTCACTATTGTTACATGCAAGTAGCAATGGTCATGTACAAAATTTACTCCAATTCTGTATTTTAATTTTGTCAATTTGAGTGGGCAAATTGCAATACAGAATGAACAATAACTAACTAGGCACACATTAATATAAGAGATGACACTTGCCAATTTGAGGATTTTGCCTGGGGTCACCACTTGGCAGGTTTTCTGCAGTTATGTCCACTTCAATGCTTCCAGTGAAATCAGGGGTCTGGGGTCCAGTCAGGATAGGAGCTGACAAACGAACCACTAGTTCGTCTCCTTCAGTAACTTGATAATGGCTGAGGTTAAACTCTGGGCCAACTATACATGTTGTGTGTGTGTGTGTGTGTGTGTGTGTGTGTGTGTGTGTGTGTGTGTGTGTGTGTGCAAGTATGAGGAAGGGTGTGTTTGGGTGTGGTGGTTGTGTATGTTTGCACAAAAGTACATGTACAAGATAATACATGTTTACATACAACAAAGCATGTTAGGTGTGTGCACATGTTAACTCTTTACCAGCACATTGTGTGTGTAACCTACAATATTCTTTGATTAAAGTGTTCACATTTGGGGTTAATTCTTGATTGGGTTCCAACCCTGGCCGCGAGGTGGTGAGAACCCTCATTTATCTGGGTGTCCAGGTTACATGCGTGTTAAAAATGTCGGTTTGTGGACAGACTTGGGTCGATCGGACGAAGAAGTAGGTGTGCTTTTGGACGTGTGGTTGGACAGTACCATCCAAGCTCAGCTGCGGGGGCATACAGAAATGATCTCATTCTTTGCAGCATTTCCGGTTGTCTAATATTCGTCACATCGCTCTAATAATTCGCTACAAAGGAAGGCATTCCAAAATTTTGTCACAAGAGATAACCACTTGTTGCGCCGCAGTCTTTGTTCCTTGTTAGTTGCCTTTTGACCTATACACAAAAGACACCTAGCAAGCATACTGTATTAAGGCTTCAATCTGGCTCCTCATTGTTGTGAACTAGAGACAGAACTAATGCGAGAGGGATGTGACTGTGAATTACTCGTTTCCTCCTACTTTTCTGATGTGGACACTTCAGCGAGTTCAAAACCTGCCATTTTGTGAGAACACGTTTAGGTGGGGATATTTGTCGATCTCATTCTATAATGGAAAATGGAACAATTCATGAATATAAAAGAATTGAATTTGATTGCTGATTAGAATCATTATTAAAAACCTACACAATTTTGAAGAGTGATCCATGAAGACTAAGGGAACAATTAATGATTGTGTGTGACTACTTTTCCAATCATGCAGAACCTTATTGATAACCTCACTAAATTTGCAACAGGTTAACTCTTTACCATCACATTGTGTGCATATAACCACAATCTTCCTTTGTGAATCTTTGTCTGTGGGAAGAAGTGCATACTTTCAGAAGCCCATGCATGCAAAGTATGGGGTGACCCTTGGGAAGATGATGTTAGCATAGCTATTGATATTGTCATATATAAAGGATATGAAGGTGTTAGGGACGCTTGTCATCTTACTGCAGCTGCCTTAGCAGAAAGGATGGTACAGGATTTAACTCCCAGGTGGACCATACTTCAGTAGACACTTATATACCATATAAAACAGGTATATACAGGTTTATGCAAAATGGTTGTCAGAAAGTCACTCGACTCGCAGCTCACCTTTGAACTTTGCCCTTACCTTAGCTAGCATGTCTGCCAAAAGTGGGTTCAAAGTTCAGAGTTGGGTCGCGGGTCGAAAGACGTTCACGACAACCATTTTGCGAAACCCTATATGCACATCAGTCAACAATTGCACCGGATGCATTTACGTACAACATACAGGATAGTAATTGCGCTGCACTCAAAGTGAGCAGCACTGATAGCACTGTCATGGCTGTTGGCAGAGACATCATCTTGTACTGCAGAAAACTATTAGAGAAGGCTGTGACTCTGCATGTGAACAGACGAATAATTGAATAATCCTTGACAACAGTACAATTGTATGGAATGGCATCAGTGGAAATAATAGACCACTAGTACATAATAAGATACGAAAGGCATATGATACTAATGTGATTAAGATGTATATAGAGGAGGTATATAGGGTATATGGAACGTGCCACATACAATCATTGCCATAGTTGAACAAAAACTCACAAGAATTTGCTTTGGATCTACACAATCATATGAAACTGGCTGCACAATATATTATACACTTACACCTCATAGGCCTCGTAGGTACTTATATATACTCCGCCACATTCTGCTCACACCACAGGCCCACCAGCTCTTCTCGGTCTATCACTTCAGCCCTGATGCCATTCCCCACACCACTTCCTCTCTAGCAATAACCTTACTCAGTACACCATCCTTCCTATCTCCACCTCATGATCAGTAGCCAGCAAATCGCACGTAGCGTGCGCGTAAGAATGTACACACAGGACACAGCAGTGCATATAGCGTTAATACAAAACATAATATTATACCTTCCGGAACGAAAGGCTGAAGAAAGTCAAGAAGATCGCAGTAAAACAGTTGGAATCGAAGGGCACCGGTTAGAATCACCGCGTTAGCGTTAAACACGTCACTTCTCTCTGCCGCGTTCTCTCAGCTCTGTCTAGTCACTAGACTGAGAGATCGCAACAGAGAGAGGTCACACAACGATACCGCTGTTCGGTTATCGCTCTGTTGGACTGGTGACCTTCGAAGACCTTCGAAGACCTTCGAGACAGAACAAGGAAGGACATGATACGAAAACAAGACAGTTGTGAACGTAGCTATACACATACCCACGTGTAAACATTTGCCCATAAAAGGTGTATCATACGTAGCTATGAGCGTGTCCTCTACACGCTTCTACACTCACTGTCTTCACCTTTACTTTCTGCTGTCTTCAACACGGTACATGCACGTTTGCAACTATTGACTTCACCTTGTAAATATGCAATCAGGAATATATATTATATTATTATATAAGAAGCCAGTGGGTTTAGCGGGCCAGACTAGAAGTAGGAAACTGGCTGTACATTGACACGCACTCATTTACTCCTCCGGGACAACACAGCAAGCGGTGAAAGAGTAGCGTATCTATTATATATCGGCCACTCGAACAAATAGGTTCAAGGTTAGAGGGAATTAACTTTGTAGTACGGACAATACTAAGATAGATGAATCTGCTTCTGCCCTCCCTGGCGAGAGGGCTTCAAATGCGCGTTTTGACGACATCTATTAATGGACGTGGACTCATTCTCCGGCTACGAGAAACGAATACAGCCATGGCTGCTGTCTTTAAGAAAGGCATTACTCCTTATCACACTCACCAGGAATCGCAGCCTGTAGTCGAATAGTCTGGCTAGCTAGAGCGTCACGTCTAATCGCCGGGGCGCTTAGGGCGTATATGTGGGACGGTCTAGCTAGCCAGACTATCCCCCGGTTTCGTGTCAGACGAACTGTGGACGGGATGTAGTCCGTGCCTCTAGGGAGGCCACACACCAGCCAGAATGCTTTCTGTGATACAATAATTCATGTGCGCATGCTGTTGTCGTGACGCAGAAGGCTAAAGAAGTATCCCACCCCCGTTCAACACCACTGTTTGCCACTTCGACTACAGGCTGCGATTCGTGGTGAGTGTGATAAGGAATGGTACCTCTACATCCCAATTGTTTGCAAAGGACAATCGTAGCTACTGTAATCGCTTTTCTAGGTTCGAATACCTCTCAACAACCTGTCGCACACGTGTTCTGATATCGCTAAAAAGCCGTACTATAGTTCCGATCTTGTGCAGGCTGTGTAACCAGCCTACCCTTCCACTGACTCCACCAATTAGGTACTTACCAGGGACGAGTTCTTCGGATGGCCCTGAACGCGCGACCGCCTGTGGGCAGTCCTCAAATCGTATGGCTCCCTATTACGTAGGTGAGACGTTATAATTATGTCAAACACGTCACCGATTACTATAAAGCACGGATCCAGTCTGGTAATAGCGCTGGTCGCGCTAGGTCTGGATCTGCGTACTGCTGTTAAATTAACTAATCTAGTAACTACTGAATGGAAACCTCTTTCTCACCTTTTTCGTAGCTCTATCGTCGGAACAGTGGGTATCTATGTAACCGCAAGTAGGCAGCCTCACTTTTAGTCTGTTGTCACTGCTGTGGTGATGTCGCGTGGGCCCAGTGGTTTCACGTGAAGCAAGTTTGATTTGTTCTGCTCAAGGTGGCTAGACCCTCTCCGCTGCCAGGTGCTTACACCATGTATATAATTATTATTATTATTATTATTATTATTAGAGTGCATCATGTACAAAAGTACACTAGGGCAATCCTGCCCCATGCAGCACTGTGTCAATTATAACAAAACTTCACTGTAAAATAACAATCAAGTCTGGGGAGGAATGGGAGCATCTGCAACAAAGCGCTTCTTCCAGAGACTTTCTACTGCCCTTGCCACTGCTTGATCACAACACGCCTTGTCCATTATTCTCACTACCTTTTCATTATCCCCCAGTTCATGCCATCCTTTCACCCTACTACTCATCAAGTTCTCCAATATCTTCCTTTCCTTCACTACATACGCACATCTCATCACAAAGTGCTCAGTATCCTCCACCTCTCCATTTCCACATTCCTTACACACCCTATCTTCTCTTCTCAAGCCATGCCACCTCCCAATCTCTACTCCCAACTCTGCTGTACCTCCTCTCAACTTAGCCATCATCCTCCTGCGCCTCTTACAATCCATCCCTACACAACGAGCTTTGCATTCATTATCCATAAGTTTCCCAGTCACTTCTAACTTTGAACTCCCCTTTGCCTTCTCCCTCCAAGCTGCTTTTACTCTCCGCCATACTGTATCCTTCAATAGTTGTTTCACTTCCTTTATTGTCAATCCATCCAATGTCACCACATTCAATCCTCTCCACCCCAACTTCTCCAAACTTGCTGCAATTCTTTTACCCACTTCACCTTACTACCAATCTCCAAGGCTTCCAGCATTACCACTTTCACTAGCCTATCATCATTCATTCTCATTACTTGTACCCAAAACTCAATTCCTCTCCTCAATGCTTCCCATCTCACTGGCAGCATATCCATTTCAAATTGCAGGGAGACCAACGGATGGCGCCTCCCCACACCTAAGAAGTTCAATATATAAACTTCAAATTCAAATTCATTATTTGAGTGCACCGTACCCATAGGTACTAGGACACCACATGGTCCTATGTAGCACTTATAAGCGCCAGGCGCAAGATTGCCTTGTGCTGTCAATGAGTCATTAAACAGTGTTAATGATGAAGAGAGGAAGAGAAGTGTACCTGCATATAAATAAGTGCCAGAGCCAGTATCAAACAATACATGGTGCAGTTTGTAGAGCTGATGAGTAGGTAGTGTAGCCATATACATAAAGGGACAAGTGCCGACTGGGGAAAAAGAACCATGACCTTGCACCCGAACTCATGGCTGGCCTACGCTCTAACGCCGAGTTTCAGCTACGTGAGCAACTGTTGTAGCCATGTTGATGATTTTTTGTCTCCAAACACCGTATAGACCTCTTTCCCGAATTGCACAATCGTAACTTTGGTAGGCAAAAGGCGATGCCCAGCTGTATTGTTCAAGTGCAAAAGTTGTGCTTCGTCGCTTCTGCCGTGGCATCTACCACCTAATGTAAGGAAAACACGGACCTATGGCCAACTTGGATGATTTGGAGCGTGCATTGGTGATGGCGAAGGACTGCACTAACGATGAAGCTATTTCGCTGAAGCAGTGGTTGTAGGGACACAACGTGCCCGAGCTTTGTGCTATGTCGAAGCAGCTCTCAGTCAAACTTTCCAGAGTATTCAGGAAGACCGCTATTGTGGAAAGACTTGTTTGCATGGTCCAGTTTGGCTGTGTTCGCTGAGATGAAGCAGACAGTGAAGATTTATCGGGCCTGTCTTACATAACGCCCGAGGTGAAAGAAAAGCTACGCGGCTTGCCATCCTTTTTATCCGTGGCTAGCTGGACCAAGACTCTGGAAGATTTCACCTTCATGAATGTGCTGATCTATCTTGTATTTGGTCGGGATAAAACATTTGATATGCAGTCGATGCGGGCATTCAAGTTCTTGAGGGCATACCGTTTCTTTGCGGATGGATTTGTTAGCCACGTGTGGCTGTTTACGTGAGAGGGTTTGTGCAGCATTCACTCTCAACAAATTAACCCCTCAGAGCTTTTGTTGCTTTGGATGGTGACAGTGGTGTGATGTTTATTCAGCACAATGCAACTGTGTTTCAGGGTGAGTTGTGCTTGAGGTAGTGATTCGTGACAATCAATGTGTCCTAACTGATATCCTAACTGATTTTTGTTCCATAGGCTGGGTCAGGCTTGCAACAATGTTGCTGCAGTACTTTTCTACTTGGAGCATCACTGCTCTCAAGGTATGAAATCTTGCCATTGGATCTGTCCAAAACGTCCATGCCTATGCAGTGGAATCAAGCTCCTCGGAAAGTTGTACACAGGTGGGTCACAATACCGCCACCACTTAGGACCCGCACCTTCAGGATCTGTCAATCAATTTCTGTACTTCTGCCAACTTCAAGGGACTTCTTGCTTCTTCTCTGCAACTATCCACAGCTTCTCTCCATGCAACATTCCTTAGCATCTGCCTCACCTCACTCATAGACAAACTGTTCAGCTCTTCAGCTCGCAATCCTTCCCACCCAAACATTCTTAAACTTTTGTCCAAATCTTGCCTCCACTGAACCCCATCACCTGCATCATCACTTGTTTCAGTAGCCTATCCTCTGCCATTCTCATCACTATCACCCAGAACTTGATACACCTCTTCATTCCTTCCCACTTCAATGGAAAGGTGTTCAGCTCTGTGAAGCAGTAATGCTTCAAGCAATGACTTGTATGTGGAGCTTGTCCATCATAGCCTTTAATGTGTGTGCAATGTGTAGTTTTGATCCCTCCTTGATAAGTCGTCACAGTTTGGAAGTCAGGTTATTCACCTTTTGAGTTGTTGCAGTGAATTACCATATTTAGTCATCTTTGGTAACCGAGCTAGTTTTCTTATGGTTTCCATTGTAGTTATGATTTAGCTTTGTTTTAGGTGTGATTTAGTCTGTATAGAAATTAATTATTATTTTCACTTATTTACAGGATGTTCTTGTAACCATCCCTTAAGTAATCCTGCACATTGTCATGAGTTTTTGTATTTAAATGGCTCTTGCTAGCAGTTGGGCAGCAGAGCAAGATTGACATTATCTTTGTGCATGAAGAACTTGCGACAATCGTACGGCAACAGTCGTTTATTCAAATAGAAGGGACACTTTGTGGTAGACGCCATGCATGTCCATGGCTATTTATATGTACTATTATATCACTGTGAATTTATTCATGTGTATAGGTGCCATTTGCCAAAAACAATTAAGGCTGGTGCAATATGTATATAGCCTATCTTACAGAGCCTTTATCTAGCCTACAATTGATAAACCTGTCTGTGGTTTGAACAATGTTGCACCCCTCAAAACCCATATCCACATACAAGGTAGATACAGATACTTACGTATACATAACATTCATATACTGATATTATAATATTGCAGTAATCAAATATTATCATATTATTAACATGCCACATGCCCACCAACGTGAGGGCCAAATCTGCCCTTTGAAGCAAAACGCTCAGTGGCCAGAAGTGCAGATGAAATGACCTGCTGTTGAGGGACTTGAGAATGATTAGTTTTGGAGATGACTGGAGAAGCAAGGCCATTGACAGAAGAGTGGAAATGCATTGTAAGGGAGAGGGTTGACATAAGAGAAAAGGCAAAAGAATGAGAGATAACACACATGAAGGACGACAGATGCATGGCCTCTTTCCAGCTGGATGCTCTCAAGTGTGACCACCCTGTGTGTGGGTTGAGGGCCCTCAGGATTGCTGGCCTATAACCTATTAGTCTAGCGTGCTAGACTACTAACCTATTAGATGTGGCAGTTAAACACCAGCAACCGCAGTTTGCCCACTGTTTACATTACCACAGGGTGTTTCATTGTCAAGATCTCCTCAATCATCAGTGCTTCTGTCATGAGAGACACGGCAACTGACACCACACCACAGCCGGCCTGCTTCTCCCTGGCTTGTATCACTTTCTTTTGTTCTCATGATCTCTGTGGGGTGCAAGCAGTGTGTGTGTGTGTATGTGTGTGTGTGTGTGTGTGTGTGTGTGTATGTGTGTGTGTATGTGTGTGTGTGTGTGTGTGTGTGTGTGTGTGTGTGTATGTGTGTGTGTATGTGTGTGTGTGTGTGTGTGTGTGTGTGTGTGCATGTGTGTGCATTTATCTCTCTCATGCATTTTTACCACACTTTCTCACAATCTCTTTCTTCAACTCATGGCGCTTCTTGTTTGTCGATATATAGGGTCAGGTAGCTATATAATTATATCAGTGGAAACTGGTAGGCCACAGCTAGCTATATAAATAGCTACCAATTGCAAGTTCTCACTCTGCCCAACTCCGCTGTAGGTGACCAGTACCAGCGGACCAAGGAAGAGAGCGGTCTGTGACTCCATCTGGACTGCCGCCTTGAACGACTGACAATGCGGAGTGAGGTTTCACGGAGATAGAAAATATTGACAGTCTCTCTGCGCTGGCAGGGCGTTTATTCCTCTAAACAGGAAGTGTATAGTACTTCCTTCTTGGGGATAAGAATTTCTATGCCATACTATAACAATGCATGCATGGTTCCCCCTGTACCATTGTCTTTAGGGTAATTCCAAATGCACCTCGTATTCGAAGTTTGAATCACAGTACTACTAGCAAGGTGTAACCTCTGATGTTACACCCTGTATACTCTTGTTTGATTGCATCTTATAGCTATAATAGTATAGAAGAGAATTCACAGTCATTTCTATTTCATACTCATCAGCAAACACAAGTGTCTACATAGCTGTAGTATTTTCCTCATCACTACTACCACTCTGGTCTCTTGAGGTGGCCACAGCACAGGTTAGTCCACGGCTGCATAGACCCTTTACAGAGTCTTCATTCATAAACTCTTCTTTCTCCTCACATGCTCCAATGGTGGCTGCAATCGTGTCTAGGGCTGCCATGGTAACATTAAGAGAAGATTCTTCACAATAATTATTATCCTCTCTAGCTGCAGCATTCTGACCGATAATGTTCAGTTTGATATTTTGATCCCCTCCTTCCTTTATGCTTACAGCATCTTCATCTCTCTGTTTCACTTGGGCCCTAGCGCCTGGTTCTTCTACAAATACATCCTCCATTCTGTAGTCCATTGCCGCCGTCATGTGATTGCCTTGTAAAGGGCAAAATGACGGTGGCTAATCACGGCTTTTGTGCAAGCGAACACGCAAATCCTTACACCAAAGATACTGGCTTATATCCATGCATATATATATATATAAGTGTCCAATAAATTGATTCACCTGTAGCGGAACTGAGTGCACTTTCAAGAATCTCTGTCACCTATATATACAAACGTATATATATATATATAAAATAGAAGGATCAGCCAAATGCATGGCAAGGTGCAAAAACTACGTATGCAACATGCAATATGCAACAAAAATATTTACACAGTTCCTATAGTTATATCTGTAGCTAAAAGCAATTCGGAGTAAATTGATAGTCTATCCTGCCTTAGACTTTAACTTACTCTAAGAGTCATGTCACACACATGACACTAACACACACACGCATACTTACACACAATTGAGTAAGGTAAAATATATATTTTACTCACCCATTTCCTGATATTTGAAATTTTGCACTTTATCTTTGCATACACTTTCTCGTGCATCACAACATAAAGCACGAATATGAACAAACCCTGCAGTTGGTGCATGTTCAAAATATGTAATTGTTAAATATAAGCATTATTGATGTATCCTTAAGATGGCGATCATAACTGTTATACACGTAAGCCTGCCATCCCAGTTATAATACAATGGCTGTAATATAATGTTACAAGAATATTATATGAGCAGCAGAGTACTCTCCCATGCACTCACCTGGAACACATTAGCAAAGACAAAGAGGTAGGCAAAGACCTTCCCCTCCTCCCCCACAGCAAACAGCCCAATGACCCAGGTGAAGCCCAGGAGGGGGGATAGAATGATGGCAGCCTTCACCATTTTTCTGTACAAAATTTGAATGTAAGTTTGCTTCAATATCTTGGCTTACATAATTAATATAATCCAGATCAGCATTATTTAGTATGCACAAATGCTCCAGGAATTGAGTTCAACAAATGCAGTCAGACCTAGAGGCATTCATATTCTCATCATGCATGCACTTTCACAACAGTACAGATACGGAGCTATGGTTTGAAATTAGCATTGCATGTGTGCATTCTGAACTGACATGCCCACTTTCATGTACGTCTTCTTCCTCTCCTCATTCCGAAGGCTTATCTCAGACATCCTCCCACACTGGGACCTGGCTAGTGACACCAAACTGATAGTCAGCAGAACAGCATTAACCTACATGTAAGGCATGCACAGTGGACCAATGTTGTACAATATATACAACAATGAATACAATCACAAATACACATGAAAATATAGCAATATTATCAATGCATGCAAAGGGTAGCGCATACAATATGACACAATGCAAATCCAAACATACGTAAGAATACAAACGTAATATACAATATCTATTTACATTTTATATAAATATATAGGGATGCCGCCTTATAAAATGTAGGCAGATACGTATTGTATATTATGAAGACATGCTGGACAGCATGAAATTTTGTCCACTTTCATGAGGGACGATACTAGTAATATGTATGTATAATGCTTACCAGAATAATGGCTACCATTGGTCCAATAAATGCAAAGATCACTCCCTTTTCACTTGGCAACCAGCACCTAAATGTATATTTAATATAATTATAGTATCATTATATATGCCTGTATATATAATGATAATTATGTTATTATAATAGCTATAATGATAGCAATCAGGAAAATGTCAACTATAGTATATAAATCACATTCACATTATTTAATGCATGCACTATGTAATTCTTACGCTTTGATAGAGTTGTAGTGAGGATGGCTTTGGTCAAATGATGCCCTTATCAGGTAGTACTCATGTCTAGCACCTCCAGTTATCACCACAACAGGAATGGGGAGAACTGGGGGATCAAAGAGTTAAATGTCAGTGAAAAGGTTAATTGCATACGTATGTGCGTAATAGTTCTGAAAAACTAATAATGCATAGGCCATGATAGGTTAAATAGATGATTGAAAGCACTCTTTGAAGACAGAAAGTCATTATTAGGGCATTGTAGGCATCCTTGCTTACCCCATCCTAAGGCCAGGTAGAGGTAGATCCACTTTCTGTCATTTGCTCCAAACACTTTTACCAGAAGAATATAAATGAGGACAGCTTCGCACATTGTCCAGGTGAAGGTGGCCAGGAAGAAGTAGTGCAACAAGGCTGTCATAACCTTGCAGGCAAACTGGTAATAATAGAAGCAAACAGACATACATAAATAAAATGGGTTACAAATACCAACCAAGAAATACCATGGAAGTAGTCAATATATATACCTAACGTGTTGCCTAAGTGTGACTTACACATCGCTGCGCACCATGCATCTACTTATATTGTACAGTAATACAGTACATACAAAACATAGCATGCATGGTTGCAAGAGTCACTCTTTTGCAACCATGCATGCTATGTTTTGTATGTATATGCACAGGAGTTAGAGCAGAGTATGATATCTAACTACAATTATATAATCGGATGCTCCATATTATGTAATATTTAAAGTATACCAATATAATAGCTGAAAAGTGCGAGTATACATCATGATTGATGGGACGCATCAATCATTTGACTCTAATAATAATATAGCACTATTGGAGTGTGTTCATTCTATACATTGGGGCAGTTATATAGCTATACTGTCAATTTGACTGGATACAATGTCAGCATTAATTTGTTTGTCAATCACCAATTCCGTACAATGTTGGCAGTGGCTGTTTGTATTCCAGTGAGGAAGAAGAGCAGTCCCAAAGAGAGGGCAATGCACAAGTTGAGGTGGACAAAGTTGTGAAGTTTTTGAATCAACTCTTTTCTGCAGAACACATAACATACAGACATGGAACACAAATTTGCCATTATCACAATGTCATAATATGTGCAATCATCACCTCACCTCAATGATATGAAAAATATAATGGATGCAAGCAAACATAAAAATGAGATACTGCAACCAATGTATGTGATGTAGTTCAGTGCAGGCTGCAAGAAGAGAACAGCATACAAACAGGAAAAATGTATGATTGAAACAATATTACAGTACCATTCCAACGTGCCAACTGCATAAATATAATTATCACCACTCACAGTGTCTCCCACTGTAGGTGCAATGCTGACCAAAACCGCAAAACTGGTCAGATGGGATGCTATGCAGCGAACATGAGTGGTGTTGATGACATCAGTCTCCACCCCACTGTAGGACCACCCTCCTGTTGTCTGGTTAGCCCCTTGGGCTGAATAGTTAAAGAAAGCACACTTAAATTTCTTCCCTGTTACTGGTGTCATTGGCAATCTCTCTGTCACCACCTGCATTCAGAAGACACATCATGCAAACATGTGCTTTCAATGCCAATGGCTTACGGTAGCAACAATGCAAAATGAAGGGTCAGAGTAACATTTGTTCATATTTCCATTATGTTGTTGCAATATTGATGCTAAGAGGAAATGTATGCATGCTACAAATGCAAACTGCATTAATTCAAACATAACCTTACATTTACAGAGAATGTGATTTCCACCCTTTCCTCACTGTGCACCTCTCTACCATCGTACCCTAGTATCTGACTAGAGATCACATGACTAGCTGGAAATGTCTGTTCAGGCTCATCCTCACTACGACAAAAGAATAATCGCAATGCACAAAAGTATTGTGTATTTAGCTTTCAATGACAATTATGATTGAAGATGACTATAAATGCAACATCCAAATGCAATATGATGACTCTTTATTGCACCTTAAAATGTAAAACATCATTCCAGGTATGTAAATTAGATATAAGGGTATAGGCAAAGAGCACCCTTGTAACATTGTGCAAATACAAGGACTAATAACCGAGCACAAATCAACTCTAATGGGCAAATGACACATACAAACAAGTCAGGCTATTTTCTCATGCAAAATCTTTTAAAGTATGATCAATTATGATATTCATTTTTATCCTTTATTGTTATAGAATTTACCTTGCTAACGTATGACAATCAGTCAATTACTACTTACATATCCAGGTCTTGTTTGATCACATCATTTGGCAGATAACTCGCTATGTTATTCATCGCCATATACACCACCTCAACAGTGGCATTATCTGTAACACATACGTACATTAAAGAATTTGTATAATACATAAATTATACATATATATAGCCAACCACAATTCACTCCTGCATGCAAGACTTCTCCTGGACTGCTTACCAAAAGGGGCATTGCTTCCTCTTGCAGCAAGAAGGAAAGATCGAGGAATGTTAATCTGAGGCAAGCTTTCTGGATTTCTGAAAGAGACAGCAGTGTTACTGGCACCTGAAAATACAATATCTGTAAGTAGACTGTTGAATATTAGTCGCTGGCTGTTGATTGCTGGAGAAATGATGAGATGAAGGCATTAAGGTTATAATTTATATCAGTTTAAAGTTTGGTCGAACACAATAGTTATAATTAACTTTAATTAAATTAGCTTGCAGCGCCTTGCCTAAGCTGAGGTAGTTGATATTTACCTAAATTTGGTCTTGAGATTGCAAAGGAAGGCTCGTCCTCAGATAGCGTGCCTGTAATAACTTTGGCCACTCGTTCTGTGCTCTGAAGGATACTGACAGCTGGACTTGCAGCTTCACCCACTTCTGAGTCAATGGAGTGACTCTGTTGTGAATATGCATGAACATAATTACAATGTGGAAGATTATATATCACAATATCTCATCACAATTGATTACAGGCATGTTTATTATCCCCTGCTGTTTTGAATTCCACCCTTTTAGCTGAGTAGGTTCGTATATATTTAACAGAAATGTTTGAATGTTTATTTTAATCAGAGGGCATATACGTACGTATATTGTGTCTACATTATACATACATACATGTTACAGGTGTATTTCTTGCATTGTCAGTGGTCATCACCTGTGAAGTAGCTGCAAATGATGGTGCATTTCTTTCATCAAGGGCTGTACTCAACAGGTCAGCAACCACCTGCAGAAAAGGAACTCACTGACACTACTGGAATAATATATAATTATACACTGCATGCATGTATGTAAATCACACTGTACTCACCTCTTGAGTTGCATTTGAGCTTTGATTACTAAACAGACCATTGTTCTCGCCAAGACTGCATGTAATGAGGATATGCACAATGCCACAATATTATGATACTGTAACTGCATAGTACATTAATTACATATATATATTTATAGTGTTTCCTGTACACAAAGCAGCCATTTGTGATTCCTGTGAAATGTGTAAGTGTGCAATACAGAATACTGCATGTTTACACAACTGCGTATATATACAGACAGCCTGCGAATGCAGTTAACAACACTCCTGCACTCACTCAGCAACAGCATCCAAAAGTATGGCTGTTGTTATCAAATCTTGAGGAGGAATTGGCCTCTTTACTTCACCGGAAGGTTCTAATGCTGCACTTAAGTCTTGAGATATGCTCAGAATCACCATTCTTTGATTATCAGTTAGAACATGATTCCTGCCATACATTTCCAAACTGTTAATAAAGTCACTTGTCTGCAGACAAAGACCACAAGACTTACATTCATCTAGAACTATTTCTGTATTTGAAACTTTGTAGTACTGAATGCTGTGGATGTGGCACACAATTGCTCTACCTTCTTCCTGACTGCCCTGCCAGCCACGGATTCACATTTTGAGGCATCAACAGAGCCCCACTCAGCCGGCACGCTAGCCAGGCATCTCCTGTAGGCTACACCAAGCTCTGTTATTCTCCCTTCTCCTGGACAGCTAGCAGATCGGGTGGACTCTGCGGCAATGGCAAACCACTGAATCCCCCACACACTGTCTTCCTCAGTCAGACACTGACCAGGGTTAGGAATAATATCTGGTGGAGGAGAAAATAATCTGGCTGTTATTGCTGGAAGTATAATGATTATGTAAATTATAATATTATATTATATATGTTTATTGCAGGCTGCTATGCTATAATTTAAAAATATGCGCTCAGAATCATGCGGCAGAGAATTTCCTACAGCAGGAGCAGGTAAATGCACCACTTAATTGCCACTAAAGTTCAAACTGCACACTGCAGTACGTGTAATGTTACAAAGTGTACACTTAAGTCAATGAGAGTAGGCATGTGGCATTCACCACTGATCAATGCCTGGAATTGTGACTTAAACATTGACGTTCAGCATGCTAGTGCTTTGTATTCACTTACTGTCATCATCCTGAATGGAAACAGTGGCCATCAGTTTGGGTCCCAACCTCAACCCAGAAGATGCCGAAGTGAAAATGCTCCCAAAGAAGTCCTCTTCTTTTTCAACGTCTGTGTCATTCACAACTGGAATTTGCAACTGTGCAGTTTTTGAGCCAGCACTAAACACGACAATATAGGTGCCACCCGCGTAATCATCAGGAGCTGTGTATATCATAAATATATTTTAAAACTCAGGATTCCGTTTAGTCCAATGATGAGCGACTAACACATAGTTATTGTACATACATACAGTGTAAGTTGCTTATATAATAATTTATATGAAATATAGACCAGTATTGCCAACTGGCATATGGTGATTATAATACCTATATATGACTTGTAATGAATGAATCTCTCACCAAGACACATTTCTAGCTATTCACTAATGAATTTTAATTTGTGTGTGTGTAGCTCACCAACAGCGATTCCATTAGCGGTGGTAACGTTAACACTGAAAGGGTACTCAAACGGCTTATCTGCCTCCAGAAAGAGTGTTACACTACCACTTAACTCTGACACTGTCTTAAACACTGAGCTAAACTGGAGGACAATATCTGGATAGGAGAAGCATGTAAACAGCATGTAAACAGCCCATGCATTGTAATGGCATTAGCTACATGAAACCTTCTGTATGTATGCTTAATGTAATTAATTAAGCTTACAAGCTCACAGCAACGCAATAAACTTAATACTGAGAGTATTTTACACAAATATTAGGCTGCTAGTTTCGTTACTCACCTTCATTATCTGTAATGGAGACAATGGCTGTGTGATTAGGTCCTGCAGACGCACTGCAGCCTATAGCAGAGATTGCAGAGATACTGGTAGTGAAGTTCTCTGCACCAATATTTGCCTCATAACTGTTATCATCCACAAGGAAAATGGTGACTGTGGCCACAGTTCTTCGCACTTGGAATGTTGCAGTGTATGTTAGTGAGAGGTAGTCAGATGGGGCTGCAGTGGATTAGACAATCAGAGCATTAAGAAATACAAATGGATGGACTTGCATTGTAGGAAACATCAGACATGCAATAATTGCACAGCATACTGTACTGGCTTTCACGGGATGTATAACATCTGTGTAAATAGTATCTATCACAAATATTCAGTACATTGCTTTGGGAGTGGTTATATATATTGAGACAATGACATACGTACCACATAGTAATGTATGATTCCTAGTATTGTAGTAGTGTATGATTCCTACACAGCAAAATCATGAAATTTTATATAATTCTAAAAATACTATATAGTCTCAGAACAGTTTGTGTGAACATCTGACCTGTTGCAGTGCCATCTTGTGTCCGCACTTCCACGGTGTAGTTGCAGTCAGCAACACTGTCAGCAGTCAGGGTCAGTGTCACCACACCATCTCCCTCACTCACTGTGTACCGGGTTGGACTGAACTTGATCAGAACATCATCATCATCTTGAATGGTAATCACTGCAGTGTTATCTACGCCAACAGTTACGCCCAGGTCGGCAGAAGCAGAAGGGATTTTCAGTCGGGCTTGGAATTGCTCGCTGCCTTCAACAACATCATCTTGAACAATGGGCACTTGCTGGGAAACATTTGTCTGGCCAGCAGGGAAGGTCACAGTGAAGGATCCAACAGAGTAATCATCTCCAGCTGAAATAAATAAAGATAATTAGCCGAAAGGAGAGAGTGAATAAGAGAGAGTGAGAGAGAAAGAGAAAGAGACAAACACAGAAACCAAAGCAGAAAAACACAAGGAACATGTCTTACCAGAAACGGTAATGTTTGAAGTAGTAATCACTACATCATATTCAAAGGTTGCTGGGACACTGGCCTTAACAACTAGTTGAGCAGAACCGTCAGCTTCAGAGACGGCATACTCTGTTGGGTCAAACTCCACACGGAGATCTGTAAACAGAATAAAGGCAACATGAAGAACATACGCCTGAGTGCACTAGAACAGAGGAGTATCAACAGATGATATAATAATACAGAATGACTGTAAAAATGGCAAGTGCTTCCAAAACATTTAAATCCACTGAAAGTGGCTGCAAAACAATTAAGGTCTTTTCTCAATATGGGTAAGTGTGACGACTTCACTAGGTCTTGCAAATTCTAGGCCTTGTGTGCCAAAATGAGTAGTTTCAGGCCTTAAACTCAAACTCAAGCTCAAGATTAATTGGAATAAATGTAATAATAGTACGGTGAGGACTGGTTCAAGCTCAGCTTGTCGTATTAAATTTATAGAAATAATGGAGTACAATTCTACTGAAGCAGAAAGCAATAATTAGAAAAGTATAATTATACATTTCTGAGCCTATGGGGGTATGTGTAGCCAGGTAATGTGCATAATAGATTTGTACAAGCTTTAATTATTATAGGTATCGCTAAATACTTATATAATGATGCTTCATTAAACAGCGGTTCAGATATTTGCATACATTGTTTAGCGTCATTATTAGACTGCATATACAGTCTAAGGCACTAAAACTTACTCTGCAGTTCACTAATAGTAACTGCAATGTTTGGCCCCTCTGGGGGTTCACAAATGTACTGTCCAGGGTCTGGGTTCAGTCTGATGTTGAACATCTCATCTAACTCATGAATAGCATCGCTGACAATAGTAATCTTGCAAATCGCTTTCCTTTTGCCAGCAGCAAAGCAGCACTCAGGAGGGGGTTCAACATCACTACTACCTGTAAGTACAAACACACATACAGAGAGGGAGAGAAAGATAAACACAGACACAGCACATACTCACACATCTGTTGATGTTTGAGCAAACAGTTACTGAAGGTCATCGAAATTCAAGTCGTTGGCTGTCTTTGCAAGGTGTCTCAATCACGATTGCCAGCATAGATAAGTATATAAGTATTAATATATTGGCAAAATATGACATGCAAGTGCATACAAAGGGGACACACAACTGTTGTAAAATGCATTGTAAGCATTTAGTGCTGATCGATGTTAGACATTAAGGGTACAGGGCATGCTGTTAAAGACATGAAGTACTACTGCATGAATCTATCAGTACAAGAATCAGTGTACCATAGAGTCCTACCCTGTGTTGATATATCCACCACTGTCACATTAATACAGTCAGGCTGTCCCTCTGTTCCAGTTCGAGTAGCAGTAAATTCCACTACGCCTGCCTCTTCTGTCACAGTCAGACTGGGCTCATTGAGACAGTATATGATAGCTGGAGGAGAGAAAGGGTGGAGCAAGGATGGTGAAGTTTATATAAGGTATAAACATATCAAGATGGAAAAGTTAGAAGAAAACGAAAATGAGGTTTCATTGGCATTTATGCAAAATTTTGCAAGCTGGCCATAAAAGTCAAGCCAGACAGTCAAAATCTTGAACATGAACTTGTGAAGATATAGTACATGCTGCCTGCTATGTACATATGCATAAATTAGTTACATACATACCATATCTGCACAGTACTAAATAATGCTAAATATTACGAGATGTGCTTGCTATTTATTGCATATGGCTTTATATACGTACCTGCAATTGAGTCCAGTCTTGTACCAGCCATTGAGCCATAGCTACTCTTGTACTGATATGCATACAGAGTGGCCCCAATGCCACAGCTGTCCCGAGAGTGCACAAGTGTGTGGGCGCCTGTGCTGACACTTGGGTGGAACTGGGCAGCACAACCACACACTTCTCCACCTGTGCATGCAATGTCAGTGAATGAAGCACTGGAGGGAAGTGGCTGACCATCATATAGGATTTCGTTACCTTGGCAGCAGTTTTTTGTGATTACCAAATTTAGATATGGATCAAATGTAACCGATCTTGGTACATTATGAGTTATCACGGTCTCCACCAGGATTACGTTATACTTGTTTTTAAACTGTCCAACTGGTGCTATGAGGGTTACGAACGGGTCTGCAAAGATGTCATTAACGGCACCATATTCGTGTCCTAAGCTGTACTGAGCCACTAGTAGTGGCTGGTTAGACTCCACATGGCAGTAGGTGGACATGTTAACCAGGACCTCCCTGAAGTTTCCAGCCGAAGTTAGAGTGAATGTGTCAGGTTCTGCGCCATTGCACCTACGTGCCACCACAGTGTTGTCTGCCCCTGTTATGAAGCGGTAGCCAGCTGATTGGCGCTTGGCGAGTGGACTTAAGAAGAAATTGAACCCCCATGTTTCAGTAGGAGGTATCTGCTCTAGAATGCCATCACATGATTGCACGTTTGCAGGGTAGAAGGCACATTGGTGGCCAGTTATAACTGAGAGATAACAGGTTCCTGTCACTTTAGTCCCTGTCAAGTCATCTTCGGAATGCAAGAAAATAACCGTATCTTTTGGAAGTGGAGGAGACCTGAAAAGCACCCCTGGGTTATGAGTTAAGGGTCGACCTCTAGCTATAAACGCACTAGCCATTGCTGTTGGTGTGAATTCAACAACACAGTCTGCCTCTGTTGCTACAATGCCAACAAAGCTACGCTCTCCTCCTGCTTCTGGATTTTCAGCTGTTGATGGAGAGGACACCGCATAGTATACATATGTATTGGTTTTGGTGGCAAATTTGGGATAGAGCAGTGCAATATCTGTGGATACTCGATCTTCATTGAGGAGGTAGACCACAATGGTCTTGCCATCTTCTGCCTTGACATTAACTGCTATGTCTAAATTGGCTGGACTGGTAGTGAACGCTCGGAGTCCTGTGGGCAGGTTGACCTTGCTGACTGACCCTTTGCTTGCAGTGAAGGTCTGGTTGAATGCAGAAATTCGATGTGACGGGCTGTTATAGGAGACTGTGAATGTGACATTCATTGCTTCACTGGTGGTGATTTGGAGTTGAGGAGGGAATTGATCTTGTACTTGTCTCCTGACAGGTGGCACAATCAGGAAGAATTCACTGCCTTCATTAGTGACACCTGAAGGTGGAGACAAGAGACCGTGTTTAGCATGCACCTAGACTATATAAGAGCTAGTGTGAACATTGGCAGACTCTGACCTACCTGGTGAGTATAACCACTTACATTGGTTTATTCAGTAGCTGGCCTATATATCCCCTATAGGTGTAACTGAATAATTTAGATATCAAAAAGCCTTTAGCCAACATATATAGGTCACTGGGGGTGGGTCCGATGCCTTTTTATGACCATGCAGGGTTTCAGCCATGTAGCAGTTCACTGGTGCTCATACATCAAAGTCTTATAGGCTAAGGAGGACAGAGCTGCTATAACATTTCAGAGTTGTATATAAGCGGAGGATAGCACTACCTTGGTAGGGGTATGAAGGTTAATAGGGGTTAGAACTATGCCAGTCCATGAACAGAAAAGGGGTGTCGTTAACCCTTAGGTATGCATGAACTCATACAACTTTTCCATTGATATCATCCAGGTAGGCATACACTACAAGTCTACAGAAGAGGACACGTCGGAAAAGGCTGAGAAACAAATTAACGTAAGTTGGTCTGGACAGAAAGCTACGTAACTCATACGAATTTCTCTAATTTTACACTTGCACCATGCCAGTAGACCACGCCAGAGGTTGCTTACCCTTGCTAGACTACTGTTATACCGGGTTGTGTCTCGTGTTGTCAAGTTCGAGGCACGCGGATACTTCAGTCTTAGAAGTATTCAATAGTGATCTTACCGGCGGACAAGGGAAATGCCACCGCAGCCAACTCTGAGCCACTGAGCCACCAGATACGTTAATAGGCACGAATGCGAATCATGAAATGTCAAAACATGTCTCAAGTTGTATACAACTACATTATCATTTACATTACACAATAGCATGTTGTTCTCGACACGTCGACTCAGTACGCATCAACCAGCGAGCTCTGCCAGGCCTGCTTGGTTAATAAGCTGTATTCCAGGAGGACCGACTGCACCTTATCTAGCGGCCCAGAGCGTAAGTGTGTGAGCGACAGACAGTGTCGGCTGTCGGCCCGAGACACTTGTCACACAGCTAGCGCTGGCAGTTCGACTCGCAGTACGTCTCGTCCAGACTTACTGTGACTTTACACTCCAATGGATCGAGACGCGAGCCACTAGATGCGTTACCACTAGTTTCGGAATTACATAGCACCCCCAACGCTCACTTCGCGCAGCTCCAATGGAAGTGGTCAGCAGAAGAGCTAGGAGGGGAACAGTTGACGACAACATCAGGCAGCTCCCTGAGGACTATGTGAGTTGCGGTTACTCAAAACTAGGCGAAAGTTACGTGTGATGATATTAAATCTCAACCAAGCAGTGATCTAGGAATACTTCCTTACTTCCTGCCAATAAGATCCGTAAACCATTCACAGAGTATCGTCATTGTCAGTTAGACATTAAGCTATACAAAACGTTTGAATCAATGTTGCTCACGAATCATGCATAGTTCACTTTTTATGCCTTGTTGTGTGTGCGTTGTCCGATGCAATTCAATTATGCATTAAAATATAGACTGTTATCATGAAGTGCTAAGTATCTGGACATAAGCTTGTTAAAATGCAATATACTTATATTATATTATTATATGTGATGCTCTTATTATGATTGACACACTAGTCAGTTGACTGAATGCATGCTTCAATGACATGTGTGTATGGACATGCACATTTGCAAAGCGTGGATGCAAGAGGCCGTTGTATCATCTGCTAATGAAATAACTATCCTGTTTGATAATTACTACATATCATTGTACTAGATTGCGTAACCATGGATTGCAATTCATTAATAACACAATCATATGCACGTTATCGTTGAACTATGCAATTCATGATCATGTATTATCCAGATTCCTACAATAACCAGATTCCTACAATAAAAATTCTACAAACATAGCACCTTGTCAATGCTATGGAGGAGTTTGAGGCGCAAAGGATATGTTGTGGTCAAGATCATGTATAAACAGTTCAGGCATGACCACAGAATTACCTACTAGCAGCACTCAGGAGGGGGTTCAACATCACTACTACCTGTATGTACAAACACATACAGAGAGGGAGAGAAAGATAAACACATGCACAGCACAGACTCACACATCTGTTGATGTTTGAGCAAAGAGTTACTGAAGCTTATCGAAATTCAAGTCATTGGCTGTCTTTGCAAGGTGTCTCAATCACGAATGTCAGCATAGATAATATAATTATATGTAATTATACCAAGCATTTACACAATGTCATGACTTGTAGTATATAATTTTCCTTTGTACAGTATAAAGTACATGCAAGTATATACAAAGGGGATGCACAACTGTTGTAAAAGGCATTGCAAGCATTTAGTGCTGATTGATGTTAGACATTAAGGGTGCAGGGCATGCTGTTAAAGACATGACGTACTACTGCATGAATCTCTCAGTACAAGAATGAGTGTACCATAGAGTCCTACCCTCTGTTGATATATCCACCACTGTCACTCCAGTGCAGTCATATTCCATTAGCACTATAGGAAGCACTATGCATTTATGAGAGACTATTGTAGGTGGGGTTACGCTGCACAGCCTGAAATTTTGTGAATGTGTAACTGAGTGTACTGAGTGAAGAGTGGACTCCTAACCTGTGTTGTTATATCCACCACTGTCACTCCAATGCAGTCTGCCTGTCCCACTGCTCCAGTTCGAGTAGCATTGAACTCCACTACACCTGCCCCCTCTGTCACGGTCAGACTGGGCTCCTTGATATGATATGATAGCTGGAGAAGAGAAAGGGTGGAGTAAGGAGGAAAGATGGTGAAGGTTATATAAGGCATATATCATAAGATGGAAAAGTTAAAAGAAATCGAAAAGGGAGATCTAGATTTTATTGGCATTTATACAAAGTTCTTGCAAGCTGGCTGTAAAGAGTCAAGCCAGACAGCCAAAATCTTGAACATGAACTTGTGAAGATATAGTACATGCTGCCTGCTATGTACATATGCATAAATTAGTTACATACATACCATGTCTGCACAGTACTAAATAATGCTAAATATTATACGAGATGTGCTTGCTATTTATTGCATATGGCTTTATATACGTACCTGCAATTGAGTCCAGTCTTGTACCAGCCATTGAGCCATAGCTGTTCTGGTCCTGCCATGCATACAGAGTGGCCCCAATGCCACAGCTGTCCCGAGAGTGCATAAGTGTGTGGGCGCCTGTGCTGACACTTGGGTGGAACTGGGCAGCACAACCACACACTTCTCCACCTGTGCATGCAATGTCAGTGAATGAAACACTGGAGGGAAGTGGCTGACCGTCATAGAGGATTTCGTTACGTTGGCAGCATTCACTTGTTACTACCAAATTGAGATATGGATCAAATGTAACCGGCTGTGCAACATCTTGAGGTGTCACACTCTCCACAAGGACAAAGTTGTACTTGTTGTTAAACTGTCCAACTGGTGCTATGAGGGTTACAAACGGGTCTGCAAAGATGTCATTGACACCACCATATTCGTGTCCTAAGCTGTACTGAGCCACTAGTAGTGGTTGGTTGGACTCCACATGGCAGTAGGTAGACACGTTAACCAGGACCTCCCTGAAGTTTCCAGCCGAAGTTAGAGTGAATGTGTCAGGTTCTGAGCATTTGCACCTATGTGTCACCACAGTGTTGTCTGCCCCTGCTATGAAGCGGTAGCCAGCTGATTGGCGCTTGGCGAGTGGACTTAGGAAGAAATTGAACCCCCATGTTTCAATAGGAGGAATCTGCTCCATGATGCCATCACATGATTGCGCGTTTGCAGGGTAGAAGGCACATTGGTGGCCAGAGATAACTGACAGGTAACAGGTTCCTGTCACTTTAGTCCCTGTCAAATCATCTTCGGAATGCAAGAAAATAACCGTATCTTTTGGAAGTGGAGGTGACCTGACAAGCACCCCTGGGCTATGAACTAAGCGTTGACCTCTAGCTATAAACGCACTAGCCATTGCTGTTGGTGTGAATTCAACAACACAGTCTGCCTCTGTTGCTACAATGCCAACAAAGCTACGCTCTCCTCCTCTTTCTGGATTTTCAGCTGTTGATGGAGAGGACACCGCATAGTATACATATGTATTGGTTTTGGTGGCAAACTTGGGATATATATAGCAGTGCAATATCTGTGGATGCTGCATCTTCATTGAGGAGGTAGACCACAACGCTCCCTTCTGCCTTGACATTAACTCCTATGTCAAAATTGGCTGGACTGTTAGTGAACGCTCGGAGTCCTGTGGGCAGGTTGACCTTGGTGACCGACACTTTGCTTGCAGTGAAGGCCCCAGTGAATGGAGGAACTCCATGTGTCCGGCTACCATAGGAGACCGTGAATGGGACATTCATGTCTTCACTGGTGGTGACAAGGCGCTGAGGAGTAAATTGGCTTCCTGCCGGGCTCTTGACAGGTGGCACCAACAGAATGAACTCATTGCCTTCATCAGTGATGCCTATAAAAAATGAGTTACAATGTGGTTTAAGGACAATAGTATGTAACAATCAAACTTTTTCAACCTTAACAATAGACTCTATTTCAATCTGACGGGCTTTTATAGGAGACTGTAAATTTGACATTCTGTACTTCACTGGTGGTGATTTGGAGTTGAGGAGGGAATTGATCTTGTACTTGTCTCCTGACAGGTGGCACAATGAGGAAGAAATCACTCCCTTCATTAGTGACACCTGAAGGTGGAGACAAGAGACCGTCTTTAGCATGCACCTAGACTATATAGGAGCTAGTGTGAACATTGGCATACTGTGACCTACCTATAGTGAGTATAACCACTTACATTGGTTTATTCAGTAGCTGGCCTATATATCCCCTATAGGTGTAACTGAATAGTTTAGATGTCAAAAAGCCTTTAGCCAACATATATAGGTCACTGGGGGTGGGTCCGATGCCTTTTTATGACCATGCAGGGTTTCAGCCATGTAGCAGTTCACTGGTGCTCATGCATCAAAGTCTTATAGGCTAAGGAGGATAGAGCTGCTATAACATTCCAGAGTTGTATATAAGCGGAGGATAGTACTACCTTGGTAGGGATATGAAGGTTAATAGGGGTTAGAACTATGCCAGTCCATGAACAGAAAAGGGGTGTCGTTAATCCTTAGGTATGCATGAACTCATACAACTTTTCCATTGATATCATCCAGGTAGGCATACACTACAAGTCTACAGAAGAGGACACGTCGGAAAAGGCTGAGAAACAAAAGTAAGTTGGTCTGGACAGAAGGCTACGTAACTCATACGAATTTCTCTAATTTTACACTTGCACCATGCCAGTAAACCACGCCAGAGGTTGCTTACCCTTGCTAGACTACTGTTATACCGGGTTGTGTCTCGTCTTGTCAAGTTCGAGGCACGCGGATACTTCAGTCTTAGAATTAAGTATTCAATAGTGATCTTACCGGCGGACAAGGGAAATGCCACCGCAGCCAACTTTGTGCCACTGAGCCACCAGCCAGATACGTTAATAGGCACGAATACGAATCATGAAATGTCACTGAAACATGTCTCAAGTTATATACAACTACATTATCATTTACATTACACAATAGCATGTTGTTCTCGACACGTCGACTCAGTACACATCAACCAGCGAGCTCTGCCAGGCCTGCTTAGTTAATAAGCTGTATTCCAGGAGGACCGACTGCACCTTATCTAGCGGCCCAGAGCGTAAGTGTGTGAGCGACAGACAGTGTCGGCTGTCGGCCCGAGACACTTGTCACACAGCTAGCGGTGGCAGTTCGACTCGCAGTACGTCTCGTCCAGACTTACTGTGACTTTACACTCCAATGGATCGCGACGCGAGCCACTAGATGCGTTACCACTAGTTTCCGAATTGCATAGCACCCCCAACGCTCACTTCGCGCAGCTCCAAAGGAAGTGGTCAGCTGAAGAGCTAGGAGGGGAACAATTGAGGACAACATCAGATAGCTCCCTGAGGACTATGTGAGTTGCGGTTACTCAAAACAAGCGAAAGTTACGTGTGATGATATTAAATCTCAACCAAGCAGTGATCTAGGAACACCTCCTTCCTTCCTGCCAATAAGATCCGTAAACCATTCACAGAGTATAGTCATTGTCAGTTAGACATTAAGCTATACAAAACGTTAGAATAAATGTTGATCGTGAATTATGCATGGTTCACTTTTTATGCCTTGTTGTGCGTGCATTGCACGATGCAATTCAATTATGCATTAAAATATAGACTGTTACCATGAAGTGCTAACTTTCTGTACATAACCATGTTAAAATGCAACATACTTTGTGATGCTCTTATGCATTGACACACTAGTCAGTTGAATGAATGCATGCTTCTATTTAAGTGAAGTCAAACCAACTAGTGCTGAATGTCAATATGTTATCAATTAGTTAGTGAGAACACCATTCCTCCCACACACACGTACCATGCATAGTACTGCATGAAAACCATTGCTCAAATGTTTTTCAATGACATGTGTAGATGGACAAGCACATTTGCGAACTGTGGATGCAAGAGGCCGTTGTATCATCTGCTAATTAAATAACTATCTATCCTGTTTGATAATTGCTACATATCCTTGTACTAGATTCTGTAACCATGGATTGCAATTCATTAATACCACTAACATATGCACGTTATTGTTGAACTATGCAATTCATGTATTATCCTACAATAAAATTCTACAAACATAGCACCTTGTCAATGTTACATAGGACTTTGAGGCACAAAGGATTTATATGTTGTGGTCACGATCATGTATAAACAGTTAATGCATGACCACAGAATTACCTACTTGCAATTGGTCTCCAAAATAAGCTACTGTTGCAACATATATAAAAAGAACCCGCATGCAGTGTGTGTGTGTGAGTCTATGTGCATGCCACATTACTTGTAAGCTTTATCCTTTGTCATATATAATTATAATGATTAAACCTATGCATAGAAATTATGAGATGCATTCATAATTTCAGAGTATTCAGACGTGTTTTAGGCACTAGTGGTCTTTGTAGCAAAATGTTAAGTACCATCAGATACCAATGTATAATTATTCTATACCCACTAAGTCATGACATTGTACCGTGAATGCAGGATTCCTTCAAATCAATTATGATGAGTGCACTCTTTACTACATACACAAAATGAATGATATAATATTATTCATATGTGATCATTAAATTGTTGTTTGTGAGTTTGTTTGCTGCTTAGTATATTATAGAAGAAAACTTCACAAATGTCTAATTTGAACTCATCAGCACAGTAATGTAACATAATATTCCATGTGCATGCCCTACAGCGTCGTTACTTACGTTATAATAGTACTTCCAGCATTACTATATAATTGATACCACTCTGCATGCTATTCTCCAGAGTTGGCCACAGCACAGGTGAGCCCATGGCCAAACCCTTCATCCTCCTGGCCTTGTTGCCCATTATTTCCATCTTCAGAGCCTTCCTTGACAATCTCCTCTTGTCCGTCAAGTGAGCCTGAGCTCAAGGAGTCTTCTACCTCAAAGGTTACCATGACAACAGCAAGTAACTCATTATCCTCTCGAACTTCTGCACTATTATGATTACCGTTCAGCTTTATATTCAGATCTTCTCCCAACTTCATACTTGCGGTTTCTTCAGGTGTCCCTCCCACTCCATATTTAATACTGGCCTCGGGTTCTACTGCAAAACTGCTCTTTCTGGTGTCAATCATGTCAAACTTGCTGGAGTGAGTACCTTCTGAATTGGGCAAAGTGAGCAAAAGTGCAAATTTAATGCATCTACATACATGTAAATAGTCACGAGTATGTCTTATTATAGTCTGCATGTACGCAATATTATGCCATTATATACGTAACTAGTTTAATGTGTCTGTAGGCAGTGTCTCATTTTGACCAACCTGTAGCTGAAGCACCTGCACTTCCAGTATTCGCCTGCACATTATTGCACAATAATACATATGACAACAGCGATCATGTATCACTGTTTCAATTACATAAATACAGATGTAGAGAACTGGTGGCTGTTGTGATCTCCCAATAATTTGTGGTGTGCAGTGTACTTCAATTGTACTACTTACCCGTATCCTACTAAGAGTTTCAGGAATTTTGCTTTTTATCTTTCCAAACACTTTCTCATGCCTCAAAACATGAAGCACAAAAATAAAGAAACCCTGTAGTTTGCAGAGGGGAGTGACTCAGAATGTACTACTCAGTTAAAATCAACATTATTTTAGTTAAAGCAGGTGGCAGAGCATTAGTCCCAATCTCACCTGGAACACATTGGCAAAGACAAAGAGGTAGGCAAAGACCTTCCCCTCCTTTTCCACTGCAAACAGCCCAATGATCCAGGTGAAGCCAAGCAGAGGGACTAGGATTATAGTGGTCTTCATCAGTTGTCTGTATGTAAAATAATGTAAATCATTAGATTTCAATAGCACCATCATAACCCTGTGTTCCGTTTGCCAAGCAAAACACATATAAGTAGTGTTGGGTATGAGGTATATTCTAATTGAGTGAATTGTGCAATATAAATTTAGCACACACTTCTCCAGAAGTTTATTCACTAACACATTTAATGTTCAGAGGCAACGCAGTTGGGCATACTATGATAGTGTTATAATTATAGCATTGCATGCGCTGCACTCACTTTCCAACTTGCATGTACTTTTGTCTCTTTTCGTCACTCTTAGACGTTGTCTTAGATATCCTCCCACACTGGGACCTGGCTAGCGACACCAAACTGATGGTCAGCAGGACAGCGTTCACCTACAATGCATGCACATATACAGTGAGCTTCCATGTTGTAAAGTAGTGTCAGTATACAATCGTTTGTATGCGAAGACATGCTGCAGAGGTCATTAATTTTGTGAAAGGTTTTATTGTAATGATTGCTTACCAGCATAATTGCTACCATTGGTCCAACAAAAGCAAATATCATTCCTTTTTCACTAGGCAACCAACACCTAAAGATAAAATATATATAGTAATAATAGTAACTTTATTATATCATAATTATGAAGTACATTCACATGCACTGCATGCAGCCATTCCAAAAAACTTACGTTTTAATGGAATCATAATGGGGATGGTTCTGGTCAAATGATGCCCTTATTAGGTAGTAGTCATGTCTAGCACCTCCAGTTATCACCACAACAGGGATTGGGGGAACTGAGAAATTGGACAAAAGTACTGTAGTTAATCACTTGAGAAAGCCGATGGAGAAAGAATGTTTATCATTTCTTCAATCATATAAATAAAGAAGATTAGAGGTTGTATACATGTAATGTTTTATATCAGAGATCAATTCAAAGCCTTACACTATAACAATACATGTAGCAAGCGTTCAAATCTCACCCCATCCCAGTGCCAGATAGAGGTAGATCCACTTTCTGTCATTTGCTCCAAACACTTTTACCAGAAGAATGTACACAAGGACAGCTTCACACAGTGTCCAGGTGAAGGTGGCCAGGAAGAAGTAGTGCAACAAGGCTGTTATAACCTTGCAGGCATACTACCAATTGTAAGGAAAGATTGCATGCAATGGATGGCTTTCGAGCATGTAATATGTACTACTATAAACATAAAATGTATAAAGTGCTGGAGAGTACATTTTGCAGCTATATATGAACCTATTTAAGCATTATGCATATCCCTTACAATGTTGGCAGTGGCCGTTTGTATTCCAGTGAGGAAGAAGAGCAGACCCAAAGAGAGAGCAATACACAAGTTGAGGTGGACAAAGTTGTGAAGTCTTTCGACCAGGTCTTTTCTGTAGAAATGTTTTGCAACAGCAAGATTCATGTTAAAGACCAATAGTACAGTATTATGTATGTATGTATATAACTTGCACTGTATACAAGCTCACCTCAATGTTAGGAAGAATATAATGGAGGCCAGCAAACACAGTAATGAAATGCTGCAACCAATGTATGTGATGTAGTCCAGCACAGGCTGTAATGAAGAATTAAAGGTATAAATAAACATAGAAACACATAGCAACATATAGTATATTCACACATACAGGACATATATGTATAAACCACTCATACAGGACGTATATGTATACCACTCATACAGGACATATATGTATAAACCACTCATACAGGACGTATATGTATACCACTCATACAGGACATATAAGTATAAACCACTCATACAGGACGTATATGTATACCACTCATACAGGACATATATGTATAAACCACTCATACAGGACGTATATGTATACCACTCATACAGGACATATATGTATACCACTCATACAGGACATATATGTATAAACCACTCATACAGGACGTATATGTATACCACTCATACAGGACATATAAGTATAAACCACTCATACAGGACGTATATGTATACCACTCATACAGGACATATATGTATAAACCACTCATACAGGACGTATATGTATACCACTCATACAGGACGTATATGTATACCACTCATACAGGACATATATACCACTCACTGGCTCTCCGACTGATGGTACGATGCTGACTAAAACCGCAAAACTGGTCAGATGGGATGCTATGCAGCGAACATGAGTGGTGTTGATGACATCAGTCTCCACCCCTCTGTAGGACCACCCTCCTGTTGTCTGGTTAGCCCCTTGGGCTGAATAGTTAAAGAATGCACAAGAAAACTGTTTCACTTTACCTGGTGGTATGGTGAGACTCTGTGATTTCTCCTGTACAGGAAGACAAGTTTGTTTGGTGCATGCAGAATCCTGTCTATAGAGCTGCCACTTATACTACCAAAACCAAGGAGTAGTTAAGCATGTGCTTACATTTAAAGGGAATGTGATTTCGGCCCTATCCTTGCTGTCCACTTCCCAACCATCGTACCCTAGAATCTGAGTGGAAACCACCTGACTAGCAGGACAAGTCTTTGTTGAGTCTTTTCCACTGCAGTAGGAATCATCAGAGATGAATAATTATGTTATGGCAGCAAACTGTGTGTGAAATTGCTATATATTATTGGATTATATTATATTCATATACAATCCTGACAAAAAACTAGGTTAAAGATTTGCTGACAGTCGTCAATTCTACGTATGATAATGAATGGAATACCTTCATAATAGATACTCAGGCCTCTTGAACTTTGCACAGTAGACTAGCTAGCTACAGTACAATCTATATAAAGGACCATCAACCAGAACAGTACTATGCCGGTGGGACATGGTTGCTTGTCTTCAAGGTCGGTCAATATAATATAGAGAGAGACAATTCTCTTCTAGCAGCAATTTCAACAATTTTGCCACAATAAATGCATGAATTGTGCTATCTGAAAAACCATGAAACATTATCATCGGCAATATACTGCACTAACAACATAATATAGAACCATTGATCTATATAATGCCATACATTGATTTAATTTGGTACATAGACTCAACACAATCATGAATCATTGCAAGGACAGGTGTAGCGATCATTAATATAGATTGAACACGGTAGAAATGTGCATACCAATCATGGAAATGCTGTCAGTGTATGTACATAGGTAAATATAGTGCCCTTTGCAAACCCTAGGACACTCTGTCGTTCTCCAAACACTTACCCTTCTCTCTCTTGCATTATGACTTGATTTGGTAGATAATTCTCTATGTTCTTCATTAGGACATTCACCACCTCAATAGTATCATTCTCTATAATGTCAGCAATGTTCATGTGAGAATAATATCCTTATATTATAATAACAAATTCAATGAAACTATATTATAATATATATATATACATACTTTTATATATATAATATTATGATGATGAATATATAATATATACATATAATGAATGTGATTAATTATGCCAATATATATGTATATATATATATATATATATATATACATACTACACATCTGTGCATCTACCCATTGATGACCTACCAATTGGGACTTCTTTCCCTCTTGTGGCAAGGAGGAAAGATTGAGGCAAGTAAATCTGTGGAAAGCCTTCTGGACTCCTAAAGTTGTCTAGTGTGTCAACGACATAATCATCTGGAAATACTATACCAGTGCCAAGGTTGTTGACTGAGAATCGTTGGCCGTTGATTGCTGGAGAGATGATCACAAACAGTGTGTATAACACATAGGAATGCGCGTAAAATTTGCTTAGTATTGCTTTGGTAACATGATGCTACATAGCTTATACAAATATTGGATACCTATGTTGGGTCTTGAAATTGTGAAGGAAGGCTTTTGCTTGGATGATGTAGTTGCAATCACATTGGCCACTCGTTCTGTGCTTTGAAGGATGCTGACAGCTGGTCTTGGTGTTCCACTATCTTCTGAGTCATCTGCAACTCTCTGTCATTGAAGTACGTATTGATGAGTGTAATGCATGTAAATTAATTAATATAGTATGGTCTGACGTGAATACAAACAATTTCAATACTACTCTGTGAGGTATTTACAATCATGTGCACACCAAATTATCCAATCACTGTACCATATATAGTTCATATGATACCTTACATAGCATTCTTGGTGTGATCTTTCTACTGCAAAAGTACTCACAGACAACAGGCATGTCTGATGTGCCCTATGGTAAAGTACATGTAAGTTATCGCATTCTCAGTCATCACCTGTGAAGTAGCTGCAAATGATGGTGTATTCCTTTCATCAAGGACAATACTCAACAGGTCAGCAACCACCTGCAAGAAACACGGATCTCACCTTTGCGTATAACACACTGAGCGTACAATGTCATTATGCATATCAATTTGCTCATAATATAATATTTGCCATTCAAAGAGAAACGTTTATTCAAGTGTATTTTAATCCAGCTGGGCAACTTTCCTGTCTCTCAAATTTCTGCCTAGCGATTCTATTACATTCATTATATTCAAAGGGTAGTAATATATTCAGCACAAATGGATGAACGGGTGAGAAGACTGAGAATTCAGTGAAGATGGTTTCTTTTCTCTGTTTTTAATGTCACCCATACATGCATACATAATATTATATATATATACATGTGCTAGACAATCTATTACATGGATGCGGTTTGCCTTTCTTCTCATCAGGATCAACAGTGAACTGTTTGCACAGCTTTTCCATCAATCGTCAAAACTATGAGAATTTTGCTTATGATAGCATTACGTATACTGTGTTTTAACTTAACTCTGCCATTCATTCAAAAAATTAATTACTTTTATAGTTCTACAGTCTTGTTCATTCCATCTCTAAAGCCACAATGTTGACATCAACATTCGGTTGCACAAAGGGTGACAAATGCTCATGAATTCATAATTTCTACTTACTGCTTGAGTTTCGTTTGATTCTTCACTGAATAGGCCATTCTCTTCACCGAGACTGCATGCATTAAGGGAGTACACATGACATAATAACACATCAAGTTTCCACTTCATGCATGCATCCTCCAATAAGCATTAAACAAGCTACATTACAAGGCCTTTACTGTTCAGAATGCTGCACATCACAAATCAAAACAAAAGTGATAGCCTGGGCTAGAAGGGGGTTACATTATACCAGTACTCACTTTGCCACAAGCTCCATTAACTTGGCAATTGTCCTCAAATCCTTAGGAGGAATTGGTCTTTTTACTCCATCTGCTGGACATATGGCTGCAAGTAAGTCCTCCAATAATCTCAGGATTAGCCTTCTTTCAGTGTCGTTCAGGACACGACTGTTGCCATTGGACTTTTCCAGACTATCAATGATGTCATTAGTCTGTGGAAAATTGGACAACTTGTAGCTGTGTAGCATGCAAGGGACATATGCTGCAGTACTGCTCTACCTTCTCCCTGACTGCCCTGACTGGTACGGATTCACAATCAGAGGCATCAACAGAGCCCCACTCAGCTGGCACGCTAGCCAGACATCTCCTGTAGGCTACACCAAGCTCATCTGTGCTCCCTTCTCCTGGACAGCGAGCAGACCGAATGGAGCCTGCAGCAATGGCCAACCACTGGATTTCCCACACACTGTCTTCCTCAGTTGAACACCCTGCAAGTTGAAGCACAATAACTGGGGGATGAGATATATAAATTTAGACATTGTTGTGTATAGTGGCTGTATCATCCTTGCAAATTGAATAGAATCACTGTCAAATAAATAACGCATTGCCTGATACTTCTAGTGACTGACCTGACTAGGTGTTCAAACACAATATAAAACACAGCATCTGACCAGCCTCTATTAATACATATAATTATAATAGCTGTATACATCTGTAATGCCAAATACTACACTAACAAAGTCATTAACAAATCATCCAGTAACGTAATTAGGCTGTATATATATAGATGGTCATAATATTCTATATACTCTCTGAACACAAACAATATGCAAGTTATGGGCCTGTATAGTCACATGGTCTGATGCACAGACGTATACCCACACACCTTGTGCAACAATAGTGACTGCAATTTTTGGTCCTCTGGGGGCGTCACAAATGTACTGTCCAGGGTCTGGGTTCAGTCTGATGTTAAACATCTCATCTAACTCGTGTATAGCATCACTGACAATAGTAATAGTGCAAATCGCTTTCCTTTTGCCAGCAGCAAAGCAGCACTCAGGAGGGGGTTCAACATCACTACTACCTGTACATATGTAATACGTACAAACACACATATGTAATAATACAAGAGCGCACAAAAAAGCACATACACACACACACACACACACACACACACACACACACACACACACACACACACACACACACACACACACACACACACACACACACACACACACACACACACACACACACACACACACACACACACACATACATACACACACATACACACACATCCATGCACACAGGGTAGCACATAAGGTTACTCAGTATACATTTCATTAATCTCAGCATTATCGAAGCTCATGCTTCAAAGGCATTGTGCGTTTATGTAACTAAAATGACAATGACATGTTTTTTTTTTTAAATGTAATGCATGTGAGCAATCAGTATAGGGAGCTTGATGGACAGGGTTCCCTTAGGTCCGGAGACAAATAGAGTAAATACCCAGAGCAGAGTGATTGAAGTGAGAGAGAGGGAGAGAGAGGCGTGGCTGTGGTGGGTGTTGTGGCTCAGTGGCACAGCACTAACGGCTTAAGCTGAGTTCAACTCCCAGCGACGCCATGCACCTTTCTGTCTCCATCTTTGCTGCCTCAAAGGTTTTCAGACAGCATAAAACAACCTTTGATAACATGATCTCCATCAGTCTTCAGATCTTAGGGAGGCCGGTCTATTGAGTTGTGCTAGCCCAAATCGTTTGGAATCATGTTATGCATATTTATATAAAACACACACAAAACATGGCAAGTATTGTATAAGGTTGAACGTGATTATGTTCACATTCTTGCAAGTGCATGCAAGTACTCCCCAGAAAGATGTACATACAACCTATTCCATTAGCACTATAGGAAGCACTCTATGCGTTTATGCAAGACTATTGTAGATGGTGTTACGCTGCACAGCCTAAAATTCTGTGAATGTGTAACTGAGTGTACTGAGTGAAGAGTTGAGTCCTACCCTGTGTTGTTATGTCCATCACTGTCACCCCAATGCAATCAGGATGTCCTACTGCTCCAGTTCGAGTAGCAGTGAACTCCACTACGCCTGCCTCTTCTGTCATGGTCAGACTGGGCTCATTGAGGCAGTATATGATAGCTGGAGCAGAGAAAGGGTGGAGCAAGGATGGTGAAGGTTATTTTATATAATTATATGTACATTGTAACTAGGATAAAGTAGAGAAGAAGAGGTGACAATAGCTGCAAGAAATGCGATATAAAAGGAAACAAATGACGCAGAGTTTGTATCATGCTGAAGTTCCATGGTAGCAAATTTGTACCTGCATATGAGTCCAGCCTTGTACCAGCCATTGCGCCATAGCTGTTCTGATTCTGCCATGCATACAGTGTGGCCCCAATGCCACAGCTGTCCCGACAGTGCATAAGTGTGTGGACGCCTGTGCTTACACTTGGGTGGAACTGGGCAGCACAACCACACACTTCTCCACCTGTGCATGCAATGTCAGTGAATGAAATACTGGAGGGAAGTGGCTGACCGTCATAGAGGATTTCGTTACGTTGGCAGCAGTTGTTTGTGATTACCAAATTTAGATATGGATCAAATACAACTGGCTGTGCAACATCTTGAGGTGTCACACTCTCCACAAGGATAAAGTTGTACTTGTTGTTAAACTGTCCAACTGGTGCTATGAGGGTTACAAACGGGTCTGCAAAGATGTCACCAGTGCCACCGAAGCTGTGTCCTAAGCTGTACTGAGCCACTAGTAGTGGCTGGTTGGACTCCACATGGCAGTAGGTAGGCATGTTAACCAGGACCTCCCTGAAGTTTCCAGCTGAAGTTAGAGTGAATGTGTCAGGTTCTGAGCCATTGCACCTACGCGTCACCACAGTGTTATCTGCACCTGCAATGAAGCGGTACCCAGCTGATTGGCGCTTGGCGAGTGGACTTAGGAAGAAATTGAACCCCCATGTTTCAGTAGGAGGTATCTGCTCCATGATGCCATCACATGATTGCACGTTCGCAGGGTAGAAGGCACATTGGTGGCCAGTGATAACTGATAGGTAACAGCTTCCTGTCACTTTAGACCCTGTCATATCATCTTCGGATGACAAGAAAATTACTGTATTTTTTGGAAGAGTATGAGACCTGGCTACTTCCCCTGGTCTATGATCTCTAGTGGAAACTCCAAATATAAATCCAAAGGCCGAAGCTGTTGGTGTAACTTCTACGACACAATTATCCTCAGTTGGGATTATACCAACAAAGCTCCGCTCTCCCTCTCCTAGCTCCGGATCTGCCTTTGGAGAAGAAACTGCATAGTATGTATATGTATTGGTTTTGGTGGCAAATTTGGGATATAGCAGTGCAATATCTGTGGATGCTGCATCTTCATTGAGGAGGTAGACAACAATGGTCTTGCCATCTTCAGCCTTGACATTAACTGCTATGTCTAAATTGGCTGGACTGGTAGTGAACGCTCGGTGTCCTGTGGGCAGGTTGACCTTGGTGACTGACCCTTTGCTTGCAGTGAAGGTCTGGTTGAATGCAGAAATTCGATGTGATGGGCTGTTATAGGAGACTGTGAATGTGACATTCATTACTTCACTGGTGGTGATTAGAAGTTGAGGAGTGAACTGGTCTCCTGCTGGGCTCTTGACAGGTGGCACAATCAGGAAGAATTCACTGCCTTCATTAGTGGCACCTGGAAGTAAGGAAACAGAAATTACTAATAATGTACATATCACCAATACCGCCTGTCACAATGCAATGTCTAGATACTACAAGTTGATATCATCTTGTACGTAAAGGACAGTTATACCACTTGCACGTATGTAGCTAAGTGACACATCTACGTACAGCCTTCATTGCGTGCAAAGGTACAAGTTGATAACACCTCTGTCCCACATATTTTCACATGCACATGCACCATACAATTATATGCTTATCTTCCATTCACAAAGTAAATTATGTTAGCTAATGTCTGTTCTTCCAAATTATGTTAGACATAGATCGCTTATAATTGATTTGATATTCTATGCTACTAAAGAGGGTCGCTAAATAGGCAGCCCAGAATGTATATTATAGGCTCCAGGTGGGGCTTGTGCTGTGTCTGCTACGCATAATTCAGTCAGTCCATGGCCATATGCTCTGAATGACAACATCTAGTGACGTCAATACTGATCCTAGTGAGCTATTGCAGCATGCCTGCACAAACAGTCTGCGAGAGTGGGAGGCTAGGTGTGCCAAGGAACAATTAACAATATATTACACACACAGCAGTGGAGCGTGAAGGGGAGGGAGTGTGGAGGCACTGTATGCCAGGGTGCCAAGATGATGGTGGACCCCAAGCACATGTACAGCTGCAGCGCTTGTTCGCTTCACAGTACCTCCCAATAAACTCAACAACATGTCCAAGGGTGATTGGCATTTCATGGCTACGTGCAACTGTTCACCTACTAAACCTTGGATATTTATAATTGCACAAACGTTGTATACAGGAATGTGTACAAGTGTAATGGACAGTATACAATTGTATGGAAAGGCATCAGTGCAGATAATAGACTACTAGTACACAGTGAGATATGAATGTGATTAAGATGCATACAGGGATGGAATGAGCCATATACAATCATTGCCATAGATGAACTTACGAAGCGTATACGAAGAAGCTAGAAAATCGTCATATATATAGGGTACGGTATCTATTATCGGCCACAATCTATTATCGGCCACTCGATCTTCTCCACCGCCGAGCGAATCAGCTCACGTTTAGCATGAATTTGTAGTACGGGCAATACTAAGACAGATTATAGCAAAACTAGAAGAATCCGCTTCTTCCTTCCCTGGCGAGAGGGCTTAAAAGCAGCATTTTGAAAGTATCTATTATCGGCCAAAAATATCTATTAACGGACGTGGACTCCTACTCCGGCTACGAATATAGCCATGACTGCTGTATTTAAGAGAGGCACCAGTCCTTATCACACTCACCAAGAATCGCAGCCTGGAGTCGTGCGGTTGAAGTACTAGAGTTCCTTTAATAGTACCACATCGACCGATCAATTATCGGCCACCATTTTAGGCATTTTCATGCGAGTTTGAGCAGATGAGCCGCAGAAACAGCAAGAACAGCAGAAGTTTTTATTTGTAAGACATATCTAGCATTGGTGGACCATTATTCTCTCTGGGTAAGCCTATTCATACTGATGTTAGTGCGAATTGTGGACAGGATGTAGTCTGCGCATCTAGGGAGGCCACACACTGGCCAGAATGCTATCTGTGGTACCATTCAGGTGCGCATGCTGTTGTGGAGACGCAGAAAGCTAAAAGAATTATCTCTGCTGTTCAACACTGTTTGGCAGTTCAAAATACAGAGCTGGTCCTCAACATCGCAAGTTATTATAATTCGCGTGGAAATGCCTAAAATGGTGGCCGATAATTGATCGGTCGATGTGGTACTATTAAAGGAACTCTAGTACCTCAACCGTTCGACTTCAGGCTGTGATTCCTGGTGAGTGTGATATGGAATGATGCATCTCTTAAATACAGCAGTCATGGCCATATTCGCTTCTCGTAGCCGGAGTAGGAGGCCATGTCCGTTAATAGATATTTTTGGCCGATAATAGATATTTTTATAATGTTCGTTTTAAGCCCTCTCGCCAGGGAAGAAAGAAGCGGATTCTTCTAGTTTTGCTATAATCAGTCTTAGTATTCTCCGTACTACAAATTCATACTACACGTGAGCTGATTCGTTCGGCAGTCGAGAAGACTCACTGTCCGATAATACATTATGGCCGATAATAGATACCGTACCCTACAGACTGCATCGCGCTCCGCGCAGTTCTGTGATTAAGTTATTTCCATACTCCTCAACGTTCGTGCGCTAGAGCGTCAGGAGATCTAGATGAAGAATTAGAAGAGCAAAAAGACGAAATGGGGGAAATGGCATGGACGTTTTCTACGCGATGGCGCGTTTTCGCGCGTGAAGAACGGGTATCATTGTCTTCTGTATATTGCGCACTTTCGCTCGACAGTTCTATTCGCCCAGTTTCCACTCTGTAGAACGCTAGCGGCGGTTTTCCATTGTATTACGGTATACAAACAACCACCACCATCCCTACATAGACAGCACTATATATCGTACTGTCTGATATATACGTACGCAGCTGTGTTCCTGCGTGTACAGTCTTATTCGCACGAGTAAACGGTACACGCACGAAATGTCTAGATATGCAGTTTCTACAGCTAATGTGATGTACAGTACCAGCATAACCAGTCATCGTCTTCTGTTAGCATTCTTGGCAGAACAGCACACCAGTCCAGTATAATAATAGAGTGCCACCATATTTCACAGCTGTCACACCCTATCCAGGTGTCTATATTATTATTATCATTATTATTTTATTATTATTATTAGAGTGCATCATGTACAAAAGTACACTAGGGCAATCCTGCCCCATGCAGCACTGTGTCAATTATAACAAAACTTCACTGTAAAATAACAATCAAGTCCGGGGAGGAATGGGAGCATCTGCAACAAAGCGCTTCTTCCAGAGACTTTCTACTGCCCTTGCCACTGCTTGATCACAACACGCCTTGTCCATTATTCTCACTACCTTTTCATTATCCCCCAGTTCATGCTATCCTTTCATCCTACTACTCATCAAGTTCTCCAATCTCTTCCTTTCCTTCACTACATACGCACATCTCATCACAAAGTGCTCAGTATCCTCCACCTCTCCATTTCCACATTCCTTACACACCCTATCTTCTCTTCTCAAGCCATGCCACCTCCCAATCTCTACTCCCAACTCTGCTGTACCTCCTCTCAACTTAACCATCATCCTCCTGCACCTCTTACAATCCATCCCTACACAACGAGCCTTGCATTCATTGTCCATAAGTTTCCCAGTCACTTCTACCAAAACTCAATTCCTCTCCTCAATGCTTCCCATCTCACTGGCAGCATATCCATTTCAAATTGCAGGGAGACCAACGGATGGCGCCTCCCCACACCTAAGAAGATTCTTGCTGCCCGCATCTGTACATTTTCCACTGCATCAAGCTGCCCTCCACATATCCCCATGCCTCTACCCCATATAACAACACCGACTCTACTAGCATCTCCATAAGTCTCACAAATGTTGCTCCTTTCACTTCCCCCACAGTGGCCCTACACCTTCTTAGCCAATCACTTAGTGCCTTTGCTCCTGCTTTCGCTCTCTCCTCTACCATTCTCATATTTGACAGGACTGGTACTCATCTACTACACAACCAAGGTACTTATATTCCTCCATTACTTTAATCTCCTCGCCACGAACATGAAACCTTTCATCAGATCTCTTCACACCCTTCCTTCTCAAATGCAATACCCCGCAATTGTCTATATATAGCTACCTGAGCATCAATGGATATCTGTGCATACTCTTCACAGTGTACAACCGCGTCCTTTTGCTGTTGATTGCCCTTGTTCCTTGAGCTTGGCAGACTTTGAAGCCTTCTTTGCAGCCTACTCCACATCTGCTTTCTTAAATTCGTTCCACAACTTCATCACTGCGGCATCTTGTTCTCTGTTGCATTTGCTCGTTTCGTGGCTTCGATTTCAGCAGCTCACGAAAGTAGCAACGGAGCTCAGTACGAATTGGTGTTTCACCAGCGTGAATGGTGAGCACAGCTCTGATTTCGCCAGTTGCCATCACAGAGACGACGATACCGCTGTTCAGTTATCGCTCTGTTGGACTGGCCACCTTGAAAGAAGCACACGCCGTGCACGCGCGAGACAGAACAATGAAGGACAGAATACGAAAAACAAGACAGCTGTGAACGTAGCTATACACCTACTCACATGTAAAAATTCATTGCCTATAAAATTATATAAAAGGCGTATGTATTATGTAATATATATATGAGCGTTACTTCTATACAATTCTTCACTCACGGTCTTCCTTTACTTTCTGCTGTTGACGTCTTCAACACGGTACATGAACATTTGAAACTGTGAGCAGAGCAGTGTATATATGCATAGATACTCCAACTACCGACTGGAAACTTGCACTATTGCGTATAAAATGGTATTGTGTATACGCCATATTTAACGTAATAATTGGCGATGAAGTCATACTTCCGATTCCCGAGTAAGACTCACTTTAGCCACATGAACTGCTATCTGTACTGCTTGGAAACTGTCTAGAAGAGAAAGCTATAGCTAGATGTCATCTACTAAGGCTGTTTAATAACGTAGTGCAATATTTTAAGCACATTTCAGCAAGAAATATTGCAGTATTCGAAGAGACGAAGATTTCTAGGCACTTTTAATCCATTATGAAGCAGTTTACGCTGACGCGGTAGCACAATTCACTGTCAGACATTGGCCGGTAGAAAGTAAGCTCCATACCCTGTAGAAAAGATGCACATTTCGCCCAGTACAAGCCTTCCTGAAGGTTGCAATACGGCCAGATGTATACTCTTACCTAGGCTCACGTGAACCTTGAAAAAGCCTTACGATTGCGTGTTGCTTGAAGCATCTCGTGTTTGGTATCATTCGAATCGGCTAAAAGCACTACAGGACAAGATATATACGCCATTTTTCGGTTATTTGCTTCAGTAAGGAGAAGTGAACTTCAGAAGCTAGCCAATTAGCGTGTACTCTTGCTGGCAACCATGTCGCAATACAGCTGTTCAATGACACTCATAAAGCAACTACAATTATATTCCTAAACATTGCACATCATGAAACTAATAATATAATGAATAATTAACACTATAGTCTACATTGACACCGCTCTCGCATTCTTGTGGCCTATCATTGCTATAGAAGTGCTAAGCTACAGCGGAACTGTTCCGTTATCGCAACACTGTACTGTTTAACACACACCTAGTTTTTTTGAGTTTCCAATCCAGTCGTTGGAGTATCTATGATATTAGCCAATTTCAGGGATGACGTCACTTTGAAAATTTATAATCAGGATTAAGTTATATTTTACATAATGGGTCTAGTGGGCCAGACTAGGCAGAAGTAGGAAACCGCGTACACAACACAACCCTTCCAGGCATCTTGATGTCCTCCCTGGATACATTTAGACTCTCCACTTCTTATGCTTGTCTCCAGGTGAAATAGTCCTCAGGTATATATTTTCATAGTGTCATAACTAACAGGACAGCCGCTAATTTATAGTGAATTTTATAAGTGGCAGAAAATTTGGTGAGGAAGTAAATTTGGTATATAAGCTTCAAACTACTGGCCAATTTAAGTCCTCACCAAATTTTCATGCTTTATGAAATGATCCCTGGTCACTCATGGCAAAGGAAATTGTTAATGAAGCATTCTAATGATTTACCTTTGCTCTAATGCTTTGTCCAAAAAAGATGGAATGCACATCTGGAACTGGTGCAATGCATGGTGTACATATGATAAAATTCACTTTCTTGCAATTGAAGAACACTGCACCAAATCAAAAGTGGCAAGCACACAGCCTTCAGCTGCTTAGGCTGTAGACACTGCTGTTGCAGAATGTGCAAAGCTGTAATAAACTCAAGTGAAAGATGCGTATCAGTGATGTCTTCCTCAGCTTTTAGCCTCAGAGGATATCACGAATGCCTCAAATTTGGTTGTGGTATCACTACTATTTGTATGCATATATGGTGCTTGCCAGCTGGCGTGTCTGTCAACATATGTTTTGTACCGTGAATTGTTGCCATGCAGCCACGATTCCTGTTTGTTTTATAGCTGTATTTATAGTGTCAGCTGAGAGGTAGCCATAGGGCAAGATACTTCGGATGAGAATCCCTTTGCTGTTAATAATCTTAGTGATGTTCTGCGACTATGGTATTCATACTCAGCTCTAAGTGGATGGGAATACAGTGTACACTATATGTCGTATAAGGGAAGCGCTCCTGTTACAGGACAATGCAGGCCGTGAGCTTCCTCATTGGTGTGTGTCCATGCAAATCGTTTGCTAACTTCTCAAAAGTTAGTCACTGCTTTTCACGATGTGCTATCTATAATATTCAGTCAAGGACATCAGGGTCAGCCTTCGTTTCCATTTCATGGTAAATAGAATGGCTGGCACTTCACATTGCCCAAACGAAAATGGCTGTTTGATCATATTCTATTTTATGACTAGACTCTGTCCCCCAATGATCTCAGAAGCTACAACGGCTAATTCAGGTGAAGTGGGAAATGAGGGCAACCACAGTGTGGCTCTAAACCACTTCTGAAGTCTAATCTGCACATCAAAGACACATTAACATGAGAACCTACAAGCTCCTACTGCTGACACTACCACTTGTCTCTATTATACACCAGCTGTCTAGGAAATGAAGCCATATACACAACATATATATATATATATAATTGTATATAAATATTATATGTATTTAAACATAATACAGTTGACTAAACTGCATTCTAGCCCTATAATTCCATATAAGTTGTTGTTACAAATACTCAAATGCACAGTATAGCTAAGTATATATAAATTATCTTAACTGCAATTGCATTGGTTATTTAAGTCACTTGCATACATAGTTGCATCCCCTCAAGATATGCATGATTTATATAATGATAAGCTGATTGGTGCAGAAAGGTGTATAATAGCAATGATTGAATATCAGCATAATGGTTGTGAAGAATGAAGATTGAGTACTTGTAATTACTATACTTATCTGTTAAGGTTAACTCAAAGGGTGGCTTACATATCTGGGACTTTTGATTTGCTTGTAGTACACGGTAGATCTAGATCTGCTTCTTCCTCAGAGACAGTGTATGTAGTAGGCTGTCTTCTTGCTTCCGCAGTCAGCTGAGCAAGGTCTGTCTCCGGTATCAAGCTGCCTAGACGCAGGTACCTGTACCTTACCTCTTGCGATATGAGGCCATCAAATGTTGCTTTCAAATTGGTGAAGGTGGGCCTTGACTCTTTGTCATCACTCCAGCAGTCCTTCATTATGGAGTAGCTAGAGGGTTTATACAAGGAAATTCTTGATATTATTACTCTATGCATGCATGAATCACCTAATATATATAATTTTATACTACACATTCTCATTTTTCCTTTTTTAGCGATTTGCATGTGGGATATGTCCACTTCCAGTTCAGATCATGTTTACATAGCCTGAACTGTGTGGTTTCAGCACATTCCTTGATGTTTCCTTGGCTACTCATGTGACTGCTTGTGATGTAAGCATGACTGATCGAGTGAAATTCAGTAATGAGGTGCTCTTCGCACAGATAAAGGCAGTTTGAATGGAAAACGCTCCAGTTCACATCACTTTGCTACCGTTTCCACAGGACCAGGCATGTACATATGAAATATAGCGTCTCCTACGAAATTACGAGAATGCCATGTGACAATGGCTGGCTCTTGATGTAACTTGTAGATGGGCTCATTTTTTAACTTTATCTACCTGGAAGAGTTAGACAGCATGTTTGTGCATCTTGCTGTGCCCGTTGCTTCTTCCTCAGCCGTTTCCTCTAGACCTTCATCGACGTTTTGCGCTTCTTGTGTCAGGCGCAGGATTGCTGTAATTTTGCAAACTATAAGTGTAGCATTTACACACTTGCTAAACAGAGACTAGAAAAGTGAAAGGTGTAGGTATCTTTCATATGAATTACTCTATTTTCAGCCTCAATTGAGAGAGAAATGAGAGAAATTCCTAGGTGAAAATTTTCACGTGCGGAAGCCACATTGTTTACATACTGTAATGGACATGTCCCACAAGCTGAGAACAATTCCCACCACACACTTGCCAAAACGTAGACATGTGAAGCAATAAATTATAGCTTACATTTGCTCTGGGCACCCTGCAGGAGAGTCCAGTCTGTACCCTGCCATTATATTGGACAGTAGGACAGTGTTGCCAAGGTTTTTGTATGGTAGTTCACCTGCATGATTTCAATACAAATTATATACATGTATATACATATAATGTATACATATAAATATACCCACATAGCTTATTTGATAATATGATAATGCTAACAATGACTAATGTGCCTATAATAAAACATATATTATATGTACCACTACTATTGAACGGGGACGTTGTTGAGCAGTTGATAGAAGTGGTATAAAATGCAGTGTCACATTTAGACTTTGAGGGTCTTTGTCACTCACAAAACAGATTTGTGATTGACAAAGACCCTGATTCCTCAAGAACGTCCCTGTTCAGTTTAACACCATAGCAAGAGCCTTTACCACATCTTTGTATTCTAATTTTTTTTAATGTTACATTTAAATAACATTGCAATAATAATAGCCTTCTGATCAATTGTAATAAGCCATAACTGTACAGTAACAAGTGGGGTGCATTGAGTGTGAGGTGGTGCACTATAAAATAGTTTATATCTAATTTAAAATAATACTACAGTGTATGTTGCGCTTTCAAATGTTGCTGTTATTATAATAATAGTGACTTTTACAGACTTACCAAAGCTGAAGATCTCCCACAAGCAGACCCCATAAGCCCACCTGTAATGTGAAGTATATACGCATATTATAATTATTACCATGGCTATATAATTTTACTAATATTTCTTCAGGATAATAGACGATGAAGAAGGATGAATAATATTATATAATTTTTATTTTATTTAAATTGCATAAAATCATCAAGAATATACACAAGATTGCAATATAATGTATACAAAGTTGCCAATTATACTAAATACCTCATTATGATTACAATCATATGAAACTCACACATCTGATTTTTCACTGAATTCTCCTTTGAGGAATGCTTCAGGTGCCATCCAGCGAATGGGCAGTCTACTCTTTAGAGCAGAAGTGTACTCTAAAGTCTCCTTTGCCAGTCCAAAGTCACAGATCTTCAGTAGCTCATTGTCACCCACTAGGATGTTTCGGCAGGCCAGGTCACGATGGATGACCCCTTTTGATAGCAGATACTCCTAAAGTTGCATTACCATTTATAATTAGTAATCTTCTATTGCATACTAAAATACTACATCATACATATAATCTTACCATAATTGGTTTGGAGTGTAGCTAAGTTAAGTAATTGCATGGAAAATGTGCAGTAAGAAGCATTCAATGTACATACGTAACACCCTTCTGGCCTTTGGAACTCATCTCTCACCATTCCACTAGCAATTTGATATCCAAAGGTATTGAAAGTGTTGAGGTGTGGGCCAATATCAGGTGCTTTTGTCACAGGAGAAGGTGGATCTTGGTTCACATCACCAGCACTACTGTGCACACTGCAGTCCTCATCCTACACAACGTACGTACATTGTGTAATTTTGAACAGTGATGGTTCACTGTATTGTGTGTGTGTGTCCGTGCATGCATATGTGTGTGTGTGTGTCCGTGCATGCGCATGTGTGTGTGTGTCCGTCCGTGCATGCGTATGTGTGTGTGTGTGCATGTATGTATGTGCGCGTGTGTGTACGTGTTGTGAGTGCATGTGTGTGTGCATGCGTGTGTGCATGTATGTATGTGTGCGTGTGTGTGCGTACGTGTTGTGTGTGCATGCGTGTGTGTGCATGCGTGTGTGTGCATGCGTGTGTGTGTGTGTGTGTGTGTGTGTGTGTGTGTGTGTGTGTGTGTGTGTGTGTGTGTGTGTGTGCATGTGTGTGCATGTGTGTGCATGTGCACGTGTGTGTGTGTGTGTGTGTGTGGTTGTTCTAGTAAAAATATTTCATCAATAGCCATTGGGCTATAGGGGAATCATGTCTTGTACACAAAACACATATAATCATAATAATAATTATGCCTTTGCATGAGCTGGTTATGTCTCTCTTACTTCAGTAGCACCTGCCAGTGATCTCAGGTAGTCTTTCAGGCTCCCATGTGGTGCAAACTGCATCAGCAGAAGTGTTGGAAGTGTGGTGGTGACACAGCCAATCATTTTCAAGACATGAGGGTTGTTGCCATCAGACACTTTCTTCATCACGCTAATTTCATCTATAAACAGTTTTCTTTCATTGGCACTGCTGTTACCTGATGAAATGGTAGGACAGGAAATAAATTATATTAGGCATATTAGAATATAGTATACGTATATAGTGTGCTAGTGCAGAAAGTACCTTAACCCTTTAGCGTCGGAGTTCAAAATTCCCGCCGAACCCCTAAATGCCGGAGATAAAATGGCGCCGCCTAGTGAGAACCAATATCGTTGCGTATTACACTTTATAGTCCTTTCTTACAGCCGAAACGGATTCAGTAAGGATTTTATCATGTATGTCCGTGATCCAGGAGGACTCTTGGTAGCTCTTGTTATTCGCCGTTGTGTAAATGCAACGGAAGCAACGATGGAGACAGCTCGTTCCGTCGAGGAAGATTGGCGTGAAGTCAAACGTAAGTGCGGGGCGCGAAGCGGAAGGTTAGTCTACGGCTGTCACCCCGTAAGATTGTATAGTCGCTTTTGACTCTCGCCGCTTTGTATACACCCGCGCGCGCAAATGTGGACGGCTACTTTCGTCGAAGGAAGAAGGTGTCAGCATGGTACCGCTTAATGGTTCGCCGTGCGGGCGACGAGAAGACCGGATAGGTACGCCGTATGAAAGCTCTCACATTGCTACAGGACGCCTGTAGCAGAAGTAGCTGCTCCAGGTTTGTAGTGCCAGCAAAACAACTTAAATTTCGCGTGCTCCGTTATGACACATAAATGTGTCATCCGGCGTTTAAGGCTAATAATATTATGACACATAAATGTGTCATAAATTATATTAGGCATATTAAAATATATTATATAGTGTGCTAGTGCAGAAAGGACGTTAAGAAGTCTATAATTACAGATTAGAACAAGTTTGCTTGTTTTAGTACTCACTTCGAAGCATTTTTACTGCAATATTGAGGTGTGAAGTCCCTTCAAAGTCCATTTCCTGCTTATGAGCGTAGATCATGGGTGACATGGCTGTCACCTTCAGCTGTCCTTTGAACACAGCTCCGTAGTTCCCCTGACCAATCTGAGCTCCAATCTCAATTTCAGTTCGGGGAAGTTCCCATGCATCAGCAGTAACTTTTGCATCATAGAAGTGCACTACCTGAAAACAACCACAGAAAAATAATGCACTCTATAATACGTATTCGCAATTGTGCATGCAATACACATTGTATAAATTATAATATAAATATATTACATACATAATATTTATGCATTGTACATTATTACTGTACAATTGATGAATTATGCACTTGCACTATAAAGTGCACAGACAGTGTGAAATGGTATGAACCGATTGTAGCTACTGTTTATATTGTAGGGAGGAACAATACACTAACAAGATTTAGGTGCATGCTTTGCGTCTGTTTTACCTCTTCACTTGCTAGTCCACCTGCATGGAACTGTGCTGATGGGACCATCCTGCAGTAATGACAATGGATATACATCAATAAATTTTGCTTGTATTATATAACTAGAGCATACGTACATTCAAAATGCAAGCAGCCTCACTGTGCATGTCGAAGAGTGCATGGTAGGATGGGGAAGGACTGCGTGATGATGAGTGAACACTTAGCAGTAGTGCTGATCAGTAACAGAGAAGCACATCTTGTGCTAACAGTCTTAGAGCATACTGGTAATCGCTCTTGACGAAGCCAATTGGCAAATGTAGGGTGATCTATTGTAGTGTCATCATGGCGCTGGTTCTACTCTGTTAGTGAGCAACATGGCTGGGTGTAGAAAATTTTTGTGTGAAACTTTTGAAGGCGAAACCTTGAACTCAAGTCTAAATGTGCAAAGGTGCATGGAATTGTTGTGTCTTTGTCTCCCATGAAGACAGCAGCTCTGAATAACTTCACAAAAATGAGCTGTCCAATTGACACCCACATATTTGCGCATGAATCCTTCTTCGTACTGTGTGAATGTTGTGCCCTTTCCCTAGGGTGCAGGGGCAGGGCCTGGGCCACGTGGAGTGAATGACCACAGCTAAAATGGTGGACACATCAGCAGCCATTGAGCACGCAATGGGGTATAAGGCAGAACTGAACGCAGTATACAGCTATGAATTAAGTCATATACCGAGCAGATTCGTGATAAATGATGGCGAGGTGCAGATCCCAGCTGTTGTGTGTGGAATCCACAAACTGCTATATAGCAATTGCACACTCTAGGTGTCTCGGGTTAAGTGGGATGGATATACATATATACATACGTATGTACATACATAAAAATGCAAAACGAAATGTAGCATATTTTTTTGCTTAACAGCTCAGCAGTCAAATTGCGCTCCTTAGTCATGCAAGCAAAGACGGAAACAATATCTTCCATATCTGTCTTTTCAGTGCATCTTTATAACAAGCTGGAACTGGAATATGGAATATAAAATTAATGAATGACAATGAGTATTAGATAACTAGAAAGATATGTACATACATGCGATTGGCCAGGAGACATACGTATAGAGTATATACAATTATGACGGTAGAAAATACATATTCACAACAGGCTAAACAAGTGTGCACTCATCTCTGAGCCTGACAATAATTCAGTGACAGGTGACAGTGCACGTATGTACTATGTATACACATACCTCTCTGTCTTGTTTCTTTTAGATCTGCAATAGATGCAGGCTGTGATGGGCACACAGGCTCCAATAGCAGACAACAACAGCACAGTTAAAACAATGATTGTAATGAGGGTGTTTGTTGATGGGGGGGGTTGACTGCTAATACTGGTGACTGCACATAATGTAGAAAATAGAGAGCATAAGTCAGAAATTATACTAAGAATTACGTATACCTATTCACCTATACAATTTACATATAAGTGTATAACTACAGTACTATTATAATAGATGTATATAATGCATGCCAGACAGGAATGCTCTCCATTTCAATACACACCTATATCTGTGATTGTATTTGTGTGTATACATGCACTATAAAAGATCTAAGGAAAACATTGGCAGCAAATTATGTTTTGACTCTCTAACATTGCAAACACTTTCAAAGGGTCGATTCATACCCCACTTTGGGCTCAAGCAGAGAACCAGGATGCAGCAAACAGAATCACAGAATACATCCTGTAACAATGATCTTGCCCTTATGCCATATATATATGCAATAAATTGCCTCCAACTAATCTATTTTTGACCATTGTCTCAATTGATGCCATTCATTCCAATTGTGATTTCTGTCGTCCAATAACATACACCCATATTACGAATACCATATTTATATGTACAAATTTCGTGGGATGTAATATTTTGTGAATTTCGTGAATGACTGCAGGTTTGCTAAATGAAAACACAAAATATCAATATCAGTAGATAGTGCACGGAAAGTGATCAATAGGAGACCGTCTTTGAGACTGTCACTGTGTGAGGGTCGTCCCTATTTCTAGCTTTGTATTTGCGCTGCAGAACGTCTCCTACCAAAGCCCACCAGATTTGCTTCTACACATGATAGCCATGAAAACGGCTACGGCACACCTACATAAATAAATTGTAGATGTGTTTACAAGTTTGACGGTGTCAGCAGTGTTTCTCAAAAGCGACAGCAGCGAGACAGATTGCTCAGTTAATGCACAAGTACTTCTTTGGCTGCTGTTGTGATTGCTACAGTGGTAGCCCACAACGTTCCCAATTTGTACGTATACTGTAGTGGTGTAGTGCAGTTTGCAGTGTATACTATATGGTGCTTGTGGCATCATCATTGTAAAGGGTATTAATGAATTTTTACTTATAGACATCAAAAAGAACAATTATTATAAGATCCATGTTGTCAGCCACTTACAATCTCATTGATTGGCTGAGTTGAAAATTACAGTATATATAACCCTGGATGCATCTTCTGCTCTATATAGCTTTAACATCAGTAGTGAAGAACTCTGACCGGTGTTAATATGCTATACTAATGTTGTTAGCCACTTACAATCTCTGATCTCGATGATTGCCTGAGTGGGCATTCCAATTATAACCCTGGAAGCATCTTCTGCTCTAGCACTAACATCAGCTTTAAAGAACTCAGAGTTCTCTTGCATATCGTCATCAAGAATGGTAACATTGTAGAGTTGTTGTTTACTCCCAGGAGGAAAGGTAATTTCAAAGCGATCTCTTGCAATATAGTCAATTTGAGCTAAAAGGGTAGAAGAAATTTAGTAATTGAACATGCTAACTTGCTGTATACTATTAACATATTCAACAGCAGACTGTATATTAGGTGGGTGGCTATAGCTCACCAGTGGCAGCATCCCCAAAACTGCTATTGAGCAGGTCCAGTGTCCTCACAATCACTGTCACAGGGACGGAAGCTTCTCCATCCAAAACAAGAGCCAGAGTGACATATGCAGTCCCCTCCTCAACGCTGTACTGTTCCTCTTCATATCTTACAGTTATGCCTAATGGGAGAAGCAAGATGGGTGTATGTGCAACTGCAAAAAGTGACTATTTTGTACATGAAGCGCAGACAAGGAACTTTGTTATGTGAAGGCTGGAAGCAAGTCAGAGCAGAGCAAGAAAGTGTTACTTTACATACTAAAACATGTGAAATGCTCTGTGAATGAAGCACTCATTTGTTAAGTAATAAAAGACTCACGGTCATCGTCGATGATGGTCACGTTGACTCTGTCTTGTCCAATCCTCACTCCAAATTCATTAGATGTCTGCACAATATGCGCCTGAAAGTATTTTACACCTTCAAAAATGTCATCATCCGTAATACTAATGAGAATAGGGCTTGATGCTGCAGTATCACTAGGTTCTTCTACATCCGTGAAAACAGTTTGACGAAAGGTGACATTGTAGACCATTTCACTGGAGTAATCTTCAGGATCTGGAGAAAAAGATGTGAGTTATGTATGTATACACCTTAAACTGATGGTTGGGCAAACATGCACACAGATTAGCCATACCGTATCAACTTGTTGTAAGTTGTATGCGCCTATAGCTCTGACAGCAACGAAATATGCACCTAATAAAGGATATGCGTATATCTGGCATCAATTAAATACTATTCTAATTGAGAAACTAAGGAAAAGACAATAATACAGTATAATTGAGTATGTGGATAGTCGTAGGTGTCCTGTACAAGCTGGCAGACCTAAAACATGAGTGGAATTTATTTGGTGGCAATGGGTGAAGGCTGGTAGACAAGTAGTCTTGCTGTAGCTGCTCTTTTGTGCTGACAAGTAAGTTTGCAGAAGTAGCCTGTTGCTCACCCCTGCCACGAGTAGATAACTTTCAATATAATATCTGGTGGCATCTCCCTGAGGAGGAGATTCTGTCTTCTTTTCTGATTGTATTGTCGCAATGGAATGACTGGAGCATGGGACATTTTAATGGCCGAGAGGTATCGTGCTGTTTGGCTTCTAAAGATGGCAAAAAACCCTCTTCATCAACTACTGCGCCATATCAGACGTCACGATAGTGTCTATTTAGGAATCTCCCCTATTCAGAATGGCGGCTCGAGCTCCTATCTAATGTCTTAGTGCTCTCGGTAAAACTAGCCAAACAGTTGCGAACAGAAACAATTAAACGCCATGGATAGGTGCGAAGTGCGACAATGTTCACAAAGGCAACCTGGAGTGCATGCACGTAAGGGAAAACCGTCATAAGTCGCTGTTACCCTGTTTCATCAGATGTCTGAGCAATACACGCCTGAAAGTATTCTACACCTTCAAAAACGGTATCATCTGTAATACTAATGAGAATAGGAATAGACAATGCACTATTGGCAGGATATCTTCTATCAGTGATAGCAGTTTGATTGAAGGTCACATTGTAGACCATTTCACTGGAGTAATCTTCAGAATCTGGAGAAAAAGATGTGAGTTAATGTACGTATATACACCTTAAACTGATGGTCGTGCGAACATGCACAAAGATTAGCCATACCGTATCAACTTGTTGTAGGGTGCATGCGCCTATAGCTCTGACAGCAAAGAAATATGCGCCTAATAAAGGCTATGCGTATAACTGACATTAATTAATTACTATGGTATTTTCGAAACTAAGGAAGAAGCAATAATATGAGTACGTATGTGGATAGTGTGGGTAGATAATTTGAGGAAGGAGTAAGAATACAGTATAATTGATTATGTGGATAGTTGTAGGTATCCTGTGCAAGCCGGCAGACCTTCAACTTGAGCGGAATTTATTTGGTGGCAACAGATAAAGGGAGGTAGACAAGTGGTCTTGCTGTAGCTGCTCTTGTGCACTGAGAAGCATGTTTCTACTTGCAGAAGTAGCCTGTTGCTCGCCACTGCCACGAGTAGATAACTTTCCATACAGCATCTGACAGCAATTCCCTGAAGAGTAGATTCTGTCTTATTATTACAATGGTCAATTTAATTGTGTTACATTAATTGCGTACATGCGTACATAGGTATTAGACATGCCACTCTTTACGAGAAGAGTGTATAGCGAAGTTTGATTGAGCTGTGTTTTGAGATCTGTGCACTTAGGGTTTAATTATCTACAAAGACATGCCGATCGGTCTGTGTCTCGACGTGCCAGACATGCCACTTTTCACGAGAAGAGCTTGATTGAGCTTTAGTTTGAGATCTGTTCACTTAGGGTATAATCATGCAAAGACCAGTCTGTGTCTCAGAAATTACATAGTGTACAGACACTACGGACCTGTCATATGAAGGACGATAGTGAATGTTGTACAGACATTTTCGCAGGGATTCTTTGAGGTGTCCACGTGCACTGCTATATATTATTTAAATTTTGAGTGGAGTGAGTGAGTGAAGTTTTGTGAGCAGCCTATGCTCATTAATGTTCTTGCTGCATGGTGAAGCCATACATCAAAAACAGGAAGTGTGCAATAGCAAGTCCAATGCACACTTTGGTGTGCATTAGCCTTCTAAGAGCTGCATCTAGACTTAAAAACACAAATAAAAAATAATAATATAGATTTGACCAATCATTTTCCAGGTGTGCAATAACAGTTTTGTCGACTTCAGTTTCTTTGTTTACTTTTTCATTAGCTGCAGCTGGAAGTACCTACGATCTCATCACAAATAAGAAAATCACCAATTTGCTTAAGCTCAAGTCTCAGCTAAAAAGAATTGATGTCTAAGGGTAGGGTGGGACATATCTTAACGCTGAGACTGCTTCCAAGCATGGTTGTTTCAGTCTTGTAGAAGGCCGGGCAGTGCTCTTTCACTTTCAGTCACTTCTAAAACATCATTAGTGCCCACAAGAAACAGTGTTCAATAGCTTTAAACCACAGCCTCCATTGTATTTGCTGCACGCTTAGCCATTTCGGTACCTTTCAGACAGACTAGGGTCCTACGTAATCAGTATTGCTGACAACGTTAGTCAATTGCCTTCCATAAATTTGACAGCAAGGGAAACAGCTCTGCTACTAGCCGTTAAAATTGCAACAAGCCAGCTATAACATGGACACTTGGGCACTTAGCTCATTTATAACCCTTGTGCCTATGTTATAACTATTACATATCTAATGTCATGCACAACCCACCAGTAGCTGTCCCATCACTGATTTCAACAACAACCCACACAGGAACAAAGAACTTTCCGGCAATGTGTAGGGAGACACTGACTTCGTCATCACTTTCAGCAACAGTGTAACTATTGTTGTTGAAGTTCACCTCAACAGCTGAAGTGGTAAGGAAATGCATGGTAAAAACACAACTGAGATATCCCCATGGGTTGTGGGCAATAATAATCTAAAGGACCACTATTCGTGGTTAAGTATAATTTGTACTTAAAGTTAGTTGAAACATAACTAACATAATGTTTGCACCTCCAGAAGAAATCTAATGAAGACCAATAGTATACATGAAATTATTTTGCTATAACTAAAAAAAGGCTCTAGCTATAGTCGATTCTGATACGTAGTTGCACCTTGAGCTCATACCTGTAAGTCACAGCAGACTACAGGTATGAGTGAGTGCTACAATGCATATGCAGCACGAAACCCTATATGGTACAGGCAACAATACATAGCTACTGTAGACAGGTATGTATCAAGATGTATACAGGCATAAGTGATAAGACGTACGTACGGGTGTTGATACGGGTAGAGCTACAGGCATAGTACAGACACAAGTCTACTACCAGGTGCAAGAGAAGTGCTAACTGCTTGTGCATTCCATTACAATTTCCAATAAAGAGCAAAAGCTTCTGAAGGAACAACATTCCGGTTTGATAAGAGATCCACTGTTGTCCTGTGGATCTTCAAATTTTTGGTTAGAGGTACCATTGCATAACTCACAGTCATCATCCTTGATTAGTATGAAGGCAGTGATGGGAACTCCTTTTCTGGCATTCCAGTTATTTGCAATCTCAGGGCCAAAACTAAATTCTGCAATAAAGATCTCATCAAACTCCAGCACATCATCATCAACAATGGTAAAGTTCTCAAACGCTGATGTGCTGTTTGGTGTAAAGACAAAGTCATGGATTGTGTTCTCAGCATCACTGCGACCAGACTCTGCATGGAAAGGTGTAAACAACATATCAGTTTGGGCTCCTTCATGTGGTCAATTCATAGAATCTTACGTGTAACTTGAGCATTGCCAAAAATGCTGTCATTAAGTAACAGAGCAGGAACAAATACTCTCTCAATGGTGGCATCAGAGGCACACTCTTTAATAAATGGAATTAGGAATAGCGACATACGTGAATGTGTGTACATCTGAAACGTACAGATTGATTTCAAGTGTCTAATGTGAGCAGTATACACAATGAAAGCTGTTTGACCTCACCTACTCCTGGAAAGGGTGGTCCAGGCACAACAAGACTTAGTAAGCGGTTGGGATCTCCATCTGGGATCTGTCTGGGAAACCCCTGGATGCTGGTTAGGAACACCTCAAATGTTGAATCTGTAACAAGCTCTACAGTTGCTGTTACTTGACTTTCCGCAAACTCATAGACATCACTAGCCCAACGGACAAGCAGCTCTTTAAGAAATTGAATAGATAATGTTAATGATAGTTAATGCAATGTGTACAGTATATACATTTTTATGCTCACCATCATCATCACAGATTCTGACACCAACACCACGGACACGATCCACGGCACCTCCTTGCAGAGTACAGATAAAGGACTCGCACGGTTCAGCAATATCGTCATCGATGATTGATAACGTAAGGTTATTGCTTGAATTAGACCTAAGGGTCTCAACATCTGTGAACTCTAGTGTGCTTCCACTTAAAACTACAAAGTCTCTGCCAGGGACGGCTGCAAACAACAAGGTGAAGAGTGGTAGATAATTGCATGATAGAGTGTCAGTGCTTGAAATAGTGCCCGCACCTTGTGGTATATCAGGGGCAATAACTTCTTCACAGACAACACCAATTTCTACAGGAATGGCATACAGTCCAAATGCTTGAGCAAACAGTTCCAGTCTCACTCCTTCTCCCTCCCTGACTTCAATGGGGTCAGAGATAGTCCAGTTGACTTCTATAACTGTGGGAGGAGATGGTGCATGCATGCATCATGCATGATGTGCATATAAGCATAGGTTGTCCTCGTAACTGTTCGCATGTAAACACAGGGTGTATTCATGTTTGCAAACAAATGATACTGGGTGTATTCATGAACTTACAGTCATCATCTTCAATGATTACATTTACAACAGTGTTATTCAGTCCAGGTGGAGCTGTGAAAATAGCTGCTGCTTGTCCAGAGAACCGAGCAGCAACAATTCTGAGACGAAAAACTTCAGTTCCCTCAACGATACTATCATCAGAAACTGCAATCCCATTTTCACTTGAATTGGCTTGTTTGGATTGAAATGTAACAGTGAAATTTTTGGATAATGGGTTCTGAATGTTGACAACGTAATCTCTCCCTGTATGTATAAGGTGTGTGAATACATTCAAAGAAAATAAACAAACATCAAGTGGCCATGCATGGAGTAACTTAGGTATCAGTAAGACTTAAACTCCACTGTACAAGAAAGGATTGATACAATTAATTACTCACAAACTCCTACAGTTAAGGCATCAATACGCAAAAGGAATAGTCGTCTATAGTGACAGTGTTATGTTACATTCTACGGTGTCACTATTGTTACATGCAAGTAGCAATGGTCATGTACAAAATTTACTCCCATTCTGTATTTTAATTTTGTCAATTTAAGTGGACAAATTACAATACAGAATGAACAATAACTAAATAGGCACACATTATTATAGTACATACACAACAGAGGAACTTACCAAGTTCAGCATTGCCTCCTGGCAAGTCTTCAGCTGTTATGTCCACTTCAATGCGTCCACTGAAAGGAGGTACTGGGGGGCTACTCAGGATAGGAGCTGACAAACGAACCACTAGTGTCTCTCCTTCAGTAACTCGATACAGGCTGAGGTGAAACTCTGGGCCAACTACATGTTGTGTGTGTGTGTGTGTGTGTGTGTGTGTGTGTGTGTGTGTGTGTGTGTGTGTGTGTGTGTGTGTGTGTGTGTGTGTGTGTGTGTGTGTGTGTGTGTGTGTGTGTGTGTGTGCAAGTATGAGGAAGGGTGTGTTTGGGTGTGGTGGTTGTGTATGTTTGCACAAAAGTACATGTACAAGATAATGCATGTTTACATACAACAAAGCATGTTAGGTGTGTGCAGATGCCAGCATGCAAACACATCCATGCAGTGCCCAACAACATACCTGTATTGTACATACATATACGTACATACATATGTACATGTATACATCCCATTTTCTGTATACGTATATACATATGTATGTACATACATATGTATATACGTATACAGAAAATGGGTTAAGCTACAGGAATATAGATATCATGCCACTGTTAACATTTCAGAAGATTATAGGACTGTACGTATATACGTACGTGCCACGTGTAGATCAGTAAGAATTTCAACAGTATACATTTTTAGGCGGGAATACTTGTAGTTTCCATTCTACAATGGCAAATGGCGGAAATCAATATTAGGAGATAATTGAATTTGATTGCTTTCCCATTAGTCAATTTGAAACCCAAACAAATTAGGAAGAATCCCTGAAGACTTAAGAACAATTACTGAATGTGTCTGAATACTTTTCCAGTCGTGCAAAATATTATTGCTAAACTCATCACATTTGCAACAGGTTAACGTTTACCAGCACATTGTGTGTGTAACCTACAATATTCTTGGATTAAAGTGTTCGCATTTGGGGTAAATTCTGGATAAACATGTGGGTTCCAAACCTGGTCGCGAGGTGGTGTGAACCCTCATTTATCTGGGTGTCCAGGTTACATGCGTGTTAAAAATGTCGGTTTGTGGACAGACTTGGGTCGATCGGACGAAGAAGTGGGTGTGCTTTTGGATGTGTGGTTGGACAATACCATCCAAGCTCAGCTGCGGGGGCATACAGAAATGATCTCATTTTTTGCAGAATTTCCGGTTGTCTAATATTCGTCACATCGCTCTAATAATTCGCTACAAAGGAAGGCATTCCAAAATTTTGTCACAAGAGATAACCACTTGTTGCGCCGCAGTCTTTGTTCCTTGTTAGTTGCCTTTTGACCTATACACAAAAGACACCTAGCAAGCATACTATATTAAGGCTTCAATCTGGCTCCTCATTGTTGTGAACTAGGGACAGAACTAACGCGAGAGGGATGCGACTGTGAATTACTCGTCTTCCCCCTACTTGGCTGATGTGGACACTTCAGAGAGTTCAAAACCTGCCATTACACTTTTAGGTGGGGATATTTGTGGATCTCATTCTATAATGGAAAATGGAACAATTCATGAATATAAAAGAATTGAATTTGATTGCTGATTAGAATAATTATTAAAAACCTAAACAATTTTGAAGAGTGATCCATGAAGACTAAGGGAACAACTAATGATTGTGTGTGACTACTTTTCCAATCATGCAGAACCTTATTGATAACCTCACTAAATTTGCAACAGGTTAACTCTTTACCATCACATTGTGTGCATAACCACAATCTTCCTTTGTGAATCTTTGTTTGTGGGAAGAAGTGCATACTTTCAGAAGCCCATGCATGCAAAGTATGGGGTGACCCTTGGGAAGATGATGTTAGCATAGCTATTGATATTGTCATATATAAAGGATATGAAGGTGTTAGGGACGCTTGTCATCTTATTGCAGCTGCCTTAGCAGAAAGGATGGTACAGGATTTAACTCCCAGGGGGACCATACTTCAGTAGACACTTATATACGTACCATATAAAACAGGTAGATACTGGTTTATGCAAAATGGTTGTCAGAAAGTCACTCAACTCGCAGCTCACCTTTGAACTTTGCCCTTACCTTAGCTATAGCATGTCTCAGACTCTGCCGAAAGTGGGTTCAAAGTTCAGAGTTGGGTCGCGGGTCAAAAGACGTTCACGACAACCATTTTGCGAAACCCTGTATGCACATCAGTCAACAATTGCACCGGATGCATTTACGTACAACATACAGGGTAGTAATTGCGCTGCACTCAAAGTGAGCAGCACTGATAGCACTGTCATGGCTGTTGGCAGAGACATCATCTTGTACTGCAGAGAAGGCTGTGATTCTGCATATGAACAGACGAATAATTGAATAATCCTTGACAACAGTACAATTGTATGGAATGGCATCAGTGCAGATAATAGACCACTGGTACACAATAAGATACGAAAGGCATATCATATGAATGTGATTAAGATGTACGTAGAGGAGGTATATAGGGTATATGGAATGAGCCACATGCAATCATTGCCATAGTTGAACAAAAACTCAAGAATCTGTTTTGGATCTACACAATCATACGAAACTGGCTGGACAATATATTATACACATAGATCCCGTTGCCATGGTAACGTGCGTCTATACAATGATTCTAAATCTCATAGAATCATTCCATAGCTTGGCGCGTGACGATAAATCCCATATACGTACGTGGCGGGCAGAGTGCGCGTGACGATAAATCCGTATACGTACGTTGCGGGCAGAGTGCGTGTGACGATTTAATTATGACGTCATCCATACGCTATTATTATACATAATAGACAGAAGTGAAATAATAGTAGTAGTGAGAAGAAAATGGTGGTCGATTGTTAGCTTCGCGATCCTGGAGATTCCTCCGCGGCAACCTCGTAGTGCTTCAGTGTTTTTCCTCCTGCCGGGCACCTAAGAAGAGTGAGAGATGCCGACATGCTGCTCGTGCATGAGCAATGGTCGGTGTGTTAGGTGTGCCTGTGTTAACGCGGGAAGAACTTGCACTGACTGTCGACCCTCGAGAACGAACCCGCAGAGATGTGAAAATCTAGCGACCGCGAATGACAGCGGCTCAAGCATTGATCACAGCACTGATGCATTAGTATCACAGCAAGATGAACCCAACCGATCACAAGACAGCAATCTCCCACCCATTGCCTTCGATCACCTGCCCGTCTTCGAACCCACGTCAGCGGCGAATTTCCAGTGGGGAGCCTCTGATGGCTTTGCTGTAACTCTGGCCATCGATCGCGCCTACGCTGAGATTGTACACTGGCGGCGCAACGTTTTTCTACTCCCCTCTGGTAAGGTCGGCAGAGAATTCGTCAGGGAACTAAGCCGCCTTTTCACGGCATACGCAGAGCGCCAACCGATCGAGCTGATCGCAATGAAGGCTGCCATGACCATGCCTGCTCTTCTGCTTCAGAAGCCCGACATCAAGTCTAAAGCCAGAGATCATGTAAAGTGCTTAGAGAGACTCCTGCAACAATGGTCCTCAGGTGACATCGATGAGCTCCTGAGAGAAGGCAGAACCATCCAGCAGCACCTTCCTCAGTCAGACCTCAAAGATCACACCTGGGAGGAGAGGAAGACCAGAGCCTTTGCCAAACTCATGTTTGAGGGCAAAGTGCGTGCAGCTCTTCGTCTGCTGTCAGACCAAGCATCGTCTGGCATCCTATATAAGTCTTGACCAAGAGCTTGATGGTACATCTGTCCGTGACATCCTCAAGGACAAGCACCCCCCTGCACAATCGGCACACCCCAGCACTCTAGATCTCCTGCCACCATCAGCATGCACCACTGAATATCACCCAGTGATGTTTGAGACAGTCAATGGTGACCTGATCCGATCTGTTGCCCTTCAAGTTCATGGTTCAGCTGGTCCATCGGGTGTAGATGCTGCAGGGTGGCGCCGTATGTGTACAGCATTCCAAGGTGCTTCTACGGACCTGTGTGACGCTCTCGCTGCCATGACAAAGCGCATCAGTACAGAATATGTTGACCCATCTGGCCTCACAGCCTTTACTGCCAGTCGACTGGTTCCATTCGACAAACAGCCTGGGGTGAGACCTATTGGCATCAGTGAGATTGCACGTCGAATCATCAGCAAGGCAATCCTGAGGGTGACAAAGTCTGACATCCAGTCAGCTGTTGGCTCACTGCAGCTGTGTGCCGGCCAGGACGCAGGAGTTGAGGCTGCAGTACATGCAATGCGAATGATTTTTGAGAGTGAGAGTACTGATGGAGTCTTACTGGTGGATGCAAGTAATGCTTTCAACAGTTTGAACCGTGCAGCAACCTTACATAATGTCCAAATCCTTTGCCCTTGCCTCGCACCTGCCCTGACCAACATCTACCGAAAGAATGCAGAACTCTTTGTGGCTGGCGAGACAATCCTCTCGCAAGAAGGGACCACTCAAGGCGATCCGCTAGCAATGGCGATGTATGCCCTGGGTGTCACACCATTGATTCAAGCAGTAAGCATCCCCGATACCCAGCAGCTCTGGTTTGCAGATGATGCCACTGCTGATGGACGCCTACACCCTCTGCGGACATGGTGGGACAAGCTAGCTGACGTGGGTCCAGCCTACGGGTACCATGTGAACAACAGCAAAACATGGTTGGTAGTGAAAGCTGAACATCTATCTGAAGCAGAGAGAATCTTTGATGGAACTGGAGTGCGTGTCACATGTACAGGCAAACGTCACCTTGGAGCAGCCCTCGGAACAGGAACCTTCATCAAGGAGTATGTTCAGGAGAAGGTCGTTATGTGGAAGGCTGAGCTCGACAAGCTTGCATCCATTGCCAAGTCTGAGCCTCATGCAGCCTTCGCAGCATTCACTCATGGCCTTATTGGCCACTGGATGTATTTCCTGCGAACTATTGAGGGTACCGCGCCATTGCTACAGCCACTCAAGGACTCCATTTGCCAGCACTTCCAGCCCTGACTGGACAGAGCGGAGTGTCTGATCTGGAACGTGAGCTCCTGGCTCTTCCCGCGATCAGCTATCACATGCCTCAGGAGTGCTAGGTCATCCTTCCACCGCCCAGGCCGCATTGACATGAGCGCTGTGGACCTCGCGATGTCCGAGGGCCGGGTGGAGCGTGATTAACTGATGATTTTCATCTTGTTATTTGCGCTCCTTTGTTGACTTCATTACTATTTATTCTGTTGTAACCAGGTTGTATCTTTTATTTAAATGGTCTGGTTCAGTGCTTGCTTGTAATATTACGTTCCTGATTATTATTATTATTATTAGTAGTAGTAGTAGTAGTAGTAGTAGTGGAGAAAAAAAAAAAATAATAGTAGTAATAATAATAATAATAATAATAATACTAATAGTACCGTACGTCGCAAAATTTTCGCGACCGAAAAATTTCGCGAATCGCTGCCAAAAAGGGGGCAGAAATATTCGCGACAAAAATATTCGCGAAGGCGGCTCTGATTCATTGCGTAATACTGTAACATAGCTTCTGTGTTCAAGTGTGAGGCTCGTCGGGTCTTTGACGGTGGATGAATCCTTCTCAGTATTACATGCCGTCGCGTGTCTTTAGCGGATACACAGTACTCATTCAGCAAACGTCTTACAGGAGCAGCGCGTTTCTTTCAAGAAGGTACAGGCCCAGCTAGCTTTTATAGTAATCGCGTAGAGCCTGGCTACGCGCGCGCGTGACTGCTCTTTTTGTATGTTGCCACGTTCATTGCTAGTGCACTTTAGCTGGGGAAGGGCGATTACAACTGCGAACGATCGCCGTACTGTGTCCATCTTCAGTGTGTAGATAGCTCTCTGGTTTTACACTGTAAAATATGTAAATACCGCCCCATGGTTATGCAAGTGCGAGAGAATCGTTCTATGATCCCTATGAACTTCGTTCAGAGTAGGGCTTCACCAAACGAGCTTCCGTCGACGTCCGCCATCTTAATGTGACATCACCGTAGTTATAATAGTGCGTACTCTCTAATACACCGTGTGTGTGAGAACATAAAAGTTCGCGATAATAATATTCGCGAATGTGCTCCATTCGCGAAATTCGCGAAAATTATTGATCGCAAACATTTTGCGATGTACGGTAATAATAATAATAATAATAATAGTAATAATAAAAGAATACTAATAGAGTCAGAAGTCACTGGAGTTTCTTCTACCTCTTGAGGATCTTGGCGGCTGTGCCATGTTGCATACACCCTAAAGCGTCCAAAGAGCGATGGCCTGTTCTCTCTTGAATTATGTTTTCAGGGACGTCGGCTTTGAATAGAGCGGTGGCAGCTGTGAGCTGTTGCGCGGAGAAACGCGACCTTTTGCTGGAACTGTAGGCGCTTCAGAGGTGGAGCTTGAGCCCGAAAGGGAAGCTCCCTTTTGGCAGGCGACACAGGAGCCAACGCCGAACTCTCTTTTGCCGACGCAAAAGCAACCAGACGTTCCTGAAGCCATTCTAACCGAAGAAGCGGCGTTCTAGACGGCGTACGTTGCCTAGAGGACCGGGTTTGTCGCCAATCAGTAGAGACGTGATTGGGTTAGTGAGTCGTTTTGGATCTATAATAGTTAAATGCCGACCAATCGGTGTCTACGGGATTTAGACCACTCAGCACTCGGGCGCTTCGCGCCCTCGAGCTTCGTGATCTAAATCCCGCAGACACCTCTCGGTCGGCATTTAACTATTACTTACATCTCATAGGCCTCGTAGGTACTTATATATACTCCGCCACATTCTGCCCTCACCACAGGTCCACCAGCTCTTCTCTGTCTATCGCTTCAGCCCTGATGCCATTTTCCCACACCACTTCCTCTCTAGCAATAACCTTACTCAGTACACCATGCCTCCTATCTCCACCTCATCAGTAGCCAGCAAATCGCGCGTAGCGTGCGCGTAAGAATGTACACACAGGACACAGCAGTTCATACAGCGTTAATACAAATCATAATATATACCTTCTGGAACGAAAGGCTGAAGAAAGTCAAGAAGATCGCAGTAAAACAGTTGGAATCGAAGGGCGCCGGTTAGAATCACCGCGTTAGCGTTAAACAGGTCACTTCTCTCTGCCGCGTTCTCTCAGCTCTGTCTAGTCACTAGACTGAGATCGCAGCAGAGAGAGGTCACACAACGACACCGCTGTTCGGTTATCGCTCTGTTGGACTGGTTACCTTCGAAGAAGGACGCGTTGTGCACGAGACAGAACAAGGAAAGACATGATACGAAAACAAGACAGCTCTGAACGTAGATATACACATATATACCCACGTGTAAACATTTGCCCATAAAAGGTGTATTATACGTAGCTATGAGCGTTTCTTCTACACGCTTCTACACTCACTGTCTTCACCTTTACTTTCTGCTGTCTTCAACACGGTACATGCACGTTTGCAACTGTTGACTTGACCTTTTAAATATGCAATCATGAATATAATTATAAGAAGCCAGAAGTGGGTTTAGCGGGCCAGACTAGAAGTAGGAAACTGGCTGTACATTGACACGGATTCATTACTCCTCCGGGACTACACAGCAAGCGGTGAAAGAGTAGCGTATCTATTATATATCGGCCACTCGAACAAATAGGTTCAAGGTTAGAGGGAATTAATTTGTAGTACGGACAATACTAAGATAGATGATAGCAAACTAGAAGAATCTGCTTCTGCCCTCTCTGGCGAGAGGGCTTAAAATGCGCGTTTTGACGACATCTATTAATGGACATAGACTCCTTCTCCGGCTACGAGAAACGAATACAGCCATGGCTGCTGTATTTAAGAAAGGCATCCCTCCTTATCACACTCACCAGGAATCGCAGCCTGTAGTCGAATAGTCTGGCTAGCTAGTGTCACGTCTAATCGCCGGGGCGCTTAGGGAGTATATTATTATTATTATTATTATTATTATGCCACATGCCCTCAGGCACTAGGGCCAAACTGCCCTCTGAGGCAAACAAAAAAGGAACAACAAAGTCAGCATCATAATACGTACATAATCAGTACTGTCAATCAGTCAGTTCAGCAACAATCAGTCAAGCCAGGGTCTTGGAAAGGGGCATTAGCCACTAGAATCGAGCAGTCCACATCTTCATAATGGCTTTCAATACTGACGCGTGCTTGCATCCCTTGTCCAATACGCAGATCAGCTTGTCGTCATCTCCGAGACTATCAAAATCATTGATTATTTGCCTCATGGACTGCAGGAGAGTTTGTCGTTTTGTGCCCCACGCATCACACTCTAACAACCAATGGGACACATCCTCAATCTTCCCTGATTGACACTCCCGACACCTTCTCTCCTCCCTCGGCAGCCCTTGCCATCGTCCACTCTCAATCATAAGCGGGGCTGTCCCACCTCTCAACATCCTCCTCCTCCGTCTCTGAGTCTTACTAGCTACATCCAAGCATCGTGATTCACTACCCTTTTCTTTTAGTAGCCGCAAAGTTGCCAACTTAGGTTTGGTGCTAAGCTCACATGCCCATTCATCCTCAATCAACCTCTTTGCACAAGTCTCTAACATAGCTTTGATTTCTACACTGGATAGGCCCTGTACCTCCTCAGCTCCAACACCACACCACCCAAATGACTTAAGACACTCCTGCAGTTTCATAATCCACAAGCCTCCACACTCCATAGCTTCTATTGCAGCTATTCTCAAAATCCTGCCCTCATACAATGGGTTAGACAGTATTCTAAACCAAAATGCAGCACATCTAACCCTTGCTAGCCAAGCAACTGGCACAGCATCTGCTTCCATCAGCAAGGATGCCCTTGGGTGACGTAGTCCCACACCAAAAAAGATGCGCAAGGCCCGTAGTTGGATTTGGCTCAATCCCTCTAGCTTGTGGTGGCAGCCCCAAACCTCAGCTCCATACATTAACACAGATTCCACCAAAGATTGCAACAGTTGCAGAAAAGATCTGCCATTCACCTCTCCAACTGATTCGCAGCACCTCCGTAACCATGCACCCAAAGCCTGTGACCCTAGCTTCACCCGATGCTCTACCATCCTAGAACAGTCTAGGAACTCATCTATCACACACCCTAAATACTTATATATATGAGGAAACCCAAGGGATTTCATCCATACCGATCTTGAAGGTAGCTGCACATCTGTCCACTCTCTTCTTCCTCATGTGCATCCACATTTATCCGCACGGACCATTCCTCGCACCAAGATTGCAGGCACTGCAGGCTCTTCCTCATATCCTCAGCACTCTCGGCCAGCAAGACTGTGTCATCTGCAAACAGCAGACTGGACACCAGCATTCCTTGGCATAGAACCCCACAGTCTCTGTGCTTCAACTCTGCTACTAAACTGTTTATGTACAGAGAGAACAGTAGTGGAGACAGAACACATCCTTGGCACAGGACTCTCGTTACTGCAAATTCCTTGCCTAGACGCTTGTTAATTCTCACCTGAGACATACTGCCCTCGTACAACCCCTTCAAGAACATGAGAAAGTGCCCACCAATGCCATACTGACCTAAGCAGTCCCACAATTTCATCCCATCTACCCTATCGTACGCTTTCCTAAAGTCAATGAAAGCAGCTACCATCCCACTAGACTTCTTGGCAACCATAGACTGACCAATCAATACTAGAGATAGAATTTGATCCCTGCACCCTCTGCCCATACGGAAGCCACCTTGCTCATCAGCCAATATCTCTTTAGCTTCTAAAAAGCCAGCTAGCCGGTTGTTCAAGACCATACACATGATCTTCCCAACCAAGGGGAAGGGGAAAAGGTCAAGGAGATACCTCTGAAGTTGCTGGTGTCACAGGCTCCCTTCACCCTCACCTTAGGAATTGGCACAATGATGGAACGTTTTCAAAAGGAGGGGACAACTCCAAACTTCCAGCAAGCATTAAACAAATGCACCCACACATCCCTCAAAATCTCCACTTCCATCATCTCTACAGAAATACCATCTCTACCAGGCAACTTTCTCTTCTTTACCTTACTAAACGCCCACATCACCTCCTCTTGAGTAATTTCACCTTCCAACTCTGGATTATCACTGCCGTGTTCTGATATCGCTAAAAAGCCGTATATGTGGGACGGTCTAGCTAGCCAGACTATCCCCCGGTTTCGTGTCAGAACGAACTGTGGACGGGATGCAGTCTGTGCCTCTAGGGAGGCCACACACCGGCCAGAATGCTTTCTGTGGTACAATAATTCATGTGCGCATGCTGTTGTCGTGACGCAGAAGGCTAAAGAAGTATCCCACCCCCCGTTCAACACCACTGTTTGCCACTTCGACTACAGGCTGCGATTCGTGGTGAGTGTGATAAGGAATGGTACCTCTACATCCCAATTGTTTGCAAAGGACAATCGTAGCTACTGTAATCGCTTTTCTAGGTTCGAATACCTCTCAACAACCTGTTGTGCACGTGTTCTGATATCGCTAAAAAGCCGTACTATAGTTCCGATCTTGTGCAGGCTGTGTAACCAGCCTACCCTTCCACTGACTCCACCAATTAGGTACTTACCAGGGACGAGCTCTTCGGATGGCCCTGAACGCGCGACCGCCTGTGGGCAGTCCTCAAATCGTATGGCTCCCTATTACGAAGGTGAGACGTTATAATTATGTCAAACACGTCACCAACTACTATAAAGCACGGATGCAGTCTGGTAATAGCGCTGGTCGCGCTAGGTCTGGATCTGCGTACTGCTGTTAAATTAATTAATCTATAGTAACTACTGAATGGAAACCTCTTTCTCACCTTTTTCGTAGCTCTATCGTCGGAACAGTGGATATCTATGTAACCGCAAGTAGGCAGCCTCACTTTTAGTCTGTTGTCACTACTGTGCACGTGGTGATGTCGCGTGGGCCCAGTGGTTTCACGTGAAGCAAGTTTGATTTGTTCTGCTCAGGGTAGCTAGACCCTCTCCGCTGCCGGGTGCTTACACCATGTATATATAAACTTCAACTTCAAATTCATTATTTGAGTGCACCGTACCCATAAGTACTAGGACACCACATGGTCCTATTGCGCACTTATAAGCGCCAGGCGCAAGATTGCCTTGTGCTGTCAATGAGTCATTAAACAGTGTTAATGATGAAGAGAGGAAGAGAAGTGTACCTACATATAGATAAGTGCCAGAGCCAGTATCAAACAATACATGGTGCAGAAGAATTGGTAGAGCTGATGAGTACGTAGGTAGTGTAGCCATATACATAAAAGGACATGTAGCCATATACATAAAAGGACATGTAGCCATATACATAAAGGGACAAGTGCCGACTGGGGAAAAAGAACCATGACCTTGCACCCAAGCTCATGGCTGGCCTACGCTCTAATGCCGAGTTTCAGCCACGTGAGCAACTGTTGTAGCCATGTCGATGATTCTTTGTCTCCAAACACCGTATAGACCTCTTTCCCGAATTGCACCATCGTAACTTTGGTAGGCAAAAGGCGGTGCCCAGCTGTATTGTTCAAGTGCAAAGGTTGTGCTTCGTCGCTTCTGCCGTGGCATCTACCACCTAATGTAAGGAAAACACGGACCTATGGCCAACTTGGATGATTTGGAGCGTCCATTGTTGACGGCGAAGGACTGCACTAACGATGAAGTAATTTCGCTGAAGCAGTGGTTGTAGGGACACAACGTGCCCGAGCTTTGTGCTATATCGAAGCAGCTCTCAGTCAAGCTTTCCAGAGTATTCAGGAAGACCGCTATTGTGGAAAGACTTGTTTGCATGGTCCAGTTTGGCTGTATTCGCTGAGATGAAGCAGACGGTGAAGATTTATCGGGCCTGTCTTACATAACGCCCGAGGTGAAAGAAAAGCTACGCGGCTTGCCATCCTTTTTATCCGTGGCTAGCTGGACCAAGACTCTGGAAGATTTCACCTTCATGAATGTGCTGATCTATCTTGTATTTGGTCGGGATAAAACATTTGATATGCAGTCGATGCGGGCATTCAAGTTCTTGAGGGCATACCGTTTCTTTGCGGATGGATTTGTTAGCAACGTGTGGCTGTTTACGTGAGAGGGTTTGTGCAGCATTCACTCTCAGCAAATTAACCCCTCAGAGCTTTTGTTGCTTTGGATGGTGACAGTGGTGTGATGTTTATTCAGCACAATGCAACTGTGTTTCAGGGTGAGTTGTGCTTGAGGTAGTGATTCGTGACAATCAATGTGTCCTAACTGATATCCTAACTGATTTTTGTTCCATAGGCTGGGTCAGGCTTGCAACAATGTTGCTGCAGTACTTTTCTACTTTGAGCATCACTGCTCTCAAGGTATGAAATCTTGCCATTGGATCTGTCCAAAACGTCCATGCCTATGCAGTGGAATCAAGCTCCTCGGAAAGTTGTACACAGGTGGGTCACAATACCGCCACCACTTAGGAACCGCACCTTCAGGATCTGTCAATCAATTTCTGTACTTCTGCCAACTTCAAGGGACTTCTTGCTTCTTCTCTGCAACTATCCACAGCTTCTCTCCATGCAACATTCCTTAGCATCTGCCTCACCTCACTCATAGACAAACTGTTCAGCTCTTCAGCTCGCAATCCTTCCCACCCAAACATTCTTAAACTTTTGTCCAAATCTTGCCTCCACTGAACCCCATCACCTGCATCATCACTTGTTTCAGTAGCCTATCCTCTCCCATTCTCATCACTATCACCCAGAACTCGATACACCTCTTCATTCCTTCCCACTTCAGTGGTAAGGTGTTCAGCTCTGTGAAGCAGTAATGCTTCAAGCAATGACTTGTATGTGGAGTTTGTTCATCATAGCCTTTAATGTGTGTGCAATGTGTAGTTTTGATCCCTCCTTGATAAGTCGTCACAGTTTGGAAGTCAGGTTATTCACCTTTTGAGTTGTTGCAGTGAATTACCATATTTAGTCATCTTTGGTAACCGAGCTAGTTTTCTTATGGTTTCCGTTGTAGTTATGATTTAGCTTTGTTTTAGGTGTGATTTAGTCTGTATAGAAATTAATTATTATTTTCACTTATTTACCGGATGTTCTTGTAACCATCCCTTAAGTAATCCTGGACATTGTCATGAGTTTTTGTATTTAAATGGCTCTTGCTAGGAGTTGGGCAGCAGAGCAAGATTGACATTATCTTTGTGCATGTAGAACTTGCGACAATCGTACGGCAACAGTCGTTTATTCAAATAGAAGGGACACTTTGTGGTAGACGCCATGCATGTCCATGGCTATTTATATGTACTATTATATCACTGTGAATTTATTCATGTGTATAGGTGCCATTTGCCAAAAACAATTAAGGCTGGTGCAATATGTATATAGCCTATCTTACAGAGCCTTTATCTAGCCTACAATTGATAAACCTGTCTGTGGTTTGAACAATGTTGCACCCCTCAAAACCCATATCCACATACAAGGTAGATACAGATACTTACGTATACATAACATTCATATACTGATATTATAATATTGCAGTAATCAAATATTATCATATTATTAACATGCCACATGCCCACCAACGTGAGGGCCAAATCTGCCCTTTGAAGCAAAACGCTCAGTGGCCAGAAGTGCAGATGAAATGACCTGCTGTTGAGGGACTTGAGAATGATTAGTTTTGGAGATGACTGGAGAAGCAAGGCCATTGACAGAAGAGTGGAAATGCATTGTAAGGGAGAGGGTTGACATAAGAGAAAAGGCAAAAGAATGAGAGATAACACACATGAAGGACGACAGATGCATGGCCTCTTTCCAGCTGGATGCTCTCAAGTGTGACCACCCTGTGTGTGGGTTGAGGGCCCTCAGGATTGCTGGCCTATAACCTATTAGTCTAGCGTGCTAGACTACTAACCTATTAGATGTGGCAGTTAAACACCAGCAACCGCAGTTTGCCCACTGTTTACATTACCACAGGGTGTTTCATTGTCAAGATCTCCTCAATCATCAGTGCTTCTGTCATGAGAGACACGGCAACTGACACCACACCACAGCCGGCCTGCTTCTCCCTGGCTTGTATCACTTTCTTTTGTTCTCATGATCTCTGTGGGGTGCAAGCAGTGTGTGTGTGTGTATGTGTGTGTGTGTGTGTGTGTGTGTGTGTGTGTGTGTGTATGTGTGTGTGTATGTGTGTGTGTGTGTGTGTGTGTGTGTGTATGTGTGTGTGTATGTGTGTGTGTGTGTGTGTGTGTGTGTGTGTGCATGTGTGTGCATTTATCTCTCTCATGCATTTTTACCACACTTTCTCACAATCTCTTTCTTCAACTCATGGCGCTTCTTGTTTGTCGATATATAGGGTCAGGTAGCTATATAATTATATCAGTGGAAACTGGTAGGCCACAGCTAGCTATATAAATAGCTACCAATTGCAAGTTCTCACTCTGCCCAACTCCGCTGTAGGTGACCAGTACCAGCGGACCAAGGAAGAGAGCGGTCTGTGACTCCATCTGGACTGCCGCCATGAACGACTGACAATGCGGAGTGAGGTTTCACGGAGATAGAAAATATTGACAGTCTCTCTGCGCTGGCAGGGCGTTTATTCCTCTAAACAGGAAGTGTATAGTAAGTACTTCCTTCTTGGGGATAAGAATTTCTATGCCATACTATAGCAATGCATGCATGGTTCCCCCTGTACCATTGTCTTTAGGGTAATTCCAAATGCACCTCGTATTCGAAGTTTGAATCACAGTACTACTAGCAAGGTGTAACCTCTGATGTTACACCCTGTATACTCTTGTTTGATTGCATCTTATAGCTATAATAGTATAGAAGAGAATTCACAGTCATTTCTATTTCATACTCATCAGCAAACACAAGTGTCTACATAGCTGTAGTATTTTCCTCATCACTACTACCACTCTGGTCTCTTGAGGTGGCCACAGCACAGGTTAGTCCACGGCTGCATAGACCCTTTACAGAGTCTTCATTCATAAACTCTTCTTTCTCCTCACATGCTCCAATGGTGGCTGCAATCGTGTCTAGGGCTGCCATGGTAACATTAAGAGAAGATTCTTCACAATAATTATTATCCTCTCTAGCTGCAGCATTCTGACCGATAATGTTCAGTTTGATATTTTGATCCCCTCCTTCCTTTATGCTTACAGCATCTTCATCTCTCTGTTTCACTTGGGCCCTAGCGCCTGGTTCTTCTACAAATACATCCTCCATTCTGTAGTCCATTGCCGCCGTCATGTGATTGCCTTGTAAAGGGCAAAATGACGGTGGCTAATCACGGCTTTTGTGCAAGCGAACACGCAAATCCTTACACCAAAGATACTGGCTTATATTCATGCATATATATATATATAAGTGTCCAATAAATTGATTCACCTGTAGCGGAACTGAGTGCACTTTCAAGAATCTCTGTCACCTATATATACAAACGTATATATATATATATATAAAATAGAAGGATCAGCCAAATGCATGGCAAGGTGCAAAAACTACGTATGCAACATGCAATATGCAACAAAAATATTTACACAGTTCCTATAGTTATATCTGTAGCTAAAAGCAATTCGGAGTAAATTGATAGTCTATCCTGCCTTAGACTTTAACTTACTCTAAGAGTCATGTCACACACATGACACTAACACACACACGCATACTTACACACAATTGAGTAAGGTAAAATATATATTTTTCTCACCCATTTCCTGATATTTGAAATTTTGCACTTTATCTTTGCATACACTTTCTCGTGCATCACAACATAAAGCACGAATATGAACAAACCCTGCAGTTGGTGCATGTTCAAAATATGTAATTGTTAAATATAAGCATTATTGATGTATCCTTAAAGATGGCGATCATAACTGTTATACACGTAAGCCTGCCATCCCAGTTATAATACAATGGCTGTAATAAAATGTTACAAGAATATTATATGAGCAGCAGAGTACTCTCCCATGCACTCACCTGGAACACATTAGCAAAGACAAAGAGGTAGGCAAAGACCTTCCCCTCCTCCCCCACAGCAAACAGCCCAATGACCCAGGTGAAGCCCAGGAGGGGGGATAGAATGATGGCAGCCTTCACCATTTTTCTGTACAAAATTTGAATGTAAGTTTGCTTCAATATCTTGGCTTACATAATTAATATAATCCAGATCAGCATTATTTAGTATGCACAAATGCTCCAGGAATTGAGTTCAACAAATGCAGTCAGACCTAGAGGCATTCATATTCTCATCATGCATGCACTTTCACAACAGTACAGATACGGAGCTATGGTTTGAAATTAGCATTGCATGTGTGCATTCTGAACTGACATGCCCACTTTCATGTACGTCTTCTTCCTCTCCTCATTCCGAAGGCTTATCTCAGACATCCTCCCACACTGGGACCTGGCTAGTGACACCAAACTGATAGTCAGCAGAACAGCATTAACCTACATGTAAGGCATGCACAGTGGACCAATGTTGTACAATATATACAACAATGAATACAATCACAAATACACATGAAAATATAGCAATATTATCAATGCATGCAAAGGGTAGCGTAGCGCATACAATATGACACAATGCAAATCCAAACATACGGTACACGCAGTAAAAAAGTTAACGTTCTACGGGCGTACTACACCTACGGCTACGGGCGTACTACGACTACGGTACGGGCGTACGACGCCTACGGCTACGGGCGTGCTACGCTTACGGCTACGGGCGTACTAGTCTAAGCCTACGGGCGTATTACGCTTACGGCTACGGGCGTATCGCGGCTACAACTACGGGCGTGCTACAGCCTCAGGCTTACTATGGGCTTGCGACCGGGTGTAAGCTAACCTCTGGTCACTACAATCGTGAAAGGTAAATCTGACGATTGACGGAGGTATGGCCTCTTAGACGCTAGCGTAGCTAGCTGACCCTTCTTGCGCCTCCATTTTCGCCTTGCGTAACGACTTTACCACGAAGAAAGTTGAGGCGAGGAAGCGGTCGTGCTACGCAAGGCTACTCAGATGCAATTCAACCACTGAAAGCTGAAACTCCGCGGATTCGCTCAAGTACAAGTGCATGCGTACGTACCTGCAGCCACTCACGGGTGAGACACTCTCCCTCCAAACCGCAAATGGTCAAGACAATGCACGGTTGGACATCCGAGCCCGTGGCTTCTGGGGAGAGAGACGGCAGGATGCCTTCTTTGACGTTAGGGTGTTCAACCCACACGCATCCAGCAACCGTCTCACCTCACCAGGAGCATGCTACCGCAAGCATGAGAAGGAGAAGAGGAGGAAATATGAAGAGAGAATCCGTGAGGTAGAGCATGGCACATTCACGCCCTTGGTGTTCTCTGCAACTGGTGGCATGGGCACCACCGCTGAGATCTTCTACAAACGCCTTGCATCTCTGATCAGCGAGAAGAATAATCAGGACTATGCGACCACGATGGGATGGATAAGATGCTGCATCAGCTTCTCCCTCATACGATCAGCAGTGATGTGCGTGAGGGGGTCCAGATCAAGCTACCACCACCCTATCAGCCCCTCCAGTATGCCTGCAGATCTCGTGGCAACGGAGGGCAGGGTAACGCGGTGGTAATTAGAAGAGATGCAAAATCATTGCTGACTCTTGACTTACACTGCAACATAACTTCACTCGACATGACACTGCATTCCTGTAAATCATCCCATAATGTACTGCATTTGCATGTATTATGCCACGCCATTGTGTGTAGTGTGTATTGTATGTGTTATAATTATACTTTGACCATAATAGATACTTCGTATGCCAACTGAGCTAAGACTGGTACAGGCGTACTACGGCTACGGGCGTCCTAGGCAACAGCTACGGGCGTACTACTGCTACGGGTACGGGCGTAGTACGACTACGGCTACGGGCGTCCTAGGCAACAGCTACGGGCGTACTACTGCTACGGGTACGGGCGTAGTACTGCTACGGGTACGGGCGTCCTAGGCAACAGCTACGGGCGTACTACTGCTACGGGTACGGGCGTAGTACTGCTACGGGTACGGGCGTAGTACTGCTACGGGTACGGGCGTACTACAACTACGGCTACGGGCGTACTACTGCTACGGGCGTACTACGTTAACTTTTTTACTGCGTATACCGTAAGAATACAAACGTAATATACAATATCTATTTACATTTTATATAAATATATAGGGATGCCGCCTTATAAAATGTAGGCAGATACGTATTGTATATTATGAAGACATGCTGGACAGCATGAAATTTTGTCCACTTTCATGAGGGACGATACTAGTAATATGTATGTATAATGCTTACCAGAATAATGGCTACCATTGGTCCAATAAATGCAAAGATCACTCCCTTTTCACTTGGCAACCAGCACCTAAATGTATATTTAATATAATTATAGTATCATTATATATGCCTGTATATATAATGATAATTATGTTATTATAATAGCTATAATGATAGCAATCAGGAAAATGTCAACTATAGTATATAAATCACATTCACATTATTTAATGCATGCACTATGTAATTCTTACGCTTTGATAGAGTTGTAGTGAGGATGGCTTTGGTCAAATGATGCCCTTATCAGGTAGTACTCATGTCTAGCACCTCCAGTTATCACCACAACAGGAATGGGGAGAACTGGGGGATCAAAGAGTTAAATGTCAGTGAAAAGGTTAATTGCATACGTATGTGCGTAATAGTTCTGAAAAACTAATAATGCATAGGCCATGATAGGTTAAATAGATGATTGAAAGCACTCTTTGAAGACAGAAAGTCATTATTAGGGCATTGTAGGCATCCTTGCTTACCCCATCCTAAGGCCAGGTAGAGGTAGATCCACTTTCTGTCATTTGCTCCAAACACGTTTACCAGAAGAATATAAATGAGGACAGCTTCGCACATTGTCCAGGTGAAGGTGGCCAGGAAGAAGTAGTGCAACAAGGCTGTTATAACCTTGCAGGCAAACTGGTAATAATAGAAGCAAACAGACATACATAAATAAAATGGGTTACAAATACCAACCAAGAAATACCATGGAAGTAGTCAATATATATACCTAACGTGTTGCCTAAGTGTGACTTACACATCGCTGCGCACCATGCATCTACTTATATTGTACAGTAATACAGTACATACAAAACATAGCATGCATGGTTGCAAGAGAGTCACTCTTTTGCAACCATGCATGCTAGGTTTTGTATGTATATGCACAGGAGTTAGAGCAGAGTATGATATCTAACTACAATTATATAATGTAATATTTAAAGTATACCAATGTAATAGCTGAAAAGTGCGAGTATACATCATGATTGATGGGACGCATCAATCATTTGACTCTAATAATAATATAACACTATTGGAGTGTGTTCATTCTACACATTGGGGCAGTTATATAGTTATACTGTCAATTTGACTGGATACAATGTCAGCATTAATTTGTTTGTCAATCACCAATTCCGTACAATGTTGGCAGTGGCCGTTTGTATTCCAGTGAGGAAGAAGAGCAGTCCCAAAGAGAGGGCAATGCACAAGTTGAGGTGGACAAAGTTGTGAAGTTTTTGAATCAACTCTTTTCTGCAGAACACATAACATACAGACATGGAACACAAATTTGCCATTATCACAATGTCATAATATGTGCAATCATCACCTCACCTCAATGATATGAAAAATATAATGGATGCAAGCAAACATAAAAATGAGATACTGCAACCAATGTATGTGATGTAGTTCAGTGCAGGCTGCAAGAAGAGAACAGCATACAAACAGGAAAAATGTATGATTGAAACAATATTACAGTACCATTCCAACGTGCCAACTGCATAAATATAATTATCACCACTCACAGTGTCTCCCACTGTAGGTGCAATGCTGACCAAAACCGCAAAACTGGTCAGATGGGATGCTATGCAGCGAACATGAGTGGTGTTGATGACATCAGTCTCCACCCCACTGTAGGACCACCCTCCTGTTGTCTGGTTAGCCCCTTGGGCTGAATAGTTAAAGAAAGCACACTTAAATTTCTTCCCTGTTACTGGTGTCATTGGCAATCTCTCTGTCACCACCTGCATTCAGAAGACACATTATGCAAACATGTGCTTTCAATGCCAATGGCTTACAGTAGCAACAATGCAAAATGAAGGGTCACAGTAACATTTGTTCATATTTCCATTATGTTGTTGCAGATTAATGCTAAGAGGAAATGTATGCATGCTACAAATGCAAACTGCATTAATTCAAACATAACCTTACATTTACAGGGAATGTGATTTCCACCCTTTCCTCACTGTGCACCTCTCTACCATCGTACCCTAGTATCTGACTAGAGATCACACGACTAGCTGGAAATGTCTGTTCAGGCTCATCCTCACTACGACAAAAGAATAATCGCAATGCACAAAAGTATTGTGTATTTAGCTTTCAATGACAATTATGATTGAAGATGACCATAAATGCAACATCCAAATGCAATATGATGACTCTTTATTGCACCTTAAAATGTAAAACATCATTCCAGATATAGGGGTATAGGCAAAGAGCACCCTTGTAACATTGTGCAAATACAAGGACTAATAACCGAGCACAAATCAACTCTAATGGGCAAATGACACATACAAACAAGTCAGGCTATTTTCTCATGCAAAATCTTTTAAAGTATGATCAATTATGATATTCATTTTTATCCTTTATTGTTATAGAATTTACCTTGCTAACGTATGACAATCAGTCAATTACTACTTACATATCCAGGTCTTGTTTGATCACATCATTTGGCAGATAACTCGCTATGTTATTCATCGCCATATACACCACCTCAACAGTGGCATTATCTGTAACACATACGTACATTAAAGAATTTGTATAATACATAAATTATACATATATATAGCCAACCACAATTCACTCCTGCATGCAAGACTTCTCCTGGACTGCTTACCAAAAGGGGCATTGCTTCCTCTTGCAGCAAGAAGGAAAGATCGAGGAATGTTAATCTGAGGCAAGCTTTCTGGATTTCTGAAAGAGACAGCAGTGTTACTGGCACCTGAAAATACAATATCTGTAAGTAGACTGTTGAATATTAGTCGCTGGCTGTTGATTGCTGGAGAAATGATGAGATGAAGGCATTAAGGTTATAATTTATATCAGTTTAAAGTTTGGTCGAACACAATAGTTATAATTAACTTTAATTAAATTAGCTTGCAGCGCCTTGCCTAAGCTGAGGTAGTTGATATTTACCTAAATTTGGTCTTGAGATTGCAAAGGAAGGCTCGTCCTCAGATAGCGTGCCTGTAATAACTTTGGCCACTCGTTCTGTGCTCTGAAGGATACTGACAGCTGGACTTGCAGCTTCACCCACTTCTGAGTCAATGGAGTGACTCTGTTGTGAATATGCATGAACATAATTACAATGTGGAAGATTATATATCACAATATCTCATCACAATTGATTACAGGCATGTTTATTATCCCCTGATGTTTTGAATTCCACCCGTTTAGCTGAGTAGGTTCGTATATATTTAACAGAAATGTTTGAATGTTTGTTTTAATCAGAGGGCATATACGTACGTATATTGTGTCTACATTATACATACATACATGTTACAGGTGTATTTCTTGCATTGTCAGTGGTCATCACCTGTGAAGTAGCTGCAAATGATGGTGCATTTCTTTCATCAAGGGCTGTACTCAACAGGTCAGCAACCACCTGCAGAAAAGGAACTCACTGACACTACTGGAATAATATATAATTATACACTGCATGCATGTATGTAAATCACACTGTACTCACCTCTTGAGTTGCATTTGAGCTTTGATTACTAAACAGACCATTGTTCTCGCCAAGACTGCATGTAATGATGATATGCACAATGCCACAATATTATGATACTGTAACTGCATAGTACATTAATTACATATATATATTTATAGTGTTTCCTGTACACAAAGCAGCCATTTGTGATTCCTGTGTCATGTGTAAGTGTGCAATACAGAATACTGCATGTTTACACAACTGCGTATACAGACAGCCTGCGAATGCAGTTAACAACACTCCTGCACTCACTCAGCAACAGCATCCAAAAGTATGGCTGTTGTTATCAAATCTTGAGGAGGAATTGGCCTCTTTACTTCACCGGAAGGTTCTAATGCTGCACTCAAGTCTTGAGATATGCTCAGAATCACCATTCTTTGATTATCAGTTAGAACATGATTCCTGCCATACATTTCCAAACTGTTAATAAAGTCACTTGTCTGCAGACAAAGACCACAAGACTTACATTCATCTAGAACTATTTCTGTATTTGAAACTTTGTAGTACTGAATGCTGTGGATGTGGCACACAATTGCTCTACCTTCTTCCTGACTGCCCTGCCAGCCACGGATTCACATTTTGAGGCATCAACAGAGCCCCACTCAGCCGGCACGCTAGCCAGGCATCTCCTGTAGGCTACACCAAGCTCTGTTATTCTCCCTTCTCCTGGACAGCTAGCAGATCGGGTGGACTCTGCGGCAATGGCAAACCACTGAATCCCCCACACACTGTCTTCCTCAGTCAGACACTGACCAGGGTTAGGAATAATATCTGGTGGAGGAGAAAATAATCTGGCTGTTATTGCTGGAAGTATAATGATTATGTAAATTATAATATTATATTATATATGTTTATTGCAGGCTGCTATGCTATAATTTAAAAATATGCGCTCAGAATCATGCGGCAGAGAATTTCCTACAGCAGGAGCAGGTAAAAGCACCACTTAATTGCCACTAAAGTTCAAACTGCACACTGCAGTACGTGTAATGTTACAAAGTGTACACTTAAGTCAATCAGAGTAGGCATGTGGCATTCACCACTGATCAATGCCTGGAATTGTGACTTAAACATTGACGTTCAGCATGCTAGTGCTTTGTATTCACTTACTGTCATCATCCTGAATGGAAACAGTGGCCATCAGTTTGGGTCCCAACCTCAACCCAGAAGATGCCGAAGTGAAAATGCTCCCAAAGAAGTCCTCTTCTTTTTCAACGTCTGTGTCATTCACAACTGGAATTTGCAACTGTGCAGTTTTTGAGCCAGCACTAAGCACGACAATATAGGTGCCACCAGCGTAATCATCAGGAGCTGTGTATATCATAAATATATTTTAAAACTCAGGATTCCGTTTAGTCCAATGATGAGCGACTAACACATAGTTATTGTACATACATACAGTGTAAGTTGCTTATATAATAATTTATATGAAATATAGACCAGTATTGCCAACTGGCATATGGTGAGTATAATACCTATATATGACTTGTAATGAATGAATCTATCACCAAGACACATTTCTAGCTATTCACTAATGAATTTTAATTTGTGTGTGTGTAGCTCACCAACAGCGATTCCATTAGCGGTGGTAACGTTAACACTGAAAGGGTACTCAAACGGCTTATCTGCCTCCAGCAAGAGTGTTACACTACCACTTAACTCTGACACTGTCTTAAACACTGAGCTAAACTGGAGGACAATATCTGGATAGGAGAAGCATGTAAACAGCATGTAAACAGCCCATGCATTGTAATGGCATTAGCTACATGAAACCTTCTGTATGTATGCTTAATGTAATTAATTAAGCTTACAAGCTCACAGCAACGATGGTTAACAATAAACTTAATACTGAGAGTATTTTACACAAATATTAGGCTGCTAGTTTCGTTACTCACCTTCATTATCTGTAATGGAGACAATGGCTGTGTGATTAGGTCCTGCAGACGCACTGCAGCCTATAGCAGAGATTGCAGAGATACTGGTAGTGAAGTTCTCTGCTCCAATATTTGCCTCATAACTGTTATCATCCACAAGGAAAATGGTGACTGTGGCCACAGTTCTTCGCGCTTGGAATGTTGCAGTGTATGTTAATGAGAGGTAGTCAGATGGGGCTGCAGTGGATTAGACAATCAGAGCATTAAGAAATAAAAAATGGATGGACTTGCATTGTAGGAAACATCAGACATGCAATAAATGCACAGCATACTGTACTGGCTTTCACGGGATGTATAACATCTGTGTAAATAGTATCTATCACAAATATTCAGTACATTGCTTTGGGAGTGGTTATATATATTGAGACAATGACATACGTACCACATAGTAATGTGTGATTCCTAGTATTGTAGTAGTGTATGATTCCTACACAGCAAAAGCATGAAATTTTATATAATTCTAAAAATAATATATAGTCTCAGAACAGTTTGTGTGAACATCTGACCTGTTGCAGTGCCATCTTGTGTCCGCACTTCCACGGTGTAGTTGCAGTCAGCAACACTGTCAGCAGTCAGGGTCAGTGTCACCACACCATCTCCCTCACTCACTGTGTACCGGGTTGGACTGAACTCGATCAGAACATCATCATCATCTTGAATGGTAATCACTGCAGTGTTATCTACGCCAACAGTTACTCCCAGGTCGGCAGAAGCAGAAGGGATTTTCAGTCGGGCTTGGAATTGCTCGCTGCCTTCAGCAACATCATCTTGAACAATGGGCACTTGCTGGGAAACATTTGTCTGGCCAGCAGGGATGGTCACAGTGAAGGATCCATCATAGTAATCATCTCCAGCTGAAATAAATAAAGATAATTAGCCGAAAAGGAGAGAGTACATAAGAGAGAGTGAGAGAGAAAGAGAAAGAGACAAACACAGAAACCAAAGCAGAAAAACACAAGGAACATGTCTTACCAGAAACGGTAATGTCTGAAGTTGTAATCACTACATCATAGTCAAAGGTTGCTGGGACACTGGCCTTAACAACTAGTTGAGCAGAACCGTCAGCTTCAGAGACGGCATACTCTGTTGGGTCAAACTCCACATGGAGATCTGTATACAGAATAAAGGCAACATGAACATACGCCTGAGTGCACTAGAACAGAGGAGCTTTCAACAGATTATATAATAATACAGAATGACTGTAAAAATGGCAAGTGATTCCAAAACATTTAATTCCACTGAAAGTGGCTGCAAAAACAAGTAAGGTCTTTTCTCAATATGGGTAAGTGTGGAGATTTCACTAGGTCTCGCAAATTCTAGACCTTGTGTGCCAAAATGAGTAGTTTCAGGCCTTAAACTCAAGCTCAAGATTAATTGGACTAAATGTAATAATAGTACGGTGAGGACTGGTTCAAGCTCAGCTTGTCGTATTAATCAGTTCTCCATTCATACCACCACCTACATACTAAATTTATAGAAATAATGGAGTATGATTCTACTGAAGCAGAAAGCAATAATTAGAAAAGTATAATTATACATTTCTGAGCCTATGGGGTATGTGTAGCCAGGTAATGTACATAATAGATTTGTACCAGCTTTAATTATTATAGGTATCACTCAATACTTATATAATAATGCTTCATTAAACAGCAGTTCATATATGTTCAGTTATGTGCATATAATGTTTAGCATTATACAGTCTAAGGCACTAAAACTTACTCTGCACTTCACTAATAGTAACTGCAATGTTTGGCCCATCTGGGGGTTCACAAATGTACTGTCCAGGGTCTGGGTTCAGTCTGATGTTAAACATCTCATCTAACTCATGAATAGTATCACGGACAATAGTAATGTTGCAAATCGCTTTCCTTTTGCCAGCAGCAAAGCAGCACTCAGACGGGGGTTCGACATCACTACTACCTGTACGTACAAACACACATACAGAGAGGGAGAAAAAGATAAACACATGCACAGCACATACTCACACATCTGTTGATGTTTGAGCAAAGAGTTACTGAAGCTTATCGAAATTCAAGTCATTGGCTGTCTTTGCAAGGTGTCTCAATCATGATGCCAGCATAGATAAGTATATATGTATTGATATATTGGCAAAATATGACATGCAAGTGCATACAAAGGGGACACACAACTGTTATAAAATGCATCGTAAGCATTTAGTGCTGATCGATGTTAGACATTAAGGGTGCAGGGCACGCTGTTAAGACATAAAGTAGTACTGCATGAATCTCTCAGTACAAAAATGAGTGTACCATAGAGTCCTACCCTGTGTTGATATATCCACCACTGTCACTCCAATGCAGTCTGCCTGTCCCACTGCTCCAGTTCGAGTAGCAGTGAACTCCACTGCGCCTGCCTCTTCTGTCACAGTCAGACTGGGCTCCTTGAGGCAGTATATGATAGCTGGAGAAGAGAAAGGATGGAGCAAGGAGGAAAGATGGTGAAGGTTATATAAGGTATAAACTTATCAAGACGGAAAAGTTAGAAGAAAACGAAAATGAGGTTTCATTGGCATTTATGCAAAATTCTTGCAAACTGGCCATATAAAGTCAAGCCAGACAGTCAAAATCTTGAGCATGAACTTGTGAAGACATAGTACATGCTGCCTGCTATTACATATGCATAAATTAGTTACTGTCATATATACCGGACCATATCTGCACACAACTAAATAATGCTAAATATTACAAGATGTGCATGCTATTCATTGCATATGGCTTTATATACGTACCTGCAATTGAGTCCAGTCTTGTACCAGCCATTGAGCCATAGCTACTCTTGTACTGATATGCATACAGAGTAGCCCCAATGCCACAGCTTTCCCGCGTGTGCATAAGTGTGTGGGCGCCTGTGCTGACACTTGGGTGGAACTGGGCAGCACAACCATACACTTCTCCACCTGTGCATGCAATGTCAGTGAATGAAATACTGGAGGGAAGTGGCTGACCGTCATAGAGGATTTCGTTACGTCGGCAGCAGTTGTTTGTGATTACCAAATTTAGATATGGATCAAATGTAACCGGTCTTGGTATATTATGAGTTATCACAGTTTCCACAAGGATTACGTTATAGTTGTTGCTAAACTGTCCAACTGGTGCTATGAGGGTTACAAACGGGTCTGCAAAGATGTCATTAACGCCACCATATTCGTGTCCTAAGCTGTACTGAGCCACTAGTAGTGGCTGGTTGGACTCCACATGGCAGTAGGTAGGCATGTTAACCAGGACCTCCCTGAAGTTTCCAGCCGAAGTTAGAGTGAATGTGTCAGGTTTTGAGCCATTGCACCTACATGTCACCACAGTGTTGTCTGCCCCTGCTATAAAGCGATACCCAGCTGATTGGCGCTTGGCGAGTGGACTTAGGAAGAAATTGAACCCCCATGTTTCAGTAGGAGGTATCTGCTCTAGAATGCCATCACATGATTGCACGTTCGCAGGGTAGAAGGCACATTGGTGGCCAGTTATAACTGAGAGATAACAGGTTCCTGTCACTTTAGTCCCTGTCAAGTCATCTTCGGAATGCAAGAAAATAACCGTATCTTTTGGAAGTGGAGGAGACCTGAAAAGCACCCCTGGGCTATGAACTAAGCGTTGACCTCTAGCTATAAACGCACTAGCCATTGCTGTTGGTGTGAATTCAACAACACAGTCTGCCTCTGTTGCTACAACGCCAACAAAGCTACGCTCTCCTCGAGCTCCTGCTTCTGGATTTTCAGTTGTCGATGGAGAGGACACCGCATAGTATACATATGTATTGGTTTTGGTGGCAAATTTGGGATAGAGCAGTGCAATATCTGTGGATACTCGATCTTCATTGAGGAGGTAGACCACAATGGTCTTGCCATCTTCTGCCTTGACATTAACTGCTATGTCTAAGTTGGCTGGACTGGTAGTGAACGCTCGGAGTCCTGTGGGCAGGTTGACCTTGGTGACTGACCCTTTACTTGCAGTGAAGGTCTGGTTGAAAGCAGAAATTCGATGTGACGGGCTGTTATAGGAGACTGTGAATGTGACATTCATTGCTTCACTGGTGGTGATTTGGAGTTGAGGAGGGAATTGATCTTGTACTTGGCTCCTGACAGGTGGCACAATGAGGAAGAAATCACTCCCTTCATTAGTGACACCTGAAGGTGGAGACAAGAGACCGTGTTTAGCATGCACCTAGACTATATAAGAGCTACTGTGAACATTGGCATACTGTGACTTATAGTGAGTATAACCACTTACATTGGTTTATTCAGTAGCTGGCCTATATATCCCCTATAGGTGTAACTGAATAGTTTAGATGTCAAAAAGCCTTTAGCCAACATATATAGGTCACTGGGGGTGGGTCCGATGCCTTTTTATGACCATGCAGGGTTTCAGCCATGTAGCAGTTCACTGGTGCTCATACATCAAAGTCTTATAGGCTAAGGAGGATAGAGCTGCTATAACATTCCAGAGTTGTATATAAGCGGAGGATAGCACTACCTTGGTAGGGATATGAAGGTTAATAGGGGTTAGAACTATGCCAGTCCATGAACAGAAAAGGAGTGTCGTTAACCCTTAGGTATGCATAAACTCATACAACTTTTCCATTGATATCATCCAGGTAGGCATACACTACAAGTCTACAGAAGAGGACACGTCGGAAAAGGCTGAGAAACAAAAGTAAGTTGGTCTGGACAGAAAGCTACGTAACTCATACGAATTTCTCTAATTTTACACTTGCACCATGCCAGTAGACCACGCCAGAGGTTGCTTACCCTTGCTAGACTACTGTTATACCGGGTTGTGTGTCGTCTTGTCAAGTTCGAGGCACGCGGATACTTCAGTCTTAGCAGTATTCAAGAGTGATCTTACCGGCGGACAAGGGAAATGCCACCGCAGCCAACTTTGAGCCACTGAGCCACCAGATACGTTAATAGGCACGAATGCGAATCATGAAATGTCAAAACATGTCTCAAGTTGTATACAACTACATTATCATTTACATTACACGATAGCATGTTGTTCTCGACACGTCGACTCAGTACACATCAACCAGCGAGCTCTGCCAGGCCTGCTTGGTTAATAAGCTGTATTCCAGGAGGACCGACTGCACCTTATCTAGCGGCCCTGGGCGAAGTGTGTGAGCGACAGACAGTGTCGGCTGTCGGCCCGAGACACTTGTCACACAGCTGGCAGTTCGACTCGCAGTACGTCTCGTCCAGACTTACTGTGACTTTACACTCCAATGGATCGAGACGCAAGCCACTAGATGCGTTACCACTAGTTTCGGAATTTCATAGCACCCCCAACGCTCACTTCGCGCAGCTCCAATGGAAGTGGTCAGCAGAAGAGCTAGGAGGGGAACAATTGACGACAACATCAGGCAGCTCCCTGAGGACTATGTGAGTTGCGGTTACTCAAAACTAGGCGAAAGTTACGTGTGATGATATTAAATCTCAACCAAGCAGTGATCTAGGAATACTTCCTTACTTCCTGCCAATAAGATCCGTAAGCCATTCACAGAGTATCGTCATTGTCAGTTAGACATTAAGCTATACAAAACGTTTGAATCAATGTTGCTCATGAATCATGCATAGTTCACTTTTTATGCCTTGTTGTGTGTGCGTTGTCCGATGCAATTCAATTATGCATTAAAATATAGACTGTTAAGTGAAGTGCTAAGTATCTGGATTGCAATTCATTAATAACACAATCATATGCACGTTATCGTTGAACTATGCAATTCATGATCATGTATTATCCAGATTCCTACAATAAAAATTCTACAAACATAGCACCTTGTCAATGCTATGGAGGAGTTTGAGGCGCAAAGGATATGTTGTGGTCAAGATCATGTATAAACAGTTCAGGCATGACCACAGAATTACCTACTAGCAGCACTCAGGAGGGGGTTCAACATCACTACTACCTGTACGTACAAACACATACAGAGAGGGGAGAGAAAGATAAACACATGCACAGCACAGACTCACACATCTGTTGAGCAAAGATCTAGAGTTACTGAAGCTTATCGAAATTCAAGTCATTGGCTGTCTTTGCAAGGTGTCTCAATCACGAATGTCAGCATAGATAATATATATGTAATTATATCAAGCATTTACACAATGTCATGACTTGTAGTATATAATTTGCCTTTGTACAGTATAAAGTACATGCAAGTATATACAAAGGGGATGCACAACTGTTGTAAAAGGCATTGCAAGCATTTAGTGCTGATTGATGTTAGACATTAAGGGTGCAGGGCATGCTGTTAAAGACATGACGTACTACTGCATGAATCTCTCAGTACAAGAATGAGTGTACCATAGAGTCCTACCCTCTGTTGATATATCCACCACTGTCACTCCAGTGCAGTCATATTCCATTAGCACTATAGGAAGCACTATGCATTTATGAGAGACTATTGTAGGTGGGGTTACGCTGCACAGCCTGAAATTTTGTGAATGTGTAACTGAGTGTACTGAGTGAAGAGTGGACTCCTAACCTGTGTTGTTATATCCACCACTGTCACTCCAATGCAGTCTGCATGTCCCACTGCTCCAGTTCGAGTAGCATTGAACTCCACTACACCTGCCCCCTCTGTCACGGTCAGACTGGGCTCCTTGATATGATATGATAGCTGGAGAAGAGAAAGGGTGGAGTAAGGAGGAAAGATGGTGAAGGTTATATAAGGCATATATCATAAGATGGAAAAGTTAAAAGAAATCGAAAAGGGAGATCTAGATTTTATTGGCATTTATACAAAGTTCTTGCAAGCTGGCTGTAAAGAGTCAAGCCAGACAGCCAAAATCTTGAGCATGAACTTGTGAAGATATAGTACATGCTGCCTGCTATGTACATATGCATAAATTAGTTACATACATACCATGTCTGCACAGTACTAAACAATGCTAAATATTATACGAGATGTGCATGCTATTTATTGCATATGGCTTTATATACGTACCTGCAATTGAGTCCAGTCTTGTACCAGCCATTGAGCCATAGCTACTCTTGTACTGATATGCATACAAAGTGGCCCCAATACCACAGCTGTCCCGAGAGTGCATAAGTGTGTGGGCGCCTGTGCTGACACTTGGGTGGAACTGGGCAGCACAACCACACACTTCTCCACCTGTGCATGCAATGTCAGTGAATGAAACACTGGAGAGAAGTGGCTGACCGTCATAGAGGATTTCGTTACGTTGGCAGCATTCACTTGTTACTACCAAATTGAGATATGGATCAAATGTAACCGGCTGTGCAACATCTTGAGGTGTCACACTCTCCACAAGGACAAAGTTGTACTTGTTGTTAAACTGTCCAACTGGTGCTATGAGGGTTACAAACGGGTCTGCAAAGATGTCATTGACACCACCATATTCGTGTCCTAAGCTGTACTGAGCCACTAGTAGTGGTTGGTTGGACTCCACATGGCAGTAGGTAGACACGTTAACCAGGACCTCCCTGAAGTTTCCAGCCGAAGTTAGAGTGAATGTGTCAGGTTCTGAGCATTTGCACCTATGTGTCACCACAGTGTTGTCTGCCCCTGCTATGAAGCGGTAGCCAGCTGATTGGCGCTTGGCGAGTGGACTTAGGAAGAAATTGAACCCCCATGTTTCAATAGGAGGAATCTGCTCCATGATGCCATCACATGATTGCGCGTTTGCAGGGTAGAAGGCACATTGGTGGCCAGAGATAACTGACAGGTAACAGGTTCCTGTCACTTTAGTCCCTGTCAAATCATCTTCGGAATGCAAGAAAATAACCGTATCTTTTGGAAGTGGAGGTGACCTGACAAGCACCCCTGGGCTATGAACTAAGCGTTGACCTCTAGCTATAAACGCACTAGCCATTGCTGTTGGTGTGAATTCAACAACACAGTCTGCCTCTGTTGCTACAATGCCAACAAAGCTACGCTCTCCTCCTCTTTCTGGATTTTCAGCTGTTGATGGAGAGGACACCGCATAGTATACATATGTATTGGTTTTGGTGGCAAACTTGGGATATATATAGCAGTGCAATATCTGTGGATGCTGCATCTTCATTGAGGAGGTAGACCACAACGCTCCCTTCTGCCTTGACATTAACTCCTATGTCAAAATTGGCTGGACTGTTAGTGAACGCTCGGAGTCCTGTGGGCAGGTTGACCTTGGTGACCGACACTTTGCTTGCAGTGAAGGCCCCAGTGAATGGAGGAACTCCATGTGTCCGGCTACCATAGGAGACCGTGAATGGGACATTCATGTCTTCACTGGTGGTGACAAGGCGCTGAGGAGTAAATTGGCTTCCTGCCGGGCTCTTGACAGGTGGCACCAACAGAATGAACTCATTGCCTTCATTAGTGATGCCTATAAAAAATGAGTTACAATGTGGTTTAAGGACAATAGTATGTAACAATCAAACTTTTTCAACCTTAACAATAGACTCTATTTCAATCTGACGGGCTTTTATAGGAGACTGTAAATTTGACATTCTGTACTTCACTGGTGGTGATTTGGAGTTGAGGAGGGAATTGATCTTGTACTTGTCTCCTGACAGGTGGCACAATGAGGAAGAAATCACTCCCTTCATTAGTGACACCTGAAGGTGGAGACAAGAGACCGTCTTTAGCATGCACCTAGACTATATAGGAGCTAGTGTGAACATTGGCATACTGTGACCTACCTATAGTGAGTATAACCACTTACATTGGTTTATTCAGTAGCTGGCCTATATATCCCCTATAGGTGTAACTGAATAGTTTAGATGTCAAAAAGCCTTTAGCCAACATATATAGGTCACTGGGGGTGGGTCCGATGCCTTTTTATGACCATGCAGGGTTTCAGCCATGTAGCAGTTCACTGGTGCTCATGCATCAAAGTCTTATAGGCTAAGGAGGATAGAGCTGCTATAACATTCCAGAGTTGTATATAAGCGGAGGATAGTACTACCTTGGTAGGGATATGAAGGTTAATAGGGGTTAGAACTATGCCAGTCCATGAACAGAAAAGGGGTGTCGTTAATCCTTAGGTATGCATGAACTCATACAACTTTTCCATTGATATCATCCAGGTAGGCATACACTACAAGTCTACAGAAGAGGACACGTCGGAAAAGGCTGAGAAACAAAAGTAAGTTGGTCTGGACAGAAGGCTACGTAACTCATACGAATTTCTCTAATTTTACACTTGCACCATGCCAGTAAACCACGCCAGAGGTTGCTTACCCTTGCTAGACTACTGTTATACCGGGTTGTGTCTCGTCTTGTCAAGTTCGAGGCACGCGGATACTTCAGTCTTAGAATTAAGTATTCAATAGTGATCTTACCGGCGGACAAGGGAAATGCCACCGCAGCCAACTTTGTGCCACTGAGCCACCAGCCAGATACGTTAATAGGCACGAATACGAATCATGAAATGTCACTGAAACATGTCTCAAGTTATATACAACTACATTATCATTTACATTACACAATAGCATGTTGTTCTCGACACGTCGACTCAGTACACATCAACCAGCGAGCTCTGCCAGGCCTGCTTAGTTAATAAGCTGTATTCCAGGAGGACCGACTGCACCTTATCTAGCGGCCCAGAGCGTAAGTGTGTGAGCGACAGACAGTGTCGGCTGTCGGCCCGAGACACTTGTCACACAGCTAGCGGTGGCAGTTCGACTCGCAGTACGTCTCGTCCAGATTTACTGTGACTTTACACTCCAATGGATCGCGACGCGAGCCACTAGATGCGTTACCACTAGTTTCCGAATTGCATAGCACCCCCAACGCTCACTTCGCGCAGCTCCAAAGGAAGTGGTCAGCTGAAGAGCTAGGAGGGGAACAATTGAGGACAACATCAGATAGCTCCCTGAGGACTATGTGAGTTGCGGTTACTCAAAACAAGCGAAAGTTACGTGTGATGATATTAAATCTCAACCAAGCAGTGATCTAGGAACACCTCCTTCCTTCCTGCCAATAAGATCCGTAAGCCATTCACAGAGTATAGTCATTGTCAGTTAGACATTAAGCTATACAAAACGTTAGAATAAATGTTGATCGTGAATTATGCATGGTTCACTTTTTATGCCTTGTTGTGCGTGCATTGCACGATGCAATTCAATTATGCATTAAAATATAGACTGTTACCATGAAGTGCTAACTTTCTGTACATAACCATGTTAAAATGCAACATACTTTGTGATGCTCTTATGCATTGACACACTAGTCAGTTGAATGAATGCATGCTTCTATTTAAGTGAAGTCAAACCAACTAGTGCTGAATGTCAATATGTTATCAATTAGTTAGTGAGAACGCCATTCCTCCCACACACACGTACCATGCATAGTACTGCATGAAAACCATTGCTCAAATGTTTTTCAATGACATGTGTAGATGGACAAGCACATTTGCGAACTGTGGATGCAAGAGGCCGTTGTATCATCTGCTAATTAAATAACTATCTATCCTGTTTGATAATTGCTACATATCCTTGTACTAGATTCTGTAACCATGGATTGCAATTCATTAATACCACTAACATATGCACGTTATTGTTGAACTATGCAATTCATGTATTATCCTACAATAAAATTCTACAAACATAGCACCTTGTCAATGTTACATAGGACTTTGAGGCACAAAGGATTTATATGTTGTGGTCACGATCATGTATAAACAGTTAATGCATGACCACAGAATTACCTACTTGCAATTGGTCTCCAAAATAAGCTACTGTTGCAACATATATAAAAAGAACCCGCATGCAGTGTGTGTGTGTGAGTCTATGTGCATGCCACATTACTTGTAAGCTTTATCCTTTGTCATATATAATTATAATGATTAAACCTATGCATAGAAATTATGAGATGCATTCATAATTTCAGAGTATTCAGACGTGTTTTAGGCACTAGTGGTCTTTGTAGCAAAATGTTAAGTACCATCAGATACCAATGTATAATTATTCTATACCCACTAAGTCATGACATTGTACCGTGAATGCAGGATTCCTTCAAATCAATTATGATGAGTGCACTCTTTACTACATACACAAAATGAATGATATAATATTATTCATATGTGATCATTAAATTGTTGTTTGTGAGTTTGTTTGCTGCTTAGTATATTATAGAAGAAAACTTCACAAATGTCTAATTTGAACTCATCAGCACAGTAATGTAACATAATATTCCATGTGCATGCCCTACAGCGTCGTTACTTACGTTATAATAGTACTTCCAGCATTACTATATAATTGATACCACTCTGCATGCTATTCTCCAGAGTTGGCCACAGCACAGGTGAGCCCATGGCCAAACCCTTCATCCTCCTGGCCTTGTTGCCCATTATTTCCATCTTCAGAGCCTTCCTTGACAATCTCCTCTTGTCCGTCAAGTGAGCCTGAGCTCAAGGAGTCTTCTACCTCAAAGGTTACCATGACAACAGCAAGTAACTCATTATCCTCTCGAACTTCTGCACTATTATGATTACCGTTCAGCTTTATATTCAGATCTTCTCCCAACTTCATACTTGCGGTTTCTTCAGGTGTCCCTCCCACTCCATATTTAATACTGGCCTCGGGTTCTACTGCAAAACTGCTCTTTCTGGTGTCAATCATGTCAAACTTGCTGGAGTGAGTACCTTCTGAATTGGGCAAAGTGAGCAAAAGTGCAAATTTAATGCATCTACATACATGTAAATAGTCACGAGTATGTCTTATTATAGTCTGCATGTACGCAATATTATGCCATTATATACGTAACTAGTTTAATGTGTCTGTAGGCAGTGTCTCATTTTGACCAACCTGTAGCTGAAGCACCTGCACTTCCAGTATTCGCCTGCACATTATTGCACAATAATACATATGACAACAGCGATCATGTATCACTGTTTCAATTACATAAATACAGATGTAGAGAACTGGTGGCTGTTGTGATCTCCCAATAATTTGTGGTGTGCAGTGTACTTCAATTGTACTACTTACCCGTATCCTACTAAGAGTTTCAGGAATTTTGCTTTTTATCTTTCCAAACACTTTCTCATGCCTCAAAACATGAAGCACAAAAATAAAGAAACCCTGTAGTTTGCAGAGGGGAGTGACTCAGAATGTACTACTCAGTTAAAATCAACATTATTTTAGTTAAAGCAGGTGGCAGAGCATTAGTCCCAATCTCACCTGGAACACATTGGCAAAGACAAAGAGGTAGGCAAAGACCTTCCCCTCCTTTTCCACTGCAAACAGCCCAATGATCCAGGTGAAGCCAAGCAGAGGGACTAGGATTATAGTGGTCTTCATCAGTTGTCTGTATGTAAAATAATGTAAATCATTAGATTTCAATAGCACCATCATAACCCTGTGTTCCGTTTGCCAAGCAAAACACATATAAGTAGTGTTGGGTATGAGGTATATTCTAATTGAGTGAATTGTGCAATATAAATTTAGCACACACTTCTCCAGAAGTTTATTCACTAACACATTTAATGTTCAGAGGCAACGCAGTTGGGCATACTATGATAGTGTTATAATTATAGCATTGCATGCGCTGCACTCACTTTCCAACTTGCATGTACTTTTGTCTCTTTTCGTCACTCTTAGACGTTGTCTTAGATATCCTCCCACACTGGGACCTGGCTAGCGACACCAAACTGATGGTCAGCAGGACAGCGTTCACCTACAATGCATGCACATATACAGTGAGCTTCCATGTTGTAAAGTAGTGTCAGTATACAATCGTTTGTATGCGAAGACATGCTGCAGAGGTCATTAATTTTGTGAAAGGTTTTATTGTAATGATTGCTTACCAGCATAATTGCTACCATTGGTCCAACAAAAGCAAATATCATTCCTTTTTCACTAGGCAACCAACACCTAAAGATAAAATATATATAGTAATAATAGTAACTTTATTATATCATAATTATGAAGTACATTCACATGCACTGCATGCAGCCATTCCAAAAAACTTACGTTTTAATGGAATCATAATGGGGATGGTTCTGGTCAAATGATGCCCTTATTAGGTAGTAGTCATGTCTAGCACCTCCAGTTATCACCACAACAGGGATTGGGGGAACTGAGAAATTGGACAAAAGTACTGTAGTTAATCACTTGAGAAAGCCGATGGAGAAAGAATGTTTATCATTTCTTCAATCATATAAATAAAGAAGATTAGAAGTTGTATACATGTAATGTTTTATATCAGAGATCAATTCAAAGCCTTACACTATAACAATACATGTAGCAAGCGTTCAAATCTCACCCCATCCCAGTGCCAGATAGAGGTAGATCCACTTTCTGTCATTTGCTCCAAACACTTTTACCAGAAGAATGTACACAAGGACAGCTTCACACAGTGTCCAGGTGAAGGTGGCCAGGAAGAAGTAGTGCAACAAGGCTGTTATAACCTTGCAGGCATACTACCAATTGTAAGGAAAGATTGCATGCAATGGATGGCTTTCGAGCATGTAATATGTACTACTATAAACATAAAATGTATAAAGTGCTGGAGAGTACATTTTGCAGCTATATATGAACCTATTTAAGCATTATGCATATCCCTTACAATGTTGGCAGTGGCCGTTTGTATTCCAGTGAGGAAGAAGAGCAGACCCAAAGAGAGAGCAATACACAAGTTGAGGTGGACAAAGTTGTGAAGTCTTTCGACCAGGTCTTTTCTGTAGAAATGTTTGCAACAGCAAGATTCATGTTAAAGACCAATAGTACAGTATTATGTATGTATGTATATAACTTGCACTGTATACAAGCTCACCTCAATGTTAGGAAGAATATAATGGAGGCCAGCAAACACAGTAATGAAATGCTGCAACCAATGTATGTGATGTAGTCCAGCACAGGCTGTAATGAAGAATTAAAGGTATAAATAAACATAGAAACACATAGCAACATATAGTATATTCACACATACAGGACATATATGTATAAACCACTCATACAGGACATATATGTATAAACCACTCATACAGGACGTATATGTATACCACTCATACAGGACATATATGTATAAACCACTCATACAGGACATATATGTATACCACTCATACAGGACATATATGTATACCACTCATACAGGACATATATGTATAAACCACTCATACAGGACGTATATGTATACCACTCATACAGGACATATATACCACTCACTGGCTCTCCGACTGATGGTACGATGCTGACTAAAACCGCAAAACTGGTCAGATGGGATGCTATGCAGCGAACATGAGTGGTGTTGATGACATCAGTCTCCACCCCTCTGTAGGACCACCCTCCTGTTGTCTGGTTAGCCCCTTGGGCTGAATAGTTAAAGAATGCACAAGAAAACTGTTTCACTTTACCTGGTGGTATGGTGAGACTCTGTGATTTCTCCTGTACAGGAAGACAAGTTTGTTTGGTGCATGCAGAATCCTGTCTATAGAGCTACCACTTATACTACCAAAACCAAGGAGTAGTTAAGCATGTGCTTACATTTAAAGGGAATGTGATTTCGGCCCTATCCTTGCTGTCCACTTCCCAACCATCGTACCCTAGAATCTGAGTGGAAACCACCTGACTAGCAGGACAAGTCTTTGTTGAGTCTTTTCCACTGCAGTAGGAATCATCAGAGATGAATAATTATGTTATGGCAGCAAACTGTGTGTGAAATTGCTATATATTATTGGATTATATTATATTCATATATAATCCTGACAAAAAACTAGGTTAAAGATTTGCTGACAGTCGTCAATTCTACGTATGATAATGAATGGAATACCTTCATAATAGATACTCAGGCCTCTTGAACTTTGCACAGTAGACTAGCTAGCTACAGTACAATCTATATAAAGGACCATCAACCAGAACAGTACTATGCCGGTGGGACATGGTTGCTTGTCTTCAAGGTCGGTCAATATAATATAGAGAGAGACAATTCTCTTCTAGCAGCAATTTCAACAATTTTGCCACAATAAATGCATGAATTGTGCTATCTGAAAAACCATGAAACATTATCATCGGCAATATACTGCACTAACAACATAATATAGAACCATTGATCTATATAATGCCATACATTGATTTAATTTGGTACATAGACTCAACACAATCATGAATCATTGCAAGGACAGGTGTAGCGATCATTAATATAGATTGAACACGGTAGAAATGTGCATACCAATCATGGAAATGCTGTCAGTGCATGTACATAGGTAAATATAGTGCCCTTTGCAAACCCTAGGACACTCTGTCGTTCTCCAAACACTTACCCTTCTCTCTCTTGCATTATGACTTGATTTGGTAGATAATTCTCTATGTTCTTCATTAGGACATTCACCACCTCAATAGTATCATTCTCTATAATGTCAGCAATGTTCATGTGAGAATAATATCCTTATATTATAATAACAAATTCAATGAAACTATATTATAATATATATATATACATACTTTTATATATATAATATTATGATGATGAATATATAATATATACATATAATGAATGTGATTAATTATGCCAATATATATGTATATATATATATATATATATATATACATACTACACATCTGTGCATCTACCCATTGATGACCTACCAATTGGGACCTCTTTCCCTCTTGTGGCAAGGAGGAAAGATTGAGGCAAGTAAATCTGTGGAAAGCCTTCTGGACTCCTAAAGTTGTCTAGTGTGTCAACGACATAATCATCTGGAAATACTATACCAGTGCCAAGGTTGTTGACTGAGAATCGTTGGCCGTTGATTGCTGGAGAGATGATCACAAACAGTGTGTATAACACATAGGAATGCGCGTAAAATTTGCTTAGTATTGCTTTGGCAACATGATGCTACATAGCTTATACAAATATTGGATACCTATGTTGGGTCTTGAAATTGTGAAGGAAGGCTTTTGCTTGGATGATGTAGTTGCAATCACATTGGCCACTCGTTCTGTGCTTTGAAGGATGCTGACAGCTGGTCTTGGTGTTCCACTATCTTCTGAGTCATCTGCAACTCTCTGTCATTGAAGTACGTATTGATGAGTGTAATGCATGTAAATTAATTAATATAGTATGGTCTGACGTGAATACAAACAAATTCAATACTACTCTGTGAGGTATTTACAATCATGTGCACACCAAATTATCCAATCACTGTACCATATATAGTTCATATGATACCTTACATAGCATTCTTGGTGTGATCTTTCTACTGCAAAAGTACTCACAGACAACAGGCATGTCTGATGTGCCCTATGGTAAAGTACATGTAAGTTATCGCATTCTCAGTCATCACCTGTGAAGTAGCTGCAAATGATGGTGTATTCCTTTCATCAAGGACAATACTCAACAGGTCAGCAACCACCTGCAAGAAACACGGATCTCACCTTTGCGTATAACACACTGAGCGTACAATGTCATTATGCATATCAATTTGCTCATAATATAATATTTGCCATTCAAAGAGAAACGTTTATTCAAGTGTATTTTAATCCAGCTGGGCAACTTTCCTGTCTCTCAAATTTCTGCCTAGCGATTCTATTACATTCATTATATTCAAAGGGTAGTAATATATTCAGCACAAATGGATGAACGGGTGAGAAGACTGAGAATTCAGTGAAGATGGTTTCTTTTCTCTGTTTTTAATGTCACCCATACATGCATACATAATATTATATATATACATGTGCTAGACAATCTATTACATGGATGCGGTTTGCCTTTCTTCTCATCAGGATCAACAGTGAACTGTTTGCACAGCTTTTCCATCAATCGCCAAAACTATGAGAATTTTGCTTATGATAGCATTACGTATACTGTGTTTTAACTTAACTCTGCCATTCATTCAAAAAATTAATTACTTTTATAGTTCTACAGTCTTGTTCATTCCATCTCTAAAGCCACAATGTTGACATCAACATTCGGTTGCACAAAGGGTGACAAATGCTCATGAATTCATAATTTCTACTTACTGCTTGAGTTTCGTTTGATTCTTCACTGAATAGGCCATTCTCTTCACCGAGACTGCATGCATTAAGGGAGTACACATGACATAATAACACATCAAGTTTCCACTTCATGCATGCATCCTCCAATAAGCATTAAACAAGCTACATTACAAGGCCTTTACTGTTCAGAATGCTGCACATCACAAATCAAAACAAAAGTGATAGCCTGGGCTAGAAGGGGGTTACATTATACCAGTACTCACTTTGCCACAAGCTCCATTAACTTGGCAATTGTCCTCAAATCCTTAGGAGGAATTGGTCTTTTTACTCCATCTGCTGGACATATGGCTGCAAGTAAGTCCTCCAATAATCTCAGGATTAGCCTTCTTTCAGTGTCGTTCAGGACACGACTGTTGCCATTGGACTTTTCCAGACTATCAATGATGTCATTAGTCTGTGGAAAATTGGACAACTTGTAGCTGTGTAGCATGCAAGGGACATATGCTGCAGTACTGCTCTACCTTCTCCCTGACTGCCCTGACTGGTACGGATTCACAATCAGAGGCATCAACAGAGCCCCACTCAGCTGGCACGCTAGCCAGGCATCTCCTGTAGGCTACACCAAGCTCATCTGTGCTCCCTTCTCCTGGACAGCGAGCAGACCGAATGGAGCCTGCAGCAATGGCCAACCACTGGATTTCCCACACACTGTCTTCCTCAGTTGAACACCCTGCAAGTTGAAGCACAATAACTGGGGGATGAGATATATAAATTTAGACGTTGTTGTGTATAGTGGCTGTATCATCCTTGCAAATTGAATAGAATCACTGTCAAATAAATAACGCATTGCCTGGTACTTCTAGTGACTGACCTGACTAGGTGTTCAGACACAATATAAAACACAGCATCTGACCAGCCTCTATTAAAACATATAATTATAATAGCTGCATACATCAGTAGTGCCAAATGCTACACTAACAAAGTCATTAACAAATCATCCAGTAATGTAATTAGGCTTGATATATATAGATGGTCATAATATTCTATATACTCTCTGAACACAAACAATATGCAAGTTATGGGCCTGTATAGTCACATGGTCTGATGCACAACATTGCCACACACCTTGTGCAACAATAGTGACTGCAATTTTTGGTCCTCTGGGGGCATCACAAATGTACTGTCCAGGGTCTGGGTTCAGTCTGATGTTAAACATCTCATCTAACTCGTGAATAGCATCACTGACAATAGTAATACTGCAAATCGCTTTCCTTTTGCCAGCAGCAAAGCAGCACTCAGGAGGGGGTTCAACATCACTACTACCTGTACATATGTAATACATACAAACACATATATGTAATAATACAAGAGCGCACAAACAAGCACATACATACGCACACACACACACACACACACACACACACACACACACACACACACACACACACACACACACACACACACACACACACACACACACACACACACACACACACACACACACACACATACACACACACACACACACACACACACACACACACACACACACACACATACACACACACACACACACACACATACACACACACACACACACACACACACACATACACACACATCCATGCACACAGGGTAGCACATAAGGTTACTCAGTATACATTTCATTAATCTCAGCATTATCAAAGTTCATGCTTCAATGGCATTGTGCGTTTATGTAACTAAAATGACAATGACACATTTTTTTAAAATGTAATGCATGTGAGCAATCAGTATGGGGAGCTTGATGGACAGGGTTCCCTTAGGTCCGGAGACAAATAGAGCAATTACCCAGAGCAGAGTGATTGAAGTGAGAGAGAGGGAGAGAGAGGCGTGGCTGTGGGTGGGTGTTGTGGCTCAGTGGCACAGCACTGGCGGCTTAAGCTGAGTTCAACTCCCAGCGACGCCATGCACCTTTCTGTCTCCATCTTTGCTGCCTCAAAGATTTTCAGACAGCATAAAACAACCTTTGATAACATGATCTCCATCAGTCTTCAGATCTTAGGGAGGCCGGTCTATTGAGTTCCCCACAATGTGCTAGCTCAGATCGTTTGGAATCATGTTATGCATATTTATATAAAACACACACAAAATATGGTGAATATTGTATAAGGTTGAACGTGATTATGTTCACATTCTTGCAAGTGCATGCAAGTACTCCCCAGAAAGATGTACATACAACCTATTCCATTAGCACTGTATGTAGGAAGTACTCTATGCGTTTATGCGAGACTATTGTAGATGGTGTTACGCTGCACAGCCTAAAATTCTGTGAATGTGTAACTGAGTGTACTGAGTGAAGAGTTGAGTCCTACCCTGTGTTGTTATGTCCATCACTGTCACCCCAATGCAATCAGGATGTCCTACTGCTCTAGTTCGAGTAGCAGTGAACTCCACTACGCCTGCCTCTTCTGTCACGGTCAGACTGGGCTCATTGAGGCAGTATATGATAGCTGGAGCAGAGAAAGGGTGGAGCAAGGATGGTGAAGATTATTTTATATAATTATAAGTACATTGTAACTAGGATAAAGTAGAGAAGAAAAGAGGTGACAATAGCTGCAAGAAATGCTATATAAAAGGAAACGAGGCAGAGTTTGTATCATGCTGAAGTTCCATGGTAGCAAAGTTGTACCTGCAAGTGAGTCCAGTCTTGTACCAGCCATTGAACCATAGCTGTTCTGGTTCTGCCATGCATACAGAGTGGCCCCAATGCCACAGCTGTCGCGTGTGTGCACAAGTGTGTGGGCGCCTGTGCTGATACTTGGGTGGAACTGGGCAGCACAACCACACACTTCTCCACCTGTGCATGCAATGTCAGTGAATGAAACACTGGAGGGAAGTGGCTGACCGTCATAGAGGATTTCGTTACGTTCGCAGCATTCACTTGTTACTACCAAATTGAGATATGGATCAAATACAACCGGCTGTGCAACATCTTGAGGTGTCACACTCTCCACAAGGATGAAGTTGTACTTGTTGTTAAACTGTCCAACTGGTGCTATGAGGGTTACAAACGGGTCTGCAAAGATGTCACCAGTGCCACGGAAGCTGTGTCCTAAGCTGTACTGAGCCACTAGTAGTGGCTGGTTGGACTCCAGATTGCAGTAGGTAGGCATGTTAACCAGGACCTCCCTGAAGTTTCCAGCTGAAGTTAGAGTGAATGTGTCAGGTTCTGAGCCATTGCACCTACGTGTCACCACAGTGTTGTCTGCCCCTGCTATGAAGCGGTATCCAGTTGATTGGCGCTTGGCGAGAGGACTTAGGAAGAAATTGAACCCCCATGTTTCAGTAGGAGGTATCTGCTCCATGATGCCATCACATGATTGCACGTTTGCAGGGTAGAAGGCACATTGGTGGCCAGAGATAACTGACAGGTAACAGGTTCCTGTCACTTTAGTTCCTGTCAAATCATCTTCGGATGACAAGAAAATTACCGTACTTTTTTGGAGAGCACGAGACTTGGCTACCACCCCTGGCCTATGATCTCTAGTCGAAACTCCAAATATAAATCCAAAGGCCGAAGCAGTTGGTGTAACTTCTACGACACAATTATCCTCAGTTGGGATTATGCCAACAAAGCTCCGCTCTCCCTTTCCTAGATCCGGATCTGCCTTTGGAGCGGACACCGCATAATATGTAAATGTATTGGTTTTAGTTTCAAATTTGGGATATAGCAGTGCAATATCTGTGGATGCTGCATCTTCATTGAGGAGGTAGACCACAATGGTCTTGCCATCTTCTGCCTTGACATTAACTGCTATGTCTAAATTAGCTGGACTGGTAGTGAACGCTCGGAGTCCTGTGGGCAGGTTGACCTTGGTGACTGACCCTTTGCTTGCAGTGAAGGTCTGGCTGAATGCAGAAATTTGATGTGACGGGCTGTTATAGGAGACTGTGAATGTGACATTCATTACTTCACTGGTGGTGATTAGGAGTTGAGGAGTGAACTGGTCTCCTGCTGGGCTCTTGACAGGTGGCACAATCAGGAAGAATTCACTGCCTTCATTAGTGACACCTGGAAGTAAGGAAACAGAAATTACTAATAATGTACATATCACCAATACCGCCTGTCACAATGCAATGTCTAGATACTACCAGTTGATATCATCTTGTACGTAAAGGACAGTTATACCACTTGCACGTATGTAGCTAAGTGACACATCTACGTACAACCTTCATTGCGTGCAAAGGTACAAGTTGATAACACCTCTGTCCCACATATTTTCACATGCACATGCACCATATAATTAGATGCTTATCTTCCATGTACAAAGTAAATTATGTTAGCTAATGTCTGTTCTTCCAAATTATGTTAGACATAGATAGCTTATAATTGATTTGATATTCTATGTTACTATTATGTTGCCAAATAGGCAGCCCAGAATGTATATAGGCTCCACCAGGTGGGGCTTGTGATGTGTCTGCTACGCATAATTCAGTCAGTCCATGGCCATATGCTCTGAATGACTGACTACAACTAGTGACGTCAATACTGATCCTGGTGAGAGCTATATATTGCAGCATGCCTGCACAAACAGTCTGCGGGAGTGGGAGGCTGAGTGTGCCAAGGAACATCTAACTATATATATGCACACACAGCAGTGGAGTGTGAAGGGGAGGGAGTGTGGAGGCGCTGTATGCCAGGCCAGGCTGACGGTGGACCCCAAGCACATGTACAGCTGCAGCCCTCGTTCGCTCCACAATACCTCCCAATACCTCACATTCAACTCAACAACATTGCCCAAGGGTGATTGGCATTTCATGGCCACATACAACTGTTTACCTACTAAACTTTTGAAATTTTATAATTACACAAACATTGTATATAGGAATGTGTAGAAGTGTAATGGATGTTATGGTAGTGCATGACGTGTATAGTCATTAATGACAGTGACAAGACAAACATTGCCCATATACATGTCAGTGAGTGTTATGCAAGCTGGTGTGCTACTTGTACAAGTCCGCTAACTGCACAGCTTGAGGAAAGTGGCAATTGGAGAAAAAGAACCACGACCCTGCGCCCGAACTCGCGTCCTACGCCCCTAACGCGGTTTGAGCCACGCGAGCACGTCGTCGATACGGTCACGTGTGGGCCGCAATGCTACGATCACCTTAGGATCCGTACATGAAGTAACAGCCCACTTAGGATCAGCGCCTTGAGGCCCGATCTGGAGATGGTACCCATACATAAAATTATTATATATTACTAGCCATACACGTTCCCTATAACAGAGACTATGGAATTCATCTCGCCGACAAATGAAAGAGCTGTTCTCTCATGTCACTCTCCCGTGTATTACAAGCAGATTTTCACCGTAGATCGATCAACGGCCGCACCGCTAAGAGTGTCTTGGACTCTGCAGGATTGCATCCACATAAATTCAATCAGCGTTCCCTCAGTAAAGCCTGGGATTTTGCGGGTGGCTTGAGCGTACGTATGTACGCACGTACGTAAGTCCACAGGTTTGAGAACTCCCACTGGTCAGGGCGCACTTGCGCTATGTGTGTTTGAGGGACCACAACGACGGCTAGTAAATCACAAAAGTGCAATGATCTACCAAAGTTTGGTGCCGTATATTTATTCTGTACTTCGGTATCAATTACTGCATAGAAGAAGTCACTCACTTTGCGCAGCTCCACCGCAAGTGGCTAGCAGGAGGAAAAGGATGAAAGTAATCTGAGACAACATCTGAGGCTGATCAATCCCTGGAAGATTACATACACGGATTGAGGATTCACAGAAGCAAATATGGCATAGTTTTGCGATTGCAGGGAGTTTCATGGCGACCAAGCAGGAAGTTCAGTGCTTCCTGCTTGGTGACAGGTACTTTAATTAGTTCCGCTCTGATCTATGTTCATACGTACACATATAATATAGCTAATATTTATTATTGTCTAAGGCACCTGGATCATGATTTATTATAACAATATATATACACACACATTCTGCAGTGTGCAGACTAATGAAATAGCAATTGCATCAGTTGTGGTCAGACGCATGCAAGAAATGGCTGCCGGCCGGGACTGCTGTATTTTGACATTGCAGAGCACATGCCTTGTACATTGTGATCAATGATTATGAAGCAGTGTCCAAGCATATTATATAGATTATGCATCTTACAAAAATATCTGTATAATATGGCATATGTTCAACCAGTTAGTGCTGTATAAGTAAAACTTTTCTGAAATTGAGCAAAACACGCAAGTATTAATTCTAAGTACACTCTCATTGCCATTGCAAAATGCAACAATTTATGGCTTAACAAGCAGTGTCCATTGCACTGCCAGCATCATTATTGCTCTGCCCCACCGAGGTACAAGCTAGCACAGACTCTTCATTCTCCTTGTTAAGTTGCCAAGCCTGACTCTCAGCAGAGTCTCCTTTGACGACCATCTCCTCCTTCACTTCTTGTGTTCCTACCATTTCCAACTCTTCGACAGCAACAGAAAGAGACACTTCACACTCATTATCATCTCCGTCTTCTGCACTTTCGTTGATGATGTTCAGTTTCGTATCCAGATTCCCACCCTCCTTAGTACTCGCAGTTTCTTCATCCTCCGGCGCATACTTTCCTCCTATGTCAGTGATGGCCTCTGGTTCCAGGGTATAAGTGCTCTCTTTTCTACTGTCCATGAAGTCAGGCTTCGTGGCACGAGTGCTTTCTGAAATAGTAGCAACATTATTAGAGTAAAGTCGGACATAGGGACTAAATTAATTACTACAAGCATAATTTTGTAATTTACAAGTGATTAGAATTCCACACATTTGGTATTTCTCTTCGCACTATGCATAAGACTGCATACAAATGCGTCGAGAAAACTTCCTGCAATGATGTATGCATTCTGTGGTTGCGTGTCCTGACCTACCTACAGCTGAACCACTTGTAGTAGTTCCAGTGAACACAGTTACCTATGCATATACATAGTACAGATGAATTATACATACACAGAAAGAATATTGGATGACATGTACAGTTCCCTGCCATGCTATGTGTACAAAATGGCATGGCACATAAACTGTTAATCCTAACATTACTACTCATGGTACGTATGCTAGTTGGATGGTTGGATACTAGTTGATAAACTCACCCGCTTCATGATATCTGGAATCTTACTCTTTATCTTTGTGTAGACCTTTTCGTGTCTTACAACATGGAGCACAAATATAAACAGCCCCTGCATGCATAAAGTGTACACACACAGGAGCAATGTATAATATATATATATATATATATGTATTGATAGATAGGTAGATAGACATAGATACAGGGTAATCATAATGCTTGCTTGCAGTACACTCAAACAGCCACGATAATTATACGTACGTAGATACGTACAGCTGTATTACGTGCATGTCTCACCTGGAACACGTTAGCAAAGACAAAGAGGTAGGCAAAGACCCTCCCTTCCTCCCCCACAGCAAACAACCCGATGACCCAGGTGAAGCCAAGCAGAGGGACTAGGATGACGGTGGCCTTCAACAGTTGCCTGCAGAAGTAGTATGGGATCAATGCATGATGGGATTCAGGTAATCTGTGTCAGGTAAGCTGTGTGGATGTGTGTGTGCAAAAGTACAAATGGGGGGCTTGCATGCGCAGTCCGTTGATGAACTCCTGGTTAGCAGAATGCATATCATTCGCTAACCTCGCAGCTCCATTACAATCCATGGCTTGAAAAGTTTCATGCAGTACAATATTATACAATACATCCGTACATGTATCATGTCACTTATGTACAGGTAGCTATATATAGAGAGGAATGCTCTTACTGTTTTACTTATGTTTTAATTAATTTTGCACCTTGTACACAGACCATGCATTAATATGTACCAATTACAATCACAACATTGCATGCGCTGCACTCACTTTCCTACTTCCATGTACTTCTGTCTCTTCTCATCACTCTTCGATGTCATCTCAGACATCCTCCCACACTGGGACCTGGCTAGCGACACCAAACTGATGGTCAGCAGCACAGCGTTCACCTATGTATATACATGCACAAATGCAAGGTGTATGTTAGACTACAGATGTAATTTTTGGATTACGTACATTATTGTTGATAAGGTGTTGGAAATGAAAATGCCCGGCCAGATATCACACATGCTGCACTGTAATAGTGTCAGGAAATAGGATGCTGTTATGCTGCACGTGCTTACCACAATAATGGCTATCATTGGTGCAACAAATGCAAATATCACTCCATTTTCACTAGGCAACCAGCACCTTGTGGGGGCAATGTTGGATAGGGTATATACATTGAGCTTGACCTTGTATATATACACATGTGGACAAGGCACAATGTCATGCAGGCATTCAAAAACTCTTACGCTTTGATAGAGTTGTAGTGAGGATGGCTCTGGTCAAATGACGCCCTTATCAGGTAGTAGTCATGTCTAGCACCTCCAGTTATCACCACAACTGGGATTGGGGGAACTGCATGGGGGATTGGAGAAAAGTATGGGATATGTGTCATTAATCATTTAGTACAATGCCAGTAATAACATTATGGTATGATTAGTAGGACGACTAATTATACACAGATTACACACAATGTCCTGGAGCACTCAATTGTTTGATGTGCAATGGAATACAGGTTAAGTTTTAGCATCCTAAACTCCTTACCCCATCCCAGCGCCAGATAGAGGTAGATCCACTTTCTGTCATTTGCTCCAAACACTTTTACCAGAAGAATGTAAATGAGGACAGCTTCACACAGTGTCCAGGTGAAGGTGGCCAGGAAGAAGTAGTGGAGTAAGGCTGTTATAAAGCTGCAACCATGCTGTAGAAGTTAGAGCAAAAGCAGTCAATGTGTGAATGAAGTACTTTAGAAGCAAAATCACAGCACAGGCAGTCCAATGGATGGAATTCGCCTTTAGGTCCAAATACCGATAGAAATGGTGTCTAATCAAGACAATCTAGACTGCCACTGTCTGTGGACCTTTAAGATGGTGATGCTTTTACAGGGCCATGGACAGTGGGGCGCAGATGGTGTCTTGATTAAACACCACCCCTATTGCTCTTCGGATCAAAAGGGGAGTCCCAATCCCATTGGACTATCTATGTATTCTCTGAGTTCGCTTTTGATCCTATATTTGATTCAAGTATAATAGTTATGCAGCAAGTATCCACTCACACCGCATGCAGTCTATAATATGCTCTTACAGTTGCCATGCAAATTATGAAATATATATATACGTATATTATATATGACATTTGTAAGTATCCATATCCTATATATTATATATACGTATATACGCATATATAGTTACATATAAAAAGGGTCAGGAAAGACCTGTTCCATGTTCCCTTACACTGTTGCCAGTTGCCGTTTGTATTCCAGTGAGAAAGAAGAACAATCCCAAAGAAAGGGCAATGCACAAGTTGAGGTGAACAAAGTTGTGAAGCTTTTGAATCAACTCTTTTCTGTGGAAATACAAAAGTACAATAAACCAGCTAACAAATTACTGGACTATAAAATCTACCATATGTATATAATACGTAAATATATTATACGTAATGTATGTAATACAGATAATACATAGACCATATCGGAGCTCACCTCAGGGATAGGAAGAATACGATGGAGGCAATCAAGCAGACTAAGGAAATGCTGCAACCAATGTATGTGATGTAGTCGAGCACAGGCTGCAAGAAGTAGCAAGTGTGGCAACAATGTAAACATGACATCTGCAGGCCAGTATATCATTTGCGTAGTAGTTTGTAGCTTTTATTCAAATGGTACTGACCCATCACAACTCACTGGCTCTCCCGCTGGAGGTGCAATACTGACCAAAACAACAAAACTGGTCAGATGGGATGCCATACAGCGAACATGAGAGGTGTTGATGACAACCGTCTCCACCCCACTGTAGGACCATCCACCACTCTGGTTTAATTCTCTATCTGGAAAGACAAAGAAAGCGCAACGAAACAGCTTCACTTTTCCTTGTGGAACAAGGAGACTCTGTGATTTCTCCTGTATAGAGTTTGAACAAAACAAAAATGGCAAATTAGTGTCACAATGGTATAATTATAGTGTTTACTGCACCAGTTTGTATACAGCAGTGCAACATCTATCAGTGATAACGACCAGCACTTGCTACTTCCAAATCCATTGTCCCAATTTGTCCAAAAAATCCAGTCAATCCTTACGTACATTTATTGGGAAGATCACTTCCACCCTTTCTTTGGTGTCCACGTTACTACCATTGTAACCAGGAATCTGACTTGAGATCACAAGACTAGCAAGAAAGACCTGTTCCGTGCTCTCTCCATCCTCACTACAGCCAAGAAACATGTACATGTAACAGGCACAGACTATATAAAATCGATATCAATTTGTATTGCAAACATGCACTAATATATCATAATATCCAAATCTGTCTCGATGGATCATTTAACACTCATTGGCTGGTGAGCCTATCACAATCTCACAGTACAGGGATCAAGGTGCAGTTGTAAGCGATCACAGACCACCCACGGCTGGTGCATAAGAAAATGCATTATGAATCGTCACATGTGCTGGATCAACTTTTTCTCCTACTGCTAAGGTGTGGACTTCACATAGAAGGTTATCAATTTGTTCCATAGTAACTGCTTGTTAACCTCTTTAGGCAAGCAACTTTTTTAAATATTGCTGAGTATTATATATTGAACTTTAAGGTATAATTAGGAATGCTTATTATATTTACAAGTTCCACGCACTCACATACTTACATCTCTTTGTCTTGCTCATTAATATCAGTGGGCAGATAGTTCTGCATGTTGTTCATCACAACAATCACAACCTCAATTGTATCGTTCTCTGCGAAAAAGCACATTGCAATACTTAGCTTAATGGGCATATATATTATATATAATTGCCTATAAATATGGATCGTATACCTGTATCTTCATTTTAGCGGTATTTGCAACTTACCTGAGAGAGCTTCTATACCTCTTGCCGCCAAAATAAAAGACTGGGGCAAACTAATTTGTGGAAGTCCTTTTCGATTTGCAAAAGAATGAAAGATGCCGCCAGATCCTAGAAATTCCACACTTTGTGGAAGAGTGGTTGATGAGTGTCGCTGGCCATTCATTGCTGAAGGAATACAAAGCAGAAAGAGTTTTGAGGACACAAAATTGGCCACGTCCATAAAATATTTAAGGTTTACATACAGGTTTTGTTAGACTGTAATTATGTATATATGAGTATTGCTGTACGTACCTATGTTTGGTCTTGAAACTGCAAAGTATGTCTTGTTCTCGGATAAGCTGGCTGCAATCACTTTGGCCACTTGCTCTGTGCTCTGAAGGATACTGACAGCTGGAGGTGCTGTTTTGTTAGCTTCTACGTCTGCTGCAGAGCTCTGCAACGGTTAATAAATTAATATTGTGCATACATCAATAATGACATATATAACCAAAATGGTTATGCCTTATCTCACATACTCATTTAATACTACAGATACCTACAACACCTAAGTTACTGCATTCACACCTTAGCAATAGCTTCAAATGTAGCTGCATTTCTTTCGTCAAGAATTGTGCTCAAAATGTCAGCAACTATCTACAGCATAAAATTGTTGAATACGCACTTGCAAATTGTTAAAGAAAATTATTCATTGCATATAATGTACTCTCACTTCTTGGGTTTTATTTGATTCTTCATCAAACAGACCATTGTTCTCACCGAGGCTGTGTGATAAAGCAATTGCAATGAGTGGTCCTAGAACATGTACCATATATCGGGTCTTTGTGTGAATTATTACATATTATAGCCACTCACTGTGCTACAACTGCCACCAATATCACTGCTGTCTGCAAGTCTTGAGGAAGAATTGGCCTTTCAATATCATCAGTTTCTGATGGTTTCAAAGCTGCATTGAAGTCCTGTGATATATTCTGAATCAACCTTCTTTGATCTCCAGTCAAAACCATATCAGTACCATTGACCTCCTCTAATGTATTGACAAATTCATTGATCTGCACAAAGAGGCAGAGACAAAGAATTGCATGATGATGCCCTGTTAATTAATCATTTATCTTCAACATCCTTGCACCTATTCTGCATTTTTCTGACTGAACAAGCTATAAATATGCTCTACCTCCATCCTTGCTGCCCTAGAAGCCGCTGATTCACATTCTGAGGCATCGACGGAATCCCACACTCCTTGACTCTGATCATTGATCCCTCTCCTACATCTCCTGTGAGCCAGACCAAAGGTAGTGGCATTCCCTTCTCCTGGACAACGAGCACTTTGAGTTGCATCCGGCAGTATAGCCAACCACTGGATCCCCCACACACTGTCTTCCTCAGTTGGACACACACCAAGTTGAACATGAGGCAAAATAACTGATGGAGGAGACAAAACTATCATTGTATATAAAGTGGATGAGGTACGTATATGAGACTTAATAATAGTAGTGCATCTAGAACATAATATTAATTTAGCAATACACTAAACTTTGCTTGCGCAGACAAATCAAATTCATGGATTGTTGAGAAAAAGAGCTTCTGTTATAGGGGTGAAAGCTGCTTTGATGGCAACCTTTGAAGTGTCACAATGAACTATGCATAAATTTATCACACACCTCTTTGCACACTCCATTATTCATACAGCTACCATTTAATCTCTCGAATTCAGTACTCACTTTCATCATCTTCAATAATGACATTGGCCAAAAATTTGTCACCCCTTACGACAAGAATGTCCTGAGTTGACTGAGGGATCACCAATGTTAGAGAGAAGTCTTCGTCAGGCTCAAAGACATTATCATTTATGATGGGAATACTGAAAGTTGCTCTGGTGTCTTCAGTGTCAAAGGAGACTCTAAAACTCTCACCCATGTAATCCACTCCTCCTGCATAGTATTATTATACAAAGGATACAGTTCCTCCAAACTCAGACCTATATACAGTCACAAATCTGAAGCATGCACCCGCGGTATAGTAGTCCTGGACATTCACCTAGAGCAAGATGACTGTTGCACTGCACTACATCTTCAAGCAACTAAAACTTGTATGATTGTTGTATTCACTATGGTCGTATAACAGCAGGACTTGTTCATAAATGAGTATGATGCTTGTACACCTTCAATTGCATGCTATACACATAGAATATATCAAATCAATACACTGTACCTACCCTTGGCAGAATTATCACTACTGTTGACAAGGACATCAAAGCTCTTGATAACTGTGACGTTGGTCTTCAGTATGAGGGTTACATTGCCACCTTCCTTTACCACATACATGTCTGGGTCAAAGTACACCCCAGCAACTGCAAACAAGTGAAGGGGAAGTTATATATCGGCAGTGAAAGTATACTGTCAATTGGACAAAGCACATATTCCCAGTGTCTGTACAATAGCAATAGCTACTGCTGTTATGAATGCAAACAGACAAGCAAGCAAACATCTGCAGCTGCAGCCACATATTTGTAGCAATTTCATTTTTGAATCACCTAAATCTTATACTTACAACTGTGATATTTATATCCTAGATACTTGTATTTGTTCCATACTGTAGCTACAAGTCTGAATTTGCTATAATATAATACAATGATCTTGTACATCTGTGCTAGCCCTTCATAGGTGGCTAGTGTAGGCACATGACCTCCAAAATCAACTGCTGTAGTGACAAAGTGATGTGGGCTGCACTGAAATACTACACATAGCTAGCTATACATACAGTACTTAACCACACACTAATTCTTGTGTCAGCAAAAGGGAAGAGGGCCCAGGAGGTGAGCAGATGAGGGTAGCAATTGCAACGAAACAGGAGGGAGCATACAGAACTGTTGGGAGCCAAATACTTCTGTATAAATGCATGGTGAATATTGCATAGATGAACCGTTATACGTAATCGCAAGTAATTGCAGGTGATCAATCTACTGTTGTAGCCAACACAATGGCCGCATCAATTTGTATATGGTTGCAGTAGGCAACAACTTACTAGTAGAATCTGTAATGTTAATCCTAGCAATACTGAAGCTTGTGTTCACAACACCTCGGAATTCTTGTGGAATGCTGAGATTGGCAACTAATTGTTCGGGTCCTTCTATGGCATTATCCTGCTTGGTGGTGATTAGGTTGACTGAGACAGTCTGTCTGGAATCAGGTGAGGAGTTAAATCTGACCGTTACAGTTCTTTCATCATAGTCATCTGGTGCTAAATACATGAAAAAGGGTCAAAGAGTGTTGGTGAATGGCTAGGCATTGCCTTGCATTCATATATACTGCACACATGTTGTGGTGCAACTAACCAACTGCTGATCCGTTCTGAGCACTAACAGTCACGTTGAAGGAGAAGCTATACGGCCGGTTAGTTGTTAAGATGAGCTGCTTGGCATTGCCTTCAAGAACCTCATAGCCCATTGGGTCAAATCCAACAGTCAGCACTATGTATATATATATACATAAAGTGGACAGAGTAAAAACTCTGATATTCCTATATACAGTATGCAGATACAGTATTATGCATACACATGGTATGAATTGGCCATGCCAAATAATATTGAATGACGTACGTAGCTGGTTTAATGCATGCATTACATATATACCAGTCCCTCTATATGATCAGAGGTGTACAGTACACACTGACATTGTCTCCTTCTGTCACATTGTAGGTAACAGGTTCTACGTATATGGTCAGAGGTCTAAAGTGTACATGAAATACGTATACTGTACAGTTTGCAATTAACGAATGCCATTATTGCCTACCATCATTGTCAATTAGATGAACTGAAGCATTCACTGTATCTTTTCTCGTGACTGGAGTGGGAATTGTGGTGTTCACAATGACTAGCGTAAAGCTCTCCAGAAGCTCAGCAATGTTGTCATCAATGGTGGGTACTTCAAACGTGGCTGTGCTTTGTTCTGCACTGAAGTCCAGGCTAAACACTTTGCTCAAATAGTCAACTCCATTGCTAGCAGTGTTATCTTCATAGCTTAGGAATACAATGAATGAGAAGCTGTAGTTAGTTGAGGTGACCACCAAGGACACACTGACATTGTCTCCTTCTGTCACATTGTAGGAAACAGGTTCGAAGAAGACATCCAACTCTGCATGGAGAAATAACCTTAAATTGAAAGCTAAACAGCCATGTACATGAATAGTTTGGCAGCAATATGAAGCAACATGAATTAGAAGCAAGAACTTACCATCGTCATCCTTAATCTGCACAGTCGCAATGTCAGAGCCATTCATTCGGCTTACTCTGGTGGCATTTGCAGGGACCTTGACAATGGCTGTGAAGCTCTCTATTCTTTCCGCAATTTCATTAGACAGCGTTGGCACTGGCACACTAGTAGTGTTGCTACCATTGAATGTGGCAGTCAAGAGACCGCCAGTGTAGTCAGCACCATCTGTGATGGAATGGATTTATGGAGACATATACCATATAGTTCACGTAATATCAAACAATATAATTATATAGAATTATGCTTTTCTCGTGAATAACAAGTCATAATTAGAAATAGCCTATGGAAATATTGGTACTGAACAATGTATCAAGGGCAATATCACCTCAATCGTAGTAGCTATGCACACCTGTAGCTGTCCCATTCACAGTCTGTACCACCATGATGATAGTGACCAAAGGATCCACATCCCTGGTGAGTCTCAGAATGAGGTCAGCAGGCTGGCCCTCTGTTACATTGTATGTAGCGGGGTCAAAGTACACCTCAGCAGTTGTTCGGTCTAGAATGGTGACAGTGGCCTCTGATGGAGTTCCCTCAAACACACGTGAGAGACCAGCAGGAACGGACAACACGGCTGTGAATTTCTCATCATTCTCAATAATGTTGTCTGTTTCAGTATGGACAACAAGTGTACCTATCTGTGTGGCAACATTGAACACAACTTGATAGGACCTGTTTTCATAGTCACCTGGGGCTGCAGGGGGAGATTGTATAGCAAGAGTGCATGGTGTTTTCTAGTCTTGCATGCCAACCCACAACCGCAAAATCACAATGCGAAGGTAAATAATTATAAAAGGGCTTTGGACAGGTTAATACATAATAAAGTGTACAGCTTTGTGCATGTTGACCGTTCGTCCTTCAACTAATAAATGTGGTTATACGTACTTCCTATGAAAGGAACGCATGTTGCTCTCCTCATCAGCATCATCCCTTATTATAGTTAGTTGTACACGAGTATGATGTATGATCATTATATCCAGCAGTTATCAACTGAACCTATTAAAAACTAAAACTGGCTAGACTGTTGTGTTCAGTGATTATCATTCATCAATCAAACTAGTCTTAGAGCAGCCATATACATTCATATTCACTCCATCCACTTACCGACAGCTGTGACATCCACAAGTGTGACAATAACTATGAAAGAGACCTCAAATGGCTTGTCTGCTTTAAGGACAAGCACTTGGCTTACTCCCTCAGGCACAGAGTGGAATGTAGAGTTGAAGAATACTGTCACGTCTATTATCCAACATGGAGGGGTGGAAAGGATATAATAATATTATTATAATTAATTCACATGCACATAATGTCACAGGCAATGCTTAATATACACTTGAAAATGGCATGAAACATACAGGAGCACTAAACTTACTGTCATCATCATTTATCACTACAGTTGCAGTGGCAGGTGTGCCTCTTGTGACTCTGTAGGTCGTTGTGGCATCCACAGGTACTAAGATAACCGCTGTGAAGTTCTCCTCTCCTTCAACAATGTTATCGGGCAGTGTGGGTACTGATACAACAGCAGTGCTGCTACCTCTGAATACAGCAGTCAAGAGGCCACTAGTATAGTCAGGACCATCTGTAGCATACAAGTATACAAGTACAAGTAGCATACAATAACTAGGTAATATATACAAGGCATGTGCACAAGTTCCACTGCAGCATATCATAGCATGTCATTCACTTAGCATAGGCTTGGGATGGAATTATGTCCATAATATATATCATAATAATAATCGTAAAGGATACTGTACAGCGTATGCATCTACAGTGTTGGAGCGAGAATGCTATTTTGTAGAAATTTAAATACACCCACCTCTTGATCCCTGCATGATCTGGACAACCACGATGATGGTGACCAAAGGATCCACGTCCCTGGTCAGTCTCAGAATGAGGTCAGCAGGCTGGCCCTCTGTTACATTGTATGTAGCGGGGTCAAAGTACACCTCAGCAGTCGTTTGGTCTAGAATGGTGACAGTGGCCTCTGATGGAGTTCCCTCAAACACACGTGGGAGACCAGCAGGAACAGACAACACGGCTGTGAAGTGCTCATCATTTTCAATAATGTTGTCTGCCACAGTATGGACAACAAGTGTACCCGTCTGGGTGGTAACATTGAACACAACTTGATAGGACCTGTTCTCATAGTCACTCGTGGCTGCAGGAGTAGATATTAATGTAGCAGGGGAGTATGGTGTTTTTTGTAGCTCTGTGCTCTATGCGTCAGCCCCTACCTTCGTGCTGCTATTTAATGCGCAATCACAAAGATATAGCAACGCAAAGTTAGGGGCAAACATGCAAGACTAGGCGTTTTCTGCCATTCGTCATCCAACACAAGTGCAGTGTAATAATGTACAAGCATATGCGTATGTATAGGAACCTCCTTCCCACTACCTATTATATGTGTGTATCATATAATAGGTGTTTTATCTGCAGTGTATGTACTGTGTGTTGTGCGAGATGTGTACCAAGCACTTACCAACTGCTGTACCCTCCACGATTGTGACATTAATAGTGAATGGGACATCAAAGTGTTTGTTTGTTTGAAGAACAATCCGGAGAAACTCTCCCTCCGGAACAGAGTAGAGTGCTGGTCTGAAAAACACACTCAATTCTACATATCAGGCATGACCAAAGAGATAGGATAATGTAGAATCAACTTCGTGGAATAACAACACGGTGCTGTGCATTTAAGTAGGTAACGATTATCAGCAAAATGCTGTCTGACCATCATCATCTTCAATTTGCACTGTGACTCTCATTCTCCGTGGATTCTCCACCAATATTCTGCGCCTCCTGAATTCAGGTGAAACACTGAGGTGGAAGTAGAATTCCTTTTCTCCCTCATGAACAGTGTCATCAATAATTGCCACCACACCGCTGCCTGCAACTTCCCCAGCAGGGATGACAACATTTAGAGAGTAGCTGCATTTTGAAACTGGTCCAACATTGGCAGACATTATTGCAACAGGTGTGTCATAGTCCAAACCACCTGACACAAAAACAAGGGTGTTGATTGTTAGTATTATTGGCCACACAGCAAATGCATTCAAGTCACTGCAAGTGGCAAACCCTAAGACATACACAAATTAATGTTAAAATTCTAAAGTGTCCAATTTATGTGCAGAAATATTGTACAGTTAGTCAGCTCAACTGCTGTCAGTACTTTGTACAGTTCTATAATAATAGATGACTTTCTGCTTTATGACAAAACACTTGCTAAAATCCCCTCGCCTCAAGTGCATACAAATGTATAGGCTCACATTTAGCAGTTCCATCCACTGCAGTTACAATCACTTCGTAGGAAAAGGAGGCCGTTTTAGAGGACACGGCAATCAGTCGGTAGGAGAGGTTGCCGACATCCTCACGAACAGGATACAAGTTCTTCTCAAACACGACTCTCAATGCTGTGCATGCAAGTGCATGGGATACATGCATACATAGCACAAGTAGAGAGAAGAGGCTCACTTGACAGGACTGTAGCTCACCATGCCAAGCTAGCCATCATACATTCAAGCTTCACTAACACTGTGACTACTACTGACATTCTGTTATTGAGTCGTAGACTGTTTATGCCACTATAATGGTATGACATTGTGCATTTGTGCCAGTGCTTCTGCTAACATGTATAATCCTAAAATTGCACTAATTCACAACAACATGCTACACACCCTGCAAGCGAATAGAAACAAACTAACCATCATCATTCTCGATGGTGATGATTGCCTCATCAAAGCCTGGTCTCACTACTACTCCTGGCTGGCCACCAGAATAAGTAAAAGAGACTTGGAACTGTTCGTCTCTTTCCACAATGAGGTCATTTATCACTCTGACCTCAAATTGGACACTGGTATGCCCAGCAGGGATAGTCACTTGTTTGGGGAATCCATCAGTAGAGAAATCAACACCGGCTGTGAGTAAAGGAGCAAGGCTATACATACACTGCCAAAAATGCCCAAACACACGACTATGCATTACCTTCAGCTCTGAGGACATCCTCGATACCTGCAACAGAAAGAAGTCATGAAATTAATTAGGAATCCACATGCTAACAGCCAATGATTGACTGCTGCAAATATATACTAATGTACTGCTTAAATTGCACTGCCCACACATCACCTTGAGCTCACTCACCTTCCAGTTCACCCACTGTAACATTTACCACAATGTCTTCGTGGTAGGTATAGTTTAGTCTCAACATCACCAGGACCCTTATCCCATTCTCAAAAGTTCGGTAGGCTGTCTTGTCATGAAAGATAGTTACAGCATCTGCAAAAGCACCATATTGAGGTAGTTCATGACAAGAAGCAACATGGTACGCTCACCTGACTATTGCAAAACATAATGGAACAGTAACTAAAAATGACATATCTTCTCAAGCTCGTATTCCCACAAAAGTTTCACAATGAAACACAATTAACCACAAAGTCATGCACAAAAATATATTATTGCACATATGAGTATCCCTTAACTATTCCAAAACACTGATGCAGCTATATATATATATATCCCTATGACAAGAGAAACATGTAAGCCAATGACACACTATAGCAGCAGCAGTAGTAGAATTTCCTTGGCCATACATACATGCATTCCTTCTGGCTTGATGACTGCGAGACGCTGCAAGCAGGGCACCAAAACACACACTACCTTTGCAGTATGGAATCACTATGTAATTAGGACTAATTTACAATATATACAACAAATATTACAATCAAGCTAACTATGCCATGAATGGATCTCAATTATGTTCACGCCTGCAAGCCACTACAAATGATAGGATAATGATTCTGTCTTCTTCTCCAGTTAAAAAGGTAGGCCCTGCTTGGGACTGCATATTGCAATTTAAATAGTGTTTGCATGGGTCATCGTGATTCCATATCATGATCCTACCCATGACCCTAACCACAATGTGACTCAAAACATTAAGGCAGATTATATTTGGTTATCATCACTTTTTTGTGGATGGTGCAAAAAGCCATTAGCATCACTTGCAATAGTTGCATGTACATTGATCATGTTCTCCCTCTGCACCTGATCAAAGTCACATGTTCAATATCCCTTCTGCATCTGGTGCTGGGTGGCTGCACTCTGTGCATGTGTGTAAATTATAAACATTCTTACTGTAATGCATTTCTGCATTATAATACTCTATGGTCTAACTCTGTTCTTTTGTAATTACCTGTGTGTATATACACTATAACTGCACTTGCTTCCTATAGCTGTTACATTATTTAGGCAACAGTTATTAAGAAGATATATGACCTTTCTTGTTGCGTTACCAACAGATTGCTAGGCTAGAGAACTTTCTAGAGTGCTGAACACGTGTTTAGGGATTGCGCACGTCAGTCTGTAGTTGAGTGTGCTGTTGAGTATTGCTATTGAGTTGCTGCTGGTTGATTGTTGCGAAGCGTGTTACATTGGTAGCAGAGGGTGGTTGACGGCGGGATGGCAAGCAAGCATATCAGTCTACCAAGCGTCTTTGCAGAAGGAGATCCAACCGAGTGGTTTCAGCGGTTCGACATCTGCTGCCGAGCGAACGACTGGAACGATGAGACGAAAGCAAAGAAGCTACCTACCCTGTTGGAGGGTGAGACGCTCGCTATCTGGCTGGAATTGACAGAGGCGGAAAAGGCGAACTACAAGGTTCAAAAGGGAAGATGATCTCGCGAATGGCCCCGATAAAGTTCGTGTCTCAGGGAGATTTCCACGCCAGACAGTTGCGCTCGGGGGGAGTCGCTGTCGGTGTTCCTTCACGAGTTGAAGCGGCTGCTCGACCAGGCCATGCCAGAAGCAAAGGCCGCCACCAGGACACAACTGGTCCTACACCAGTTCATCACAGGTTTACCCGTCCATGTTAGCAAGCAGCTACGTGCTACCAGCGAAGTTAGCGACCTGGACAAGGTGCTAGAGAGGGCGCAACTGCTCTTGACAATCGAGAAGCAGGAAAAATCGGCAGCAATCGAGGCGAAGGAGGAACCGTCTGAAGTTGAGGTGCTAAGGGAGCAGGTCTCCGCACTAACGGAGCAGGTTGCAATTGCTGCTCTGGTCACTCGCTGTCCTGCAACACGACCCAACAGGTCCCAGCTGTGCTATCGCTGCCATCAGCCAGGACATCTTCAATGGCAGTGCCCAAGGTCAAGGGAATGCTTTGTGTGTGGTCGCCCTGGACACGTAGCCAAGGATTGTCAGTTGGGAAACGGGAGAGGGGCGTTCCGTCAGGGCCAGGGACGCCCCGTGCACAAGTAAGCCCACCTGTGTATCTAATGTTGTTGCTGCTGCTGTGCACCCAAGCGCAGCGGTCCTCAAGGGGAGACTAGGTGACATCGAGTTGGACATATTGCTAGATTCTGGTTTAACCGTTTCCTTGGTTCGGAGCAGTATCCTGCCCAGTGGTGGTGCAAGTAGGACAACTAAGTGTAGAGCACCCACTAGTTGTTGTCGACTCACTGATTAGCCCAGTAATCCTAGGTATGGATTTCCTGCAGCAGCATGACCTTGTTCTGGACTTTGCATCCTCACCAATAAGTGTCACAACCCGCCACACCCCACCGAACAGCCATGGTCAGCTACAAGACATTCAGCCCATTGTGGAAGAGGTCCAAAAAGCCAAGGCCAAGATCTGTGCAGTCGATGGCGAATCTAGCAGCGAGTTGACTGAAGAAGTGGTCGACGATTGTGCCATACCTCGCTTCAGCACAACCACCGGGCCGACTATGACATGCTTCAGTGTTCAACAGACTCCCTGTCACGTCTACTCAATGAGTATCAGGAGCTATTCCGTACCTCGCCCGGCTGTACAACAGCAGCTGAACATTTCATTCCTACCTCAGGCACTCCTGTTAACCCATTAGTCCCGATTGACGCATATTTGCGTCATAAATTAGAATATGGGTAACTCCGGATGACGCATATTTGCGTCAAAGACGACAGTGCACGCTTTAACAGACCCTTCAACGGCTACGAGAGAACAATGTCTCTGCGCTTTTCAGGGAATCCCCTGTAGTCCTTTCTTTATATTTTGGCTGCCTAACCGTCTCTCCGAGCCACTCTCCCGGCGAGAAATCAAGCGCCGAATCTTGCGCACGGCTGCGAACGTCTTGCACCGCTAACAGAGGATTGCAGAAGAGACGGCAAGTTGGTCAGAGGCTACTGACAGAGCTGTTACATCTCCTACAATTGTTTCACATCACTACTAACTTGTATCAAACTGTATTTCGTGGTATATACCAGCTCGCTGCATGCGGCTACGTACGTACCAATCTTTCCTTCTTCGGCGAAGGGCGAATTTGAAATGGCTCCACTCGCTTCAAAACATCCTAAACTCCTCCTTTACCACAGCGCAAATCACTTCGATGCTCATCGTCTCCATTCCAACAAGAAAAAAAGCGTAGCGAGTTGCTGCTGTTTTTCGAACGCTTCGGCTACGCCGCCATTTTGAATTTAGTTAGGAACTGAATGCTACCGCGCGAAATTTAAGTCGGGCTTAATGGGTTAAGATACCGCCCCACAGGGTTCCAGCCAACTACCGGGTTGAATTTGAGCGACAAATTGAGGAGATGCTGGCAGAAGGGATCATTGAAGAGAGCTACAGTGCATGGCTGGCCCCGGCTGTATTTGTGAGAAAGAAGACAGGAGACATCAGGCTGTGCGTGGACTATTGAGAGCTGAACAAAAGAACCACGAAGGATGCGTACCCTCTCCCACGACCGGATGAAGTACAAGATCAACTGGCAGGATCGCAGGTGTTCTTACAGTGTGGCTACTGGCAACTGCCAGTACACACAGCAGATCGTGACAAAGCTGCCTTTAGCCCAGGACCTGGTATGGGACTTTTTCAATTTCGCAGAATGCCTTTTGGGCTTTCTGGAGCCCCTGCATCTTTCCAGTGGTTGATGGACAAGGTCTGTCGTGGGTTGCCATTCACCACTACATATCTCAGCGATGTTCTCGTCACTCTGCCTCCATGCAAGAACACGCTGAGCACCTCCGTCTCGTCTTTGAGCGTCTCGCCTCAGCTGGCCTCTCACTTCGAGGTAAAAAGTGCCACATTGGCATGGCTAAGGTGAACTACCTTGGCCATGTGTTCTCAGCAGCAGACATGGAACCAGACCCTCAGAAAGTGGCTGCAGTACAGGACTGGACCACACCAACAAACGTCAGCGACCTGAGAAGTTTCCTGGGGTTGGCTTCCTACTATTGACGTTACATCCCGCGTTTTGCAGACATCACTACACCACTACATCTCCTGACAGAAAGGGGTGCAACTTTTCGGTGGGATCCAGCTTGCCAAACTGCTTTTGACACCCTGAAGGAGAAGCTTACCTAAGCTCCAATCCTCACTTACCCTGAGTTTTTGCCATCCTCAGAGCCCTTTTCTCTACAGACGGATGCCAGTGCAGTTGGCATTGGCGTGGTCCTAGAGCAAGCAGGACATGTAGTTGCCTATGCCAGTCGATCCCTTACCCAATCAGAGCGCAACTACAGTGTTATTCAGCGAGAATGCCTAGCCGTTGTCTATGGGCTCAAACAGTTTCGCCACTATCTACTGGGTCGCCCCTTCTGCTTGCTGACAGACCACACCCCGCTACAATGGCTCTCAGCACAAATGATGGATGGTTTGTTAGCCAGATGGACACTGGCTATCCAAGAGTACGACATGACCATCATGTATCGTAAAGGAAGTCTTAGCAACAACGCAGACTCCCTATCCCGGAGACCAGTCCCAGTTGCAGCTACAACTTGTACTTCAGAGCTACCAGACCTGTTGCAGCACCAGGGTAATGAACCTATCATCCGTCAGCTGAGAGAAGCACTTCAGTCCTTGTCTCCACCTCATGGGCCTGCTTGGACAACCTCCCCTTCGCCGCTACCGTCAGATATGGTCCCAACTCACCCTTCAGAATGGGTTAGTTTGTCGACAGTATGCGCCTGGTCCCACAAGTGATACTGTTTTGGTTCCAGTCATTCCTGCTTCACTGCGTTCCTTGCTCATCAAGTAGCACCACGATGCCCCAGGTGCAGGGCATTTAGGACCAGACAAGACTGCTGGTCGGATCCGCCTCGTTGGTTACTGGGTGGGCATGTTGCAGGACATCGAGGAACATTGTCGACAATGTGCCATCTGCCAGAGTTCAAAGCTCCCAGCGCCTACCAGGGCACCACTACAGAATGTTCCTGTAGGCCCCCCTTGGGAAATTGTGGCCGTCGATATCCTGCAAGTCCCTCTATTGTATCGTAATAATCGATACTTACTGGTCATCCAAGACTACTTTACCATGTGGGCAGAGGCAATTCCACTCCTAGATCAAACTGCAGACCGAATCACAAAGGAGCTGACTAAGGTCTTCACCACCTTTGGTGTTCCCGACATTTTACACTTCGATCAAGGGCAAATTTTGAAAGTGCTATACTATATACGCCAAACCTTGGATGCATTTGGAGTCACGAAATTGCAGACCACGACATATCATCCACAAGGGGATTGCATGGTTGAATGCTTCAACCGTTCACTCCTACAAATGCTACGAGCATCTGTCCAGGAAGAGGCTGACTGGGAACACTTTCTCCCTCTTGTCCTGTATGCTTACCGTACGGCGGTACATTCATCAACAGGCTTTGCTCCCTTCGAGCTCATGCTTGGGCGTACACCACAGAAACCTGTCCTCCACTCAAACACTGCCCAGGACCCTAGCTCTTACCATAACCAACTACAGGCCAAACTGGCTCAGCTTCGAGACTTCGTGGAAATGTGCATAGCAGAGAACGCACACCACCAGAAGACCTCCTTTGATCGCCATGCTCAAACTCGGACTTTTCAAGTTGGGGATCCAGTATGGTTGTCCATTCCCACAGCCAGGAAGTTAGATCCTAGGTGGGAGGGGAAATGGGTAGTGCATTCCATCCCTGGACCAACATCCTACACCATTACAGACTGGAAGAGGCTCAGAACAGTTCATGTCAATCGCCTGCAGCAGCGCATCCAACGAGATGCACATGATCTACAGTCAGACGTGGTGGCCGATCACACAACCTGGCAGCCACCAACTGTGGAGCACCAAGTCATCACAAAATGCAAAAAACAATTAACCTAACATTAATGCTTTCGTGTTCCAGGTGAGGTGAGACAATAGTTTGCAGGACAAGGATGACCTTTGAAATTTGTTCAATTCCCTGTAAGCAGAATACGTATGGTTCAGAAAAAATTACACTTTTGACCACCAATGATGACTAGCCGTTACGGCTGAAAGTGCACACTTTGATGGCATTTTCTCAGGATATGAATCATGGATTAAAATGACCCTTTGGGAATACCCATAGTGGTGGCAGGGTTTACTGTGTAAAGCCCATGCACACTCCTGGACATGTGTTCTGTACCTGTGTGATAAGTTAAGCTAGAGCCAAGTATGTATGCACTAAGTCTTACTGTCTCACTGAAGTTATCAATCTCAGTTTGGCCACAAAGCTTTTAAATAGGCATGAGAGAGACTGCAATACGTATGTTCTACGCATGACAATGCTGAATACATAAATCATTTGCTGCTATGGCAGTACAAACCAGAAGGCAGGAATGACTCACAACTTCTTGATTGGCAGTGTGGACAAGGCAATGCACATCTAGGCCAAATGTCTATCAGTAAGCCATATTCCTTGTGTGTGGTACCATTTCTGTTTTGCATTCAATGCAAGGTGAGCAATACTACAGCATTTGTATGTATGTACATTGAATGCTTTCAGCCATGCATAAAGGTGTATAGCCCAAATACATGCAAAATTGTACTACATCATGCATTCAAGTTTCACTAACACTATGACTACCACTGAGATTCTGTTATTAAGTCGTAGACTGTTTATGGCACTATAAATGGTATGTGCATTGTGTGCCAGTGCTTCTGCTAACATGTATAACCCTAAAATTACAATAATCCACAAGAACATGCTACACACCCTGCAAGCGAATAGAAACAAACCAACCATCATCATTCTTGATGGTGATGTTTGCCTCATCAAAGCCTGGTCTCACGACTACTCCTGGCTGGCCACCAGAATAAGTAAAGGAGACTTGGAACTGTTCATCTCTCTCCACAATGAGGTCATTTATCACTCTGACTTCAAATTGGACACTGGTATGCCCAGCAGGGATAGTAACTTGTTTGGGGAATCCATCAGTAGAGAAGTCGACACCAGCTGTGAGTAAAGGAGCAAGGCTATACATACATACACTGAAAAAAATGCCCAAACACGCGACTACGCATTACCTTCTGCTTTGAGGACATTCTCAATGCCTGCAAGAGAAAGAAGTCATGAAATTAATTAGGAATGCACATGCTAACAGCCAATGACTGACTGCTGCAAATATATACTAATGTACGGCTTAAATTGCACTGCCCACACATCACCTTGAGCTCACTCACCTTCCAGTTCACCCACTGTAACATTTACCACAATGTCTTCGTGGTAGGTATTGTTCAGTCTCAATGTCACCAGGACCAGTGGCCCATTCTCAAACGTTCGGTAGGCTGTCTTGTCATGAAAGATATTTACATCATCTACAAAAGCACCATATTGAGGTAGTTCATGAGAGACAAGAAGCAACATGGCACACTCACTTGACTACTGCAAAGCTACATATATATCTTCAGGCACGACGACTGCGAGACGCTGCAAGCAGGGCACCAAAACAAACACTAACCTTTGCAGTATGGAATCACAATGTAATTATGACTAATGAAATATTACAATACAATAATCAAGCTAATTATACTATGGATGGATCTCAATTATGTTTACTCCTGCAAGCCACTACAAAGGATAAGGATAAGGTATGTATGTACATTGAATGCATTCAGCCATGCTGTGGGAGAATCTCATACATTGGTCAGAAGTGAAGAAGCAGACAACTTGTTGGATATAGTGCAGACATTTAATAGCCTCGTATCTAAAGGTGTATAGCCCAAAGACATGCAATTCTCTCCTGGTAAGATAGCCATCACATTTAAGGTAGATCATGTCACATTGTCTATCCTACCTTCAATTGCATGTGAGACATGGCAAAGTAGAAACATTGTTCGTGAAGTCTGTAATATGTACAACCTTATAGCCAGCTGTCCTGGCAAGTTAGCCATCACTTGTCTACCCTCACCCTCATTTGGGCAGATGATCTTTCATTGCATGTGAGACATGGCAAAGTAAAGAAAAATTGTCCGTGGAGCTTGCAGTTTCATCACAATTGTTGCCATTTCCATGGCTACAAACTTGACTGCAAGTAATGCTCATGTGACTTGGGGAATGGTCACTAAGGAGATAACTCTGTATTAACCCTTTATTTCCGGATGACGTGTTTAGACGTCATGAAATAGCTTGTGCGTAATTCCGGATGACGTCTGTAGACGTCATGGCCGAAGGCTCGCATTAAACGTTGTGTTTCTCTCGCTACTAGTCTTGCACAGAAACGCTGCTTTAAACGAATATGCGGCAGTGACTGAGCTATCACCAGGAAGGTTATTTCATCTTCTAGCTCTTCCCACGGGTCGCAGTCGAGCGCCGAAATTTGCAGCTAATACGAAGACATAATTCGGTCGCCAATATTAGCGACTATAGCAGTCAGTGAGAGTTAAGTACAATGACGAAGAGTCAAAAGCGGCAAACCTTCTTACTGGGTGACAGCGATAGACTGAGAAGTCCTTACCTTCAGCGTTGTGCCGCACACTCAAGCGTCAACTTCATTTCCGTCTTCTCCACCGAACAGGCCGTCTTTATCCTGTGCGAGGTAAGCGGCGAAGGACAAGAACGACCTGCAGTTCTTCTGGGACACAGCTGTACACGATAAAATCCTTACTGCTACCGTTTCGTCCGAAAGAAAGCACTAGAAGTTACGCTACGAGCCCACTTTGTACATTTTCGGGCGCCGCCATTTTATCTCGCATTTAGGGGCTCGGCGGGAATTATGAACTCCGGAACAAATGGGTTAATGGCCGTACATTCGATTTAAGCCATTCCATCGCTATCCACACTGATGTTATGTGTTTTAAAACTAGGGTCACTGACGGAGACTATTCTCATATACACTATGGAATTATTATTAATTAATAAACATTCAACACACAATTGTAGTAGAGAGATAGGGGTTTACATGCATGCCACACATGCATGACTCACTGTCGATGATTGTGACATTGACAGTGTCCTGACCAATCCTTACTCTGACTTTATCAGATGTTTCCACAATGTGTGCCTGCAAGTACTCGCCGCCCTCAAGAATGTCATCATTTGTTATGTTAATGAGAATGGGAGAAGACAATGCAGTGTTTCCAGGTGTATCTCTATCCGTGAAAACAGTTTGACGGAAGGTCACATTGTAGCGTCCTGTACTGGAGTAGTCTTCAGGGTCTGCAGTCAAGCATCACATTGGAGGAAAACAGTACACAAGTGCACACTTGAGATTCATATTATAATTGCTATAGTACAAATATATGCACATACAGCATGAAGAGTAGCTAAGAGCTTGTGAGCAGTCATGCTCATAATGCTCTTGTTGCATGATGAAGCCATACATCAAAGACGGGAAGTGTGCAATTTCAAGTCCAATGCACACTTTGGTGTGCATACGTAAGTCTTCTAAGAGCCCTATCTATATAGACTTAAAAAACAAATGAAAACAATAATAATATGGATTTGACCAATCATTTTCCAGATGTGTAATATCACTTTTGTCGGCTTCAGTTTCACTTTCACATAAGTTGCAGCTGGAAGTACCTATGATCTCATCGTGCAGACGATAATCAGCAACTTGCACAAGTCTCAGCTAAAAAGAATTGATGTCTAAGCCTAGGAAAGTAATTAATTAATGCTGAGACTGCCTCCAAGCATGGCTCTCTAAGTCGTGCAGAAGGCCGGTGAGCACTCTTTCACTTTCATTTCCTTCACTAGTGCCCCTGAGATACTGGTTTCAGTGTTCTTCAGCGTGTAGCTCTTCATCTGCTCGAAGTCGTCGCTGACAACGGAAGAATAACAACACTTTAAACAGCTTTAAACTGCGAAGGACGGTCTCCATTGCATTCGCTGTGCGCTTAGCCATTTCGGTACCATTTAGACATAATAGGGTCCTCTGTACTTAATATCGGTGGCAACATTGGTCTATTTCATTCGAAATAATCAGCAACAAGGGAGACAACTCTGCTACTAATCGTGAAATTGCAACAAGCCAGTTATAATATGGACACCCGGGCTCTTAGCTCATTTATAGAACTCAGGCACTTTGAATTGCCCCCGTGCAAGAAATTAGCATGTGCCCTCGTGTCCATGTTATATATAACTATACATACCCAATGACATGCACAACCCACCAGTGGCTGTCCCATCTCTGATTTCAACAACAGCCCACACAGGAACAAAGAACTGTCCGTTAATGCGTAGGGAGACACTGACTTGGCCATCACTTTCAGCAACAGTGTAACTATTCGCGTTGAAGTTCACCTCAACAGCTGGAGTGGCAAGGGGATGGTAAAAAGACAGCTGAGATATCTCCATAGGTTGTGTGTAGTCCTAATCTGAAGGACCACTATTTGTGGTTAAGTATAATTTGTATTTGAAGTTAGTTGAAACATAACTAACATAATGTTTGCACCTCCGGAAGAAATCCAATGAAGTCCAATAAAGTAAACATTAAAATATTTTGCTGCAACTAAAAAACGTTCTAGCTATAGTCGATTCTGATAGTAGCACCTTAAAGTGCCACTGACATGCAAAATTTTTATTGCAGTAAAAGGTAGTGTACTACTAGTAGAGAAGCTTCCTGGTACTCTTAGTAGCAAGTAATGGCTGCATGGGGGAGAAATTCACGGATTTAGTTGCCAAAATCTGTCGTTTTGTAATTAGTGATGTCATCAAAATTGGACATTCAGTAGTTTGCCATGATGTCACTTTCAGCAACAGTGTAATTATTCTCATTGAAGTTCACCACAACAGCTGAAGTGGTAAGGAGATAGTAAAAAGACAACTGAGATATCCCCATAGGCAGTGTGCAGTCATATTCTGAAGGACCACTATTCATGGTTAATTAAGCATAACTTGTACTTAAAGTTAGTTTGTACTAGCTAAGTTAGCTGAAACATAGCTAACCCATGAATGCACCTCCGGAAGAAATCTAAGGAAGATCAATAAGTAAACATTATACTATTATGCAAATGAGAGACGTATGTATAGTGAGAGACTGCGTAGCTGTCTTGGACCTATAGCCATCCCCTATCGGGACGGTACCTTTAGTCAGTGCAGAGTTGTTAATGCATACGGACCAATGTCTCAGCAAGTCAGAGAGTGAGTGAACAATAATAGCATTATATTTTGCATCTACAACATAATATTAATAAAGCAATACACTAAACTTTGCTTGCACAGACAAATCAATTTCATGGATTCTTGAGAAAAAGAGCTTCTATTATTCTCTTCTATTACAGCGGTGATAACTGCTTTGCTGGCAATCTTTGAGGTATCACACCAAATTATGATTTTTTATCACACTCCTCACTGCAAACATCATTATTTAAACAGCTACCATTTATTCTCTCAAATTCAGTACTCACTTTCATCATCCTCAATGATGACATTGGCCATAAATTTGTCACCCCTTACGACAAGAATGTCCTGAGTTGACTGAGGGATTACCAATGTTAGAGAGAAGTCTTCGTCAGGCTCAAAGACATTATCATTTATGATGGGAATACTGCAAGTTGCTCTGGTGTCTTCAGTGTCAAAGAAGACTGGAAATCTCTCACCCATGTAATCCATTCCTCCTGCATAGTATTATTATACAAAGGTGACAGTACTCTAAACTCAGACCTATATACAGTCACAAATCTGAAGCATGCACCCACGGGATAGTAGTCCTGGACATTCACCTAGAGCAAGATGACTGTTGTACTGCACTACACCTTCAAGCAACTAAAACTTGTATGATTGTTGTATTCACTATGGTCGTAAAGCAGCAGGGCTTGTTCATAAATGACTATGCTGTTTGTACACCTTCAATTGCATGCTATACACATAGAATATGTCAAATCAATACACTGTACCTACCCTTGGCGGAATTATCACTACTGTTGACAAAGACATGAAAGCTCTTGATAACTGTGACGTTGGTCTTCAGTATGAGGGTTACATTGCCACCTTCCTTTACCACATACATGTCTGGGTCAAAGTACACCCCAGCAACTGCAAACAAGTGAAGGGGAAGTTATATATCGTCAGTGAAAGAATTCTGCCAATTGGACAAAGCACATATTCCCAGTGTCTGTACAATGGCAATAGGTCTATATACTGACAAGCAACCAATAGGTCTATATCATGGCAATAGGTCAACTGCTGTTAGGTCTATATCATGCAGTTATAAAGGCAAACAGACAAGCAAGCAAGCGAACATCTGCAGCTGCAGCCACATATTTGTAGCAATTTCATTTTAGAATACCTAAATCTTATACTTACAACTGTGATACTTAATATTCTAGATACTTGTATTTGTTCCATACTGTTGCTACAACTCTGAATTTGCTATAATATAATACAATGATCTTGTACTTCTGTGCTAGACCTTCATAGGTGGCTAGTGTAGGTACTTGACCTCCAAAATCAACTGCCCTAGTGAAAAATTGATGTGGACTGCACTGAAATACTATACATAGCTACGTAGCTATACATACAGTACTTAACCACACACTAATTCTTGGGCCAGCAAAAGGAAAGACGACCCAGGAGGTGAGCATATGAGGGTAGCAATTGCAACAAAACAGGAGGGAGCATATGGAACTGTTGAGAGCCAAATATGTTTGTATAAATGCATGGTGAATATTGCATGCACTCTTAAGATGAGCCGTTGTACGTAATCGCAAGTAATTGCAGGTGATCAATCTAGTCTTGTAGCCAATACAATGGCAGCATCAATTTGTATAACATGACTGCAATAGGCAACAACTTACTAGTAGAATCTGTAATGGTAATCCTAGCAATACTGAAGCTTGTGTTCACAACACCTCGGAATTCTTGTGGAACACTGAGAATGGCAAATAAATGTTCAGGTCCTTCTGTGGCATTATCCTCCCTGGTGGTGATTTGGTAGACCGAGGTGTTCTGTCTGGAATCAGGTGAGGAGTTAAATCTGACCGTTACAGTACTTTCATCAAAGTCATCTGGTGCTAGATACACGAAAAAGGGTCAAAGAGTGTTGGTGAAAGGCTAGGCATTGCCTTGCATTCATATATACTGCACACATGTTGTGGTGCAACTAACCAACTGCTGATCCGTTCTGAGCACTAACAGTGACATTGAAGGAGAAGTTATACGGCCGGTTAGTTGTTAAGATGAGCTGCTTGGCATTGCCTTCAGGTACCTCATAGCCCATTGGGTCAAATCCAACAGTCAGGACTATGTATACATATACATAAAGTGGACAGAGTAAAAGCCCTGATATTCCTATGCACATACAGTATTACACATATGTTTACAGGGTATGAAACGGCCATGCCAAATAATATTGAATGACGTAGCTGGTTTAATGTATCCATTACATATATACCAGTCCTCTGTATGATCAGAGGTCTAAGGTGTACTTGAAATACGTAAGCTGTACAGTTTGCAATTACCGAATGTTATTATTGCCTACCATCATTGTCAATTAGATGAACTGAAGCATTCACTGTATCGTTTCTCATGACTGGAGTGAGAATTGTGGTGTTCACAATGACTAGCGTAAAGCTCTCCAGAAGCTCAGCAATGTTGTCATCAATGGTGGGTACTTCAAACGTGGCTGTGCTTTGGTTTGCACTGAAGTTCAGGCTAACCACTTTGCTCAAATAGTCAACTCCATTGCTAGCAGTGTTATCTTCATAGCTTAGGAATACAGTGAATGGGACGCTGTAGTTATTTGAGGTGACCGCCAAGGACACACTGACATTGTCTCCTTCTGTCACATTGTAGGAAGCAGCTTCGAAGAAGACATCCAAATCTGCCGGGAGAAATAACCTTAAATTGAAAGCTCAACAGCTATGTACGTACATGAATAGTTTGGAAGTAATATGCAACAACATGAATTAGAAGCAACAACTTGTATACCCTATAAATTGCACTAATCCACAACATCATGCTACACACCCTGCAAGCCAATAAAAACAAACTAACCATCATCATTCTCGATAGTGATGTTTGCCTCATCAAAGCCCCTGGTCTCACTACTACTCCTACATGCATGCATTCCTTCTGGCTTGATGACTTTGAGACGCGGAAACACACACTACCTTTGTAGTATGGAACCACAATGTAATTATGACTAATGAAGTAATACATCAAGCTAATCATACCATGAATGCATGGATTTCAATTACCTTTACACATTCAAGCCACTACAAGTGATAAGGATAATGATTGTGTCTACACTTCCTTCTCAAATTAAATAGGTGTGCCCTCCTTGGGACAGCATATTGCATTTTAAATGGTGCTTGGGTCATCACGATTCCCTACCCTGGTCCCAACCCTAACTCTAAACCCAATGTGACTCAAGAAATGAAGCCAGTTCATTTGGCCATCATCACTTCCTCGTGGATGATGCAAAGAAAACATAAGCATCACCTACTAAGCATCAGATTCCACTATAGTTGCATGTACATAGCTCATGTCCTTCCTTTGCACTTGATTAATGTCATAATATGTTCAATATCATTTCTGCATCTGGTGCTGAGCTGCTGCACTTTGCGCATGTGTGTATATTTGTAAACATTCTTCACTGTAATGCATTTCTGCATAATATTATGGTTGAACTCTGTGGTTATTTGTAACTACCTGTGTGTATATACATTATAGCGTATAAATATGTAGCTGCACTTGCTTCCTATAGCCGTTACATTGTTTAGGCAGCAGTTACGCTATGTCAACATATGATGTCCACTTAAATTACACCGTCACATTGCATCTGTATTTATAATATACACATGACTGAGCTAAATGTCACATTGATGCTGATGTAGCACTGGGTGTCACGTTGAGATTAAAATTTGCATATGTTTTCGCGCACAGCTGCAACACTGCTCTAATAGTGGAAGCACTGAACTACAACACACCTGATAGCAAAGTGAGATGCTTGTTTTCCATGTTTATGTTGTTACTGCCTATCACACTAGTTGTGGATGATTAGTACATCACTTTATAATTGCTTTCCCACAGATTATTCCCACGTTCCTTTTGCTTTTATTGCTTTCCCACAGCATACCAATCAATGCAGCCAGTCTTCCATGACTCATCTGCGCCCCTACTACCAGCAGCATTTGCGATACTCAGCTCTTTCAGCCAGTGACCGGAAATACCATGCTAACAGCAAAATTTGGCTTTTTGACCAGCATACTAAAATGATTCGTTTCTCACAGGAACAAGCAGCCAGTCAGTGTTAGTTTCATCTGTGTAGGAGTACACACACAGTACTGAAAATAGCCTATGTTGGGTAAGTCTTCGTTCCTTAGCTTGGAAGAATGCATTGATCGAGTTCGGAAACGCTGAATTCAGGATGACCGGAAATACAGCATCCTACCTTATGTTAAACTGTGGCTATTTTTGAATACACATTGCATGGTTAGGACTGCTGACTCTTAAGTATCACAATGCTAGAACTGTAGCACACACCACATATGCATGCATAGTCTGTGGAGTGGGAAAGTTCAGCCACATATAATTATACATTGAGCGGAAAATAGCCATGCAGGTGAGAATTCAGCTAGAAGGGCTCGAGAATGCACAGTGATTTCAGGACATGGCAACCCTATGTATGTATATACTGCGCACAAACACAAACGCAACCTGAACGCAAAATGCGCAACTTACTTTGCGCTGTGGTTACATGTACCAGCATTGTGAGCAAAAGTACCGCTCCTTTCATCAGTCCCATCTTGCTCCGCAAGCTTGGGGAGGTCATTGCGACTCTGGAGACGTACGAGACATTGAAGTCGCACACGCGAGCGATGGACGTGCAGTAACAAACAGAACTTGATTAGCGCTGCATGGCACGCCCTTTGTTCCTAACACGGATAGGCTAGCGCGAGTGTATGTATGAAATCTCTCACGAAGACTGACCTTAATCACAGCTTCACACTCACTAACAGTTTGTAAGTGTCCACTTTGCGATAAACTACAAATGCCGATCGAACTAGTACGGTGGCACTGGCTATAGGCTAGTGCTCTATCAGTGTGACCAAAATAGTACACGCGGTATGTCTATATATAGCCAAAGCTGCTCCCAATCTGGCGCCAAATTTAAAAAGCGTGCGAGAATGGAGGGTTCCGGTGAGCGCATGTGAAACTCCGCTCTCAATACTATCCCTTGTGAGTGAGTGACCTACTAAATATATAGGCAGCTTAATTAAATTATCATAAGTGAATCAGATTGCATGCTACTGACAACATGGAAGCTTACATCCCCATACATATATATGCAGCACAAGGTTAGTGACACCATACACTAGCTGCATTGGAGTGTATTATATACATGCACTGCTGCCCGTTCCTACAAGGTTGTATGACAGTAATTCATCAAGTTGAAAATTCAATGAGAATAACGAAAATTCATGCATAATAATATTGAACAGTCGTAATGGACTGTACACAATGCTCAATTAAGACGACTTCAATATTATAATGGCTAAATGATTTTGAAAATTAACAAAGCATTCATAATTAATATAACTGTCGCGCGCATTGGCCACTCTAATGTCTACAGATCTAGACTAAATATAGGAGCTATCATGTACAAATTACATGGTCAGCGCAGACAAATTATATATTATATGGCTGTGATTCCTCATTAGCTACACATGGTATGGCATAATCATCCACACAATTACCGTATTATATATATCATTAATTAATTAATATAGTGTACATGTGTTAGTGGGAGACACCATGCATGAGGAATGACACTATGCAAGATGATACCATAAATGCGTTAGGTACGGCGACATTCACCATCAATGTACGCATGCTACACCCACCTTAACAGCATGAAGAAATATTATTAGTTTATATACTATGGTGCAATGAGTACATAGTAAGGTACAGTGTCATGACATTCCATGTATATATGGAGTGTATTAATATACTATTTACTGGTATTCCATTATCTTGTGTCTAAACGGTGATTCTAAATCCCAGAGATTTTATACAATTCAGTTATGTCGTGGAATTTTATGGGTGCTGATAAAAACCCTCATGCACATAAACTACTGTCCACAAAATGATTGGAGAAGAGTAATCACCAAATACTTCAATGTATGGTTGAAATATCATAGCAATTCCTATGCATCATTTGTCTTTTATGTAGCTAAGGTGATCTACATCGATCATGACTGTTACTGCTACAGTGAAACACATACTTGCTGCCAATGGTAAACTCTGGTTGTTCAGCTGTGGCTGATAACTAATTGTAGCCTAGAAACTATAGCTATACCTACACCTTGCACTGCATGGTGTCATGTAAAGTGTCCTGCCTCAATCATTCATTAATTGCAGGGAAATTCAGGACACTTGAAGAACCTTTTCTTGCGCAGACGTCTGGGGGTCTACAAATAAGAAGGGAGAAGCAGTGAAAGAATGTACAAGCCAAAGTATTATGCAGCTACACACACACAACTGAGGGATTAAACTAACAGTCTACCGTGGTATTCAGTGTTAGAGTGCACTCAGATGTTTCAGACTAATATACATAATAATATAATATAGGCTTGGGAAGGAATGTTATATATTACGCATAAAAAATTATTATGCAGGCACAGTTACAAGGTGGTATAATGGATATGCAACTTCACACACTATCATAATATAAAATACTTATGCTAATTGTAACATTTAATTCTTATATACTATGCTTAATATAATAATGATTATATTGTCTTAAGATTATACAATGCTATTAACATTATACAAATAATAGAGATGTTATAGTTGCCAAATATACCTTTCCATGGACATCTTTGAATGCCTTTTTCACACATTCCCCCCAAGTCTGCAGACACTCCTTCAGGTCCGATCCAGTGAGACCAGCGCAACTGTAATTCCTGAGGTCAGTGCTGCATTTATCGGGAAGAGGCCTCTCCTCTCTTGCAAAATAGCAAGCAGTGCAGGAGGTCGCTTGGTTGGTGCAGTTGCCGTTAGCTCTCACTCTATATCGGAATAAAGAAAATGAGATAGTCAATCCATCTGACAGAAATATATCTTTACTTTACATAGCGCTGCAAAGTCATTTGCATTCTTGTCACATTATATGCTTACACAGTGCACAGAGCAGCTCTGTCTGTTGTGCAGTGTTGAAAGGTACAAAGGGGGTCTGCACTCTGGGGGTCTACAAATGGGAATAACGGAGAAAGAATAATACACACAGCTGTTACAGAAGGTGCCAGGAGTCCTGATTGTATACACCCATTGTTAGCGACACGACACGACACTCCTTTCGCTGTCATTTGCGTACGTAATACAGTTGCAGTGGCAGGTGTGCCTCTTGTGACTCTGTAGGTCGTTGTGGCATCCACAGGCACTATGATAATAGCTGTGAAGTTCTCCTCTCCTTCAACAATGTCATCGGGCAGTGTGGGCACTGACACAACAGCAGTGCTGCTACCATTGAATACAGCTGTCAAGAGGCTGCTAGTATAGTCAAGACCTGAATCTGGAATGAGCATACAATTACTACATAGGTAATAAGTACAAGGCATGTGCACCAGTTCCACTGCAGGATATATACCACCATTCACTTAGCGTAGGATAGGGACGATGAAAATATGTCCATAATAATCATAAAATCCATAATCCTTTTAAGGATACTGTACAGCCTATGCATGTCATGTTGGTGTGATGATGCTATTGTGTAGAAAATGTATACACACCTCTAGATCCCTGCATGATCTGGACAACCATGATGATGGTGACTGAAGGATCCACATCCCTGGTCAGTCTCAGAATGAGGTCAGCAGGCTGGCCCTCTGTTACATTGTATGTCGCAGGGTCAAAGTACACCTCTGCAGTCGTTCGGTCTAGAATGGTGACATTGGCCTCTGATGTAGTTCCCTCTAACTCACATGGGAGACCAGCAGGAACAGACAACACGGCTGTGAAGTCCTCATCATTCTCAATAATGTTGTCTGTCTCAGTATGAACAACAAGTGTACCCATCTGGGTGGTAACATTGAACACAACTTGATAGGACCTGTCTTCATAGTCACCTGGAGCTGCAGGGGGAGATATTATTATAGCATGGGATTATGGTGTTTACAATAGTCCCTTGTGCCAGGCCCTACCTTTGTGTTGCTATTTAATGCACACTCACAAAAGTAGCAACGCAAAGGTAGGGGCAAACATGCAAGACTAGGCGTTTTCTGCCTTTCGTCATCCAACACAAGAAATATTGTATATACAAGCATTATGCGCATGTACATAGGAACCTCCTTCCCACTAGCTACACACGTATACGAATGTACTGTGTCATATAACTAAGAGTGCTTTACTTGCAGTGTACTGTGCGTTGTGCAAGATGTGTACCAAGCACTTACCAACAGCTGTACCCTCCACGATTGTGACATCAATAGTGAATGGGATTTCACAGCGTTTGTTTGTTTCAAGAACAATCTGGAGAAACTCTCCCTCCGGAACAGAGTAGAATGCTGGTTTGAAAAAGACACCCAATTCTATATATCAGGCATGACCAAAGAGAAAGGATATTAATGTGGAATCAACGTCATGGAATATTAACACAGTGCTGTGCATTTAAGTAAGGTAACAATTATTAGCAAAATGCTGCCTGACCATCATCTTCAATTTGCACTGTGACTCTCATTCTGCGTGGATTCTCCACCAATATTCTGCGCTTCTTGAATTCTGGTGAAACACTTAGGTGGAAATAGAATTCTTTTTCTCCCTCATAAACAGTGTCATTGATAATTGCCACCACTCCGCTGCCCTCAACTTCCCCAGCAGGAATGACAACATTTAGAGAGTAGCTGCATTTTGAAACTGGTCCAACATTGGCAGACATCATTGCAACAGGTGTGTCATAGTCCAAACCACCTGACATGGAAACAAGGGTGTTGACTGTTAGTATGTTTGGACACACAGCAAATGCATTCAAGTCACTGCAGGTGACTAACCCTAAGACATACACAAATTAATGTTAAATTAGAAAGTGACCAAATTATAAAGTATGTGCAGAAATATTGTATAGTTAGTCAGCTCAACTGCTGTTAGTACTTTGCACAGTTCTCATAATAGATGACATTGTGCTTTATGACATAACACTTGCTAAAATCCCCTTGCCTCAAGTGCATAGGCTCACATTTAGCAGTTCCATCCACTGCAGTTACAATCACCTCGTAGGGAAAGGAGGCCGTTTTAGAGGACACGGCAATCAGTCGGTAGGAGAGGTTACCGACATCCTCACGAACAGGATACAAGTTCTTCTCAAACATGACTCTCAATGCTGTGCATGCAAGTGCATGGGATACATGCATACATAGCACAAGTAGAGAGAAGAGGATCACTAGACAGGCCTGTAGTCTGTGCTCCGCCTGCAAAGCTAGCCATCATGCATTCAAGTTTCACTAACACTATGACTACCACTGACAGTGTGCCAGTGCTTCTGCTTACATGTATATATTTAACACATATATAACCCTAGAAATTGCACTAATACACAAGAACATGCTACACACCCTGCAAGCAAATGAAAACAAACTAACCATCATCATTCTCGATGGTGCTGTTTGCCTCGTCAAAGCCTGGTCTCACTACTACTCCTGGCTGGCCACCAGAATAAGTAAAAGAGACTTGGAACTGTTCGTCTCTCTCCACAATGAGGTCATTTATCACTCGGACTTCAAATTGGACACTGGTCTGCCCAGCAGGAACAGTCACTTGTTTGGGGAATCCATCAGTAGAGAAATCGACACCGGCTGTGAGTGAACGAGTAATGCTAACATACACTGGCAAAAATGCCCAAACAAATGACTATGCATTACCTTCTGCTTTGAGGACATCCTCAATGCCTGCAAGGGAAAAAGTCATGAAATTGATTAGGAATCCACATGCTAACAGACAATGATTGACTGCTGCAAATTTACTGCTTAATTAAATTGCATGCACTGCCCACACATCACCTTGAGCTCACTCACCTTCTAGTTCACCCACTGTAACATTTACCACAATGCGTTTAGTCTCAACATCACCAGGACCCTTATCCCATTCTCAAATGTTCGGTAGGCTGTCTTGTCATGAAAGATATTTACATCATCTGCAAAGCACTATATTGAGGTAGTTCATGACAGACAAGAAGCAACATGGCACACTCATTTGACTATTGCAAAACGTAATGGAACATAACTGAAAATTACATATCTTCTCAAACTCTTATTTCCACAAAAGTTCATAATGAAACACAATTAACCACAAAGTCATGCACATAAAATATATTATTGTACAATATGAGTATCCCTCAACTCTTGTAAAACCCTGATGTAGCTATATTATTATAATATTATAATATAATAATATATAAATTATATATAATCATATATCCCTATGACAAGAGAAACATGTAAGCCAAGATACACTATAGCAGCAGTAGTAGAACTTCCTTGGGCATACATGCATGCATTCCTTCTGGCTTGACGACTTTAAGACACTGCAAGCAGGGCACCAAAACACACACTACCTTTGTAGTATAGAATGTAATTATGACTAATGAAGTAATACAATAAGGCTAATGATACCATGAATGGATCTCTATTTCCTTTACTCCTTCAAGCCACTACAAAGATAAGGATACTGATTGTGTCTGTACTTATCAAATTAAGTAGGTGTGCCCTCCTTGGGACAGCATATTGCATTTTAAATGGTGCTTGGGTCATCACTATTCCCTACCCTGGTCCCAACCCTAACCCTAAACCCAATGTGACTCAATAAATGAAGCCAGCTCATTTAGCCATCATCACTTCCTTGAGGATGGTGCAAAGAAAACATAAGCATCACCAACTATAGTTGCATGTACGTAGCTCATGTTCTTCTTTGCACCTGATTAATGTCATAATATGTTCAATATCATTCTGCATCTGGTGCTGAGCTGCTGCACTTTGCGCATGTGTGTATAAATGTAAACATTCTTCTCTGCATTATATAGTCCAACTCTGTGGTTATTTGTAACTACCTACCTGTGTGCATATGCACTATAGCTGCACTTGCTTCCTATAGCTCTTAAATTGTTTAGGCAGCAGTTACGCTATGTCAACAAAATGTGTCAACATATGATGTCCACTTCAATTAGACCGTCACATTGCATATATCAACCACGTAATGTTTTATAATATACACATGGCTGTAAGCTAAATGTTATATTGATGCTGACGTAGCACTGTGTGTCACGTTGACATCAACATTTGCATAAAAACACTACGTTTTCGAGCACAGCTGCAACACTGCTCTAATAGTGGAAGCACTGAACTATGTTGTTAATGCCTATCACACTAGTTGTGGATGATTAGTACATCACTTTATAATTGCTTTCCCACAGATAATTCACACTTTCCTTTTGCTTTTATTGTTTTCCCACAGCATACCAATCAATGCACCCAGTCTTCCGTCACTCATCTGCGCCCCTACAACCAGCAGCATTTGTGATACTCAGCTCTTTCAGCCAGTGACCGGAAATACCACGCTAACAGCAAAATCTGGCTTTTTGACCGGCATACTAAAATGATTCGTTTCTTGTAGGAACGCCACCAGTCAGTGTTAGTTTCATCTGTGTAGGAGTACACACACAGTATTGAAAATAGATTACGTTAGGTAACTGTTCGTTCCTTAGCTTGGAAGAGTGCGTCGATCAAATTCGGAAGTGCCTAGGGGTGACCTGAAATACACCATCCTACCTTATGTTAAACTGTGGCTACTTGAAATTTTTGAATACACAATGCATGGTTAGGACTGTTGACTCTTAAGTATCACAATGCTAGAACTGTAGCACACACCACATAATTATGCATGTATAGCCTGTGGAGTGGGGAAGTTCAACCACATACATTGAGCGGCAAAATAGCCATGCAGGAGGGAATTCAGCTAGGAAGGCTCGAGAATGCACAGTGAATTCAGGACATGCCACCCAATGTGTGTATAAATTATAGACATTGATCACTGTATACTGCTCACAAACACAAACGCTGAAAATAGCCTACATTAGGCAGCACTTCGTTCCTTAACTTGGAAGAGCGCGTCGATCAAATTCGGAAATGCAGAAGGATGACCAGAACTACAGCATCCTACCTTATGTTAAACTGTGGCTATTTTTGAATACACATTGCATGGTTAGGACTGCTGGCTCTTAAGTATCACAATGCTAGAACTGTAGCACACACCACATAATTATGCATGTATAGTCTGTGGAGTGGGAAAGTTCAGCCACATATATACATTGTGTGAAAAAATAGCCATGCAGGAGAGAATTCAGCTAGAAGGGCTCGAGAATGCACAGTGATTTCAGGACATGCAACCCTATGTATGTATAAATTGTGGACATTGATCGCTGTATACTGCGTACAAACACAAACACACCCTGAACGCAAAATGCACAACTTACTTTGCGCTGTGGATAAATGGACCAGCGTTGTGAGCAAAAGTACCGCTTCTTTCATCGGTCCCGTCTTGCTCCGCAAGCTTGGGAAGGTCATGCGCCTCTGCAGACGTACGAGATATAGAAGTCGCACACGCGAGCGATGGACGTGCAGTAACAAACAGAGCTTGATTAGCGCTGCATGGCACATCGTTTGTTCCTAACACGGATAGGCTAGCGCGAGTATATGTATGAAATCTTTCACGAAGACTGACCTTAATCACAATTTCACACTCACTAAATGTTTGTAAGTGTCCACTTTGTGATAAACTATAAATTCCGATCGAACTGTGGCACTGGCTGGGCTAGCTAGCCTAGTGCGCTATCAGTGTGACCAAAATAGTACACGCGGTATGTCTATATATAGCCAAAGCTGCCTCCCAGATCTGGCGCCAAATTTAAAAAGCGTGCAAGAATGAGGGTTCTGTCCCGTGAACGCATCTGACACTCCGCTCTCTTCAATACTAGCTCTTGTGAGTGATTGACCTACTAAATAGGTAGGCAGCCTAATTGTTATAAGTGAATCAGATTGCATGCTATTGACAACGTGGAAGCTTACATCTCCATACGTATTATCAAGAGTAGATAATACGATATATGTAGCACAAGGTTAGTGACACCACACACTGCATTGGAGTGTGTTATGTACATGTACTGCTGTCTGTTCCTACAAGGTTGTATGACAGCAATTCAAGTTGAAAATACAATGAGAATAACGAAAATTCATGCATAATAATATTCAACAGTCGTAATGGACTGTACACAATGCTCAATTAAGACGTCTTCAATATTATAATGGCTAAATGATTTTGAAAATTAACAAAGCATGCATATTATAACTGTCGCATTGGCCACTCTAATGTCCACAGTTCTAGACTACATAGGAGCTATCATGTACAAATTACATGGTCAGCGCAGACAAATTATATATTATATGGCTGTGATTCCTCATTAGCTACACATGGTATGGCATAATCATCCACATAATTACGGTATTACAATATTAATTAATATAGTGTACATGTGTTAGTGGGAGACACCATGCATGAGGAATGATACTATGCAAGATGATACCATAAATGTTAGGTACGGCCACATCCCACCATCAATTGCAATAGGACTGGGCAAATTTTTGAGCAATCACGTAGCAGTGAAGAAACAGATAGAAATGTAGACGCTTCTTCACTGCTACGTGATTGCTCAAACATTTGCCCAGTCCTACCTATGCCGTAGCAATGAGCCTCTACCAAATTATCAATTGCAATGTATGCAGGTACACCTACCTTAACAGCATGAAGAAATATTATTAGTTTATATACTATGGTGCAATGAGTACATAGTACTATGCAGTGCATGACATTCAATGTATATTTGGAGTGTATTAATATACTATTTACTGGTCTCCCATTATCTTGTGTCTAAACGGTGATTCTAAATCCCAGAGATTTTATACAATTCAGTTATAATACTCTTGTCGTGGAATTTTATGGGTGCTGATAAAAACCATCATGCACATAAACTACTGTCCACAAAATGATTGGAGAAGAGTAATCACCAAATACTTCAATGTATGGTTGAAATATCATAGCAATTCCTATGCATCATTTGTCTTTTATGTAGCTAAGGTGATCTACATCGATCATGACTGTTACTGCTACAGTGAAACACATACTTGCTGCCAATGGTAAACTCTGGTTGTTCAGCTGTGGCTGATAACTAATTGTAGCCTAGAAACTATAGCTATACCTACACCTTGCACTGCATGGTGTCATGTGAAGTGTCCTGCCTCAATCATTCATTAATTGCAGGGAAATTCAGGACACTTGAAGAAACTTTTCTTGCGCAGACGTCTGGGGGTCTACAAATAAGAAGGGAGAAGCAGTGAAAGAATGTACAAGCCAAAGTATTATGCAGCTACACACACACAACTGAGGGATTAAACTAACAGTCTACCGTGGTATTCAGTGTTAGAGTGCACTCAGATGTTTCAGACTAATATACATAATAATATAATGTAGGCTTGGGAAGGAATGTTATATATTACGCATATATAAAATTATTATGCATGCACAGTTACAAGGTGGTATAATGGATATGCAACTTCACACACTATTACAATATAAAATACTTATGCTAATTGTAACATTTAATTCTTATATACTATGCTTAATATAATAATGATTATATTGTCTTAAGATTATACAATGCTATTAACATTATACAAATAATAGAGATGTTATAGTTGCCAAATATACCTTTCCATGGACATCTTTGAATGCCTTTTTCACACATTCCCCCCAAGTCTGCAGACACTCCTTCAGGTCCGATCCAGTGAGACCAGCGCAACTGTAATTCCTGAGGTCAGTGCTGCATTTATCGGGAAGAGGCCTCTCCTCTCTTGCAAAATAGCAAGCAGTGCAGGAGGTCGCTTGGTTGGTGCAGTTGCCGTTAGCTCTCACTCTATATCGGAATAAAGAAAATGAGATAGTCAATCCATCTGACAGAAATATATCTTTATCTTGCATAGCGCTGCAACGTCATTTGCATTCTTGTCACATTATATGCTTACACAGTGCACAGAGCAGCTCTGTCTGTTGTGCAGTGTTGAAAGGTACAAAGGGGGTCTGCACTCTGGGGGTCTACAAATGGGAATAACGGAGAAAGAATAATACACACAGCTGTTACAAAAGGTGCCAGGAGTCCTGATTGTATACACCCATTGTTAGCGACACGACACGACACTCCTTTCGCTGTCATTTGCGTACGTAATATGGATGATGTATGCTGGTTACCAATGTCAGTGCTAGTTAGCTTTGCTATCTTCTTTAGAGGGTGATAGCCAACAGCTGCAGTATCTACAATTAAAGACAAGCCCTAAGAGAGTGCATGTCAAGTTGCCTATTGCATTGTATTCGTCAGCTGTGGCCTAGTTATACAGCATTAATCAATACATACACACAGAAGGTATAGTCAACCCTTTAATCGCGAACTTAAACTACTCACAGAAACGTTCAGTTCCTAAGTATAATGCCGGTGTAACAAAATTGTTGGACCTAACAGCAGGAACTAACTGCCCTTTCTTTAAGTCAGAATGATGCTGAGCGCCTCAGTCATTTGCGCTATAAGAAAGGAGGGACTTTGAACGTTTTGACGCAGATTGAGCCCTTTGAACTCGTTCTTGGCAGTAGAAAAAATAAAATTGTGTACGCATGCAGCAAGCTAGTATGTACCACTGAACACAGTTGGTAGTGTGAAACAATCCTAGGAGTTGTAATAGCTCTATAGCTAGCCTCTAACCAACTTGCCATCTCTCCTGCAATTATCTGTTTGCGGAGCTAGAAGTATCGCTGGCTTGCACAATTTCTGGTGAAGAGGTGGTGCTTGATTGCGCGCCGCGTGCGCACTCGAGAGAGACGACATGCCAGTCAAAGGATAGCCAGAGGATTATTGAATGTGCTATGGATTACTCAAAGCTGTTCTCCTTCAATAGCAGCCGAAAATGCTGTGAAAGTGCATGCATTCATCCTTGATGCATATATTCATCATTGGCATTTATGCGTATGCAATTATTTCACGGATATATGCATCACGGGTAAATAAACGGGTTAACAGGAAACATACAAGAGCACTAAACTTACCGTAATCATCATTGATCACTACAGTTGCAGTGGCAGGTGTGCCACTTCTGACTCTGCAGGCCAAGGTGGCATCCAGAGGCACTAAGATAACCGCTGTGAAGTTCTCCTCTCCTTCAACAATGTTATTGGGCAGTGTGGGCACTGGTACAACAGCAGTGCTGCTACCTCTGAACGCAGCAGTCAAGAGGCCGCTAGTATAGTCAGGACCTGAATCTGAAACGAGCATACAAAAACTGTATGTCGTTGGAATAAATTACACGGAATGTGAGCTAATTTCATTACAGCATACCATTACGTTTGTCATTCACTTTGTGCCTATATATAGATTTTGGACAAAATTGTATATATCTGTAATAAATCGTATGGATACTTTACTGCATGTACTTGATGTGTTGATGCATGTATGATGTGGTGTGACAATCGTATTTGTAGAAAATGTAAATATACACACCTCTAGATCCCTGCATAATCTGTACAACCATGATGATGGTGACTGAAGGATCCACATCCCTGGTCAGTCTCAGAATGAGGTCAGCAGGCTGGCCCTCTGTTACATTGTATGTAGCGGGGTCAAAGTACACCTCAGCAGTCGTTTGGTCTAGAATGGTGACAGTGGCCTCTGATGGAGTTCCCTCAAACACACGTGGGAGACCAGCAGGAACAGACAACACGGCTGTGAAGACCTCATCATTCTCAATAATGTTGTCTGTCTCAGTATGGACAACAAGTGTACCCGTCTGGGTGGTAACATTGAACTCAACTTGATAGGACTGGTCTTCATAGTCACCTGGGGCTGCAGGGGTAGATATTAATATAGCAGGGGAGTATGGCGTTTTCTGTAGTCCTGTGCGTCAGCCCCTACCTTTGTGTTGCTATTTAAAGCGCAATCACAAAGATATAGCAACGCAAAGTCAGGGGCAAACATGCAAGACTAAGAGCTTTCTGTCATTGTCATCCAACACAAGAAATATTGTACATGCAAGCATATGCATATGTATATAGGAACCTCCTTCCACTACACACATATACGTATGTATCCTTTAATTAAGAGTGCCTTACCTGCAGTGTACTGTGTGTTGTGCATGATGTGTACCAAGCACTTACCAACAGCTGTACCCTCCACGATTGTGACATCAATAGTGAATGGGACATCAAAGTGTTTGTTTGTTTGAAGAACAATCGGGAGAAAATCTCCCTCCGGAACAGAGTAGAATGATGTTTTGAAAAAGACACTCAATTCTATATATCAGGCATGACCAAAGAGAAAGGATATTAATGTGAAATCAACTTCATGGAATAATAGCACGGTACTTTGCATTTAAGTAGGTAACAATTATCGGCAAACTGCTGTCTGACCATCATCATCTTCAATTTGCACTGTGACTCTCATTCTGCGTGGATTCTCCACCAATATTCTGCGCTTCTGAAATTCTGGTGAAACACTGAGGTGGAAATGGAATTCCTTTCGTCCGTCATAAAGAGCGTCATCAATAATCGCCACCACACCGCTGCCTGCAACTTCCCCAGCAGGGATGGCAACATTTAGAGAATAGCTGCATTTTGAAACTGGACCAACATTGGCAAACGTCATTGCAACAGGTGTGTCATAGTCCAAACCACCTGACATGGAAACAAGGGTGTTGACTGTTAGTATGTTTGGCCACACAGCAAATGCATTCAAGTCACTGCAAGTGGCAAATCCTAAGACATACACTTAGTAATGTTAAAATTAGAAAGTGTCCAAAGTATGCGCAGAAATATTGTAAAGTTAGTCAGCTCAATCAATAAATGATATGCTTTATGACACTTCTCACAATGAACTAAAAGACATTACACTTACTAAAATCCTCTCGCCTCAAGTGCATACAATTGTATAGGCTCACATTTAGCAGTTCCATCCACTGCAGTTACAATCACCTCATAGGAAAAGGAGGCCGTTTTAGAAGACACGGCAATCAGTCGGTAGGAGAGGTTACCGACATCCTCACGAACAGGATACAAGTTCTTCTCAAACATGACTCTCAATGCTGCATCCAAGTGCATGGGATATACACATAATAGCACAAGTAGAGTGAAGAGGATCTCTAGACAGGCCTGTAGTCTGTGCTCACCATGCCAAGTTAACCATTATGCAGTCAGGCTTCACTAACACTGTGACTACCACTGACATTCTGTTATTAAGTCGTACACTGTTTATGTCAGTATAATGGTATGTGCATTTGTGCCAGTGCTTCTGCTAACATGTATAACCCTGAAAATTGCACTAGTCCACAAGAACATGCTACACACCCTGCAAGGGAAGAAAACAAACTAACCATCATCATTCTCGATGGTGATGTTTGCCTCGTCAAAGCCTGGTCTCACTACTACTCCTGGCTGGCCACCAGAATAAGTAAAAGAGACTTGGAACTGTTCATCTCTCTCCACAATGAGGTCATTTATCACTCTGACTTCAAATTGGACACTGGTCTGCCCAGCAGGGATAGTCACTTGTTTGGGGAATCCATCAGTAGAGAAATCGACACCGGCTGTGAGTAAAGGAGCAAGGCTATACATACATACACTGCCAAAAATTCCCAAACACACCACTATATGCATTACCTTCTGCTTTGAGGACATCCTCAATATCTGCAAGAGAAAGAAGTCATGAAATTAATTAGGAATCCACACACTAACAGACAATGACTGACTGCTGCAAATATATACTAATGTACTGCTTAAATTGCACTGCCCACACATCACCTTGAGCTCACTCACCTTCTAGTTCACCCACTGTAACATTTACCACAATGTCTTCGTGGTAGGCATCGTTCAGTCTCAACATCACCAGGACCCTTATCTTATTCTCAGAAGTTCGGTAGGCTGTCTTGTCATGAAAGATACTTACATCATCTGCAAAGCACCATATTGCGGTAGTTCATGACAGACAAGAAGCAACATGGCACACTCACTGACTATTGCAAAACATAGTGGAACAGTAACTGAAAAGTATCTTCTCAAACTCTTCTTCTAACAAAAGCTTCACAATGAAACACACTTAGCCATAATGTCATGCACATAAAATATATTATTGCACAATATGAGGAGTATCCCTAACTATTGAAAAACCCTGATGCAGTTATATATAAATTATATATATATATATATATATATATATATGACAAGAGAAACATGTAAGCCAATGACACACTATAGCAGCAGCAGTAGTAGAATTTCCTTGGCCATACATGCATGCATTCCTTCTGGCTTGACGACTTTGAGACGCTACAAGCAGGGCACCAAAACAAACACTAACCTTTGCAGTATGGAATCACTATGTAATTATGACTAATGAAATATTACAATCAAACTAATTATGCCATGAATGGATCTCAATTATGTTCACGCCTGCAAGCCACTGCAAATGATAGGATAATGATTCTGTCTTCTTCTCCAGTTAAAAAGGTAGGCCCTGCTTGGGACTGCATATTGCATTTTAAATAGTGTTTGCATGGGTCATCGTGATTCCCTAACATGATCCCAACCCTGACCCAAACCACAATGTGATTCAAAACATTAATTAAGCGAGCTTATATTTGGTCATCATCACTTTTTTGTGGATGGTGCAAAAGCCATTAGCATCACTTGCAATAGTTGCATGCACATTGCTCATGTTCTCCCTCTGCACCTGATCAAAGTCATATGTTCAATATCCCTTCTGCATCTGGTGCTGGGCGGCTGCACTCTGCGCACATGTGTATAATTATAAACATTCTTTACTGCAATGCATTTCTGCATTATATGGTCCAACTCTGTGGTTATTTCTAACTACCTGTGTGTATATGCACTATAGCTGCACTTGCTTCCTATAGCTGTTACATTGCATGTTTAGGCAGCAGTTACGCTATGTCAACAAAATGCAAATAAGCAATTTAATTTAACATTAATGCTTTCGTACCCCAGGTGAGGTGAGACAATAGTTTGCAGGAAAAGGATGACCTTTGAAATTTGTTCAATTCCCTGTAAGCAGAATATGTATGGTTCAGAAAAAATTACACTTTTGACCACCAATGATGACTAGCCGTTACGGCTGAAAGTGCACAATTGATGGCATTTTCTCAGGATATGAATCATTGACTAAAATGACCCTTGGGAATACCCATAGTGGTGGCAGGGCTTACTGTTTAAAGCCCATGCACACTCCTGGACATGTGTTCTGTACCTGTGTGATACGTTGACCTAGAGCCTATTAAGTATGTAGGCACTTACTGTCTCGCTGAACTTTTCAATCCTAGTTTGCCTGCAAAGCTTTAAATAGGTATGAGAGAGACTGCAATATGTATGTTCTAGGCATGACAATGCTGAGTGTATAAATCATTCACTGCTATGGCAGTACAAACCAGAGGGCAGGAATGACTCACAACTTCTTGATTGGCAGTGTGGACAAGGCAGTCCACATCCTGACCAAATGTCTATCAGAATAGTGATAAGGTGTACCAAAACTAAGTAAGCCACATTCCTTGTGTGTGGTGCCATTTCTGTGTTGCAATTCAATGCAAGGGGAGTAATACTAGGGCATTCGTTGATATGTACATTGAATGCATTCAGCCATGCTGTGGGAGAATCTCATACAATGGAAGAAGCAGACAATTTGCTGGATATAGTGTAAACATTTAACTGCACTATGAAATATATTTCATAGTGCAGTTAAATGTTTACACTATAGCCTCGCACCTAAAGGTGCATAGCCCAAACACATACAAAAATGTACAACATTATAGCCAGCTGTCCTGGCAAGTTAGCCATCACTTGCTGGTAGATCATGTCACATTGTCTACCCTCACCCCAATTTGGGCAGATGATCTTTCATTGCATGTGAGACATGGCAAAGTACAGAAAAATTGTTCGTGGAGCTTGCAGTTTTATCACAATTGTTGCCATTTCCATGGCTACAAACTTGACTGTGAGTAATGCACATGTGACTTGGGGAATTGTCACTGAGGTGATAATTCTGTATTACACAGTACATTGGTCTTACATTCGATTTAAGCCATTTCATCGCTATCCAGACCAATGATATGTGTGTTAACTAGGGTCACTGATGGAGAGTACTCTCATACATACTATGGAATTATTATTAATAAAAACATTCAACACACAATTGTAGTAGAGAGATAGGGTTTACATGCATGTCACACATGCATGACTCACTGTCAATGATTGTGATATTGACAGTGCCCTGACCAATCCTCACTCTGACTTCGTCAGATGTTTCCAAAATGTGTGCCTGAAAGAACTCGACACCCTCAATAATGTCATCATTTGTTATGTCAATGACAATGGGAGAAGACAATGCAGTATTTTCAGGTTGATCTCCATCAGTGGAAACAGTTTGACGGAAGGTCACATTGTAGCGACCTGTATTGGAGTAGTCTTCAGGGTCTGCAGTCAAGCATCACATTGGAAGAAAATAGTACACGAGTGCACACTTGAGATTCATACAATTGCTATAGTACAAATATGCACATACAGCATGAAGAGTAGCTAAGAGCTTGTGAGAAGCCTATGCTCATAAATGTTCTTGTTGCATGATGAAGCCATACATCAAAGACGGGAAGTGTGCAATGTCAAGTCCAATGCACACTTCAGTGTACAATAGCCTTCTAAGAGCATAAACACAAATGAAAACAATAATAATATGGATTTGAACAATCATTTTCCAGATGTGTAATAATAGTTTTGTCGACTTCAGTTTCTTTGTTTACTTTCTCATAAGTTGCAGCACCTTAAAATCAGCACCTTGCTTAAGCACAAGTCTTAGCTAAAAGCCTAGAAAAGTAATTAAAGCTGAGACTGCCTCCAAGCATGGCTCTCTAAGTCCTGCAGAAGGCCAGGCAGCGCTCTTTCACTTTCATTCCCTTCTCAAACGTCCTTAGTGTTCACGAGATACTGGCTCCAGTGTTCTTCGTCGTGTAGCAATTCAGCTTTAATCCGCGGGGGACAATCTCTGTGGTATTCGCTGTGCACTTTGCCATTTCGGTACCTTTTAGACAGAATAGGGTCCTACGCAATTAGTATCAGTGAAAGGTTATTGTAATTAGTGTTGGTGGAAACGTTAGTCCATTTTGCTCGATATATTCGACAGCAAGGGAAACAACTCTGCTACTAATCGTTAAAATTGAAACAAGCCAGTTATAACTGTTACATACCCAATGACATACACAACCCACCAGTAGCTGTTCCTTCACTGATTTCAACAACAGCCCACATAGGAACATAGAACTGTCCATCAATGCGTAGGGAGACACTGACTTGGCCATCACTTTCAACAACAGTGTAACCATTCTCGTTGAAGTTTACCTCAACAGCTGAAGTGATAAAGAGATAGTAAAAAGACAGCTGAGAGTATTTAGGATTGAGAACTTCACTAGCCAAGTAGATAGAGGGACAGATGTCGATTGTCACAAAATTACCAGACGTTTCGGCCCAATCTAGAGCCTTCATCAGTGGTAGATCAAAAAGTACATGGCATGGTGACTTATATACACATAACATGTCAATAACATGCGACTCTTGAGCTGCATGCTCTACAATTGCAGACTGGGCCAAGCACTTACAAGCGGGAACTTGGCCCAGTCTGCAACTACAGAGCATGCAGCTCAAGAGTCGCATGTTATTGACTGGAAAGAGGCCAAGGTGGTGGACACCCACCCACACTACCACCAGAGATGTGCACTTGAATCGTGGCATATCAGATCAGAGACCAACACAATGAACAGAGATGATGGCAACCTACCACAGGCTTACAACTCCCTCCTCAACTACCCACACACCTCACACTAGACCACATACAGTCCTTTCCAGTTCATATTATTATTATTATTATTATTATGATTATTATTATGTAAAACACACACAGCCACCTGTCTTCCCGCCCACGATTTTCCCGCCGTTTCCCCCCGCCCCCGTCTGTGTACATAAGTCACCATGCCATGTACTTTTTGATCTACCACTGATGAAGGCTCTAGATTGGGCCGAAACGTCTGGTAATTTTGTGACAATCGACATCTGTCCCTCTATCTACTTGGCTAGTGAGGTTCTCAATCCCCAATCATGTCTACACCTAGCCACACAGAGATTTTCAAAGAGACAGCTGAGATATCCCCATAGGCAGTGTGCATTCATAATCTAACGAACCACTATTCATGGTTAAGTATAACTGGTACTTAAACTTAGCTGAAACATAACTAACCCAATGAATGCACCTCCGGAAGAAATCTAAGGAAGACCAATAAGTAAACATTATAATTTTATGCAAATGGAGGGCCAACTGTGACCAGAGGGCAGGAATGACTCACAACTTCTTGATTGGCAGTGTGGACAAGGCAGTCCACATCCTGACCAAATGTCTATCAGAATAGTGATAAGGTGTACCAAAACTAAGTAAGCCACATTCCTTGTGTGCGCTGCCATGTCTGTTTTGCATTTCAATGCAAGTTGAGTAATACCAGAGCATTCATACGTATGTACGTACATTGAATGCATTCAGCCTTGGTGTGGGAGAATCTCATACAATGGTCAGAAATGAAGAAGCAGACACTTGCTGGATATAGTGTAGACATTTAACTGCACTATGAAATAGCCTCGCACCTAAAGGTGCCCTAACACATACAAAAATGTACAACATTATAGCCAGCTGTCCTGGCAAGTTAGCCATCACTTGCTGGTAGATCATGTCACATTGTCTACCCTCACCCCAATTTGGGCAGATGATCTTTCATTGCATGTGAGACATGGCAAAGTAAAGAAAAAATGTTCGTGGAGCTTGCAGTTTCATTGCAATCACTGCCATTTCCATGGTTACAAACTTGACTGTGAGTAAAGCACAGTGACTTGGGGAATGGTCACTGAGGTGGTAATTCTGTATTACACAGTACATTGGCCTTACATTCGATTTAAGCCATTTCATCGCTATCCACACCGATGATATGTGCTTTAACTAGGGTCACTAACAGAGACTGTTCTCATATATTATACTATGGAATCATTAATAATAAACATTCAACACACAATTGTAGTAGAGAGATAGGGGTTTACATGCATGCCACATATGCATGACTCACTGTCGATGATTGTGACATTGACAGTGTCCTGACCAATCCTTACTCTGACTTCGTCAGATGTTTCCACAATGTGTGCCTGCAAGTACTCGCCACCCTCAAGAATGTCATCATTTGTTATGTTAATGAGAATGGGAGAAGACAATGCAGTATTTTCAGGTTCATCTCCATCAGTGGAAACAGTTTGACGGAAGGTCACATTGTAGCGCATTGCACTGGAGTAGTCTTCAGGATCTGCAGTCAGGCATCACATTGGAAGAAAATAGTACATGAGAGCACACTTGAGATTCATATAATTGCTATAGTACAAATATGCACTTATCGCATGATGACGTCATAGATCAAAGACACCACCTGGGTGGTAAATCGTGTACCAACCCTGCGGTTAGGGCAGGTAACATGACAAGCGCCCCTAACACCTCCATATATGGCTATGTCAATTAGCTATGCAAATAACACCTTCCAAAGGTCACCCAACACCTACGGAGGTGATTCCAACAGGCAAACCCAATAGAACTACTATATGCACTTCTGAGTGTTGGCGGCAGTGGTAGCCGATACAAATCTGCGGGTGTGTTCCTCAAAGTCGTCGTCATCCATCACGAAGTCGAAGCGCTTGCTGTTCTCTTCGCCCGTGTAAAGTGGGGGACGTTTAGCCACTGTACGCTTGGAACAGGACGCAACAATTCAAATCCGACCGCGCTTTTGGGGCAACTATTCTTTCGATAAAATAGTTACTACAGGGCTTCTATATTCTGCACAGATGATCCAACAGGCAATCCCAATAGAAGTTTATGCACTCCTGAGTGTCGGCAGCAGTGGTTGCCAGTACAAACCCGCGGGTGTGTTCCTTAAATTCGTCGTCATCGAGCACGAAGTCGAAGCGCTTGCTGCTCTCTTTGCCTGTGTAAAGCGGAGGACGTTTAACTATTCCTCGCTCGGCACAGGATGCAACAATTTAAATCCGACCGCGCTTTTGGGGCGACTATTATTGCGATAGAATAGTTACTACAGGGCTTCTATATTGCATAACGTGTTTATTGTACTCGCCCTCGGGTCTCGCACAATCAGAACAGACAGACAAACAGTCTCGCACGTTACGCCCTAGAAGCCCTGTAGTAACTATTACATACAGCATGAAGAGTAGCTAAGAGCTTGTGAGAAGCCTATGCTCATAAATGTTCTTGTTGCATGATGAAGCCATACATCAAAGACGGGAAGTGTGCAATGTCAAGTCCAATGCACACTTCAGTGTACAATAGCCTTCTAAGAGCCCCATCTAGACATAAAAACAAATGAAAACAATGATAATAAGGATTTGAACAATCATTTTCCAGATGTGTAATAATAGTTTTGTCGACTTCAGTTTCTTTGTTTATTAAAGCTGAGACTGCCTCCAAGCATGGCTCTCTAAGTCCTGCAGAAGGCCAGGCAGTGCTCTTCACTTTCATTCCGTTCTGAAACGTCCTTAGTGTTCACAAGATACTGGCTCCAGTGTTCTTCGGCGTGTAGCAAGTCAGCTTTAAACCGCGGGGGACGATCTCTGTGGTATTCGCTGTGCACTTTGCCATTTCGGTACCTTTTAGACAGAATAGGGTCCTACGCAATTAGTATCAGTGACAAGTTATTGTAATTAGTGTTGGTGGAAACGTTAGTCTATTTTGCTCGATATATTCGACAGCAAGGGAAACAACTCTGCTACTAATCGTTAAAATTGAAACAAGCCAGTTATAACTGTTACATACCCAATGACATACACAACCCACCAGTAGCTGTTCCTTCACTGATTTCAACAACAGCCCACACAGGAATAAAGAACTGTCCGTCAATGCGTAGGGAGACACTGACTTGGCCATCACTTTCAGCTACAGTGTAACCATTCTCGTTGAAGTTCACCTCAACAGCTGAAGTGGCAAGGAGGTGGTAAAAAGACAGCTGAGATATCCCCATAGGCAGTGTGCAGTCACAATCTAACGAACCACTATTCATGGTTAAGTATAACTTGTACTTAAACTTAGCTGAAACATATAACTAACCCAATGAATGCACCTCCAGAAAAAATCTAAGGCTGTGTGTAGTAATAATCTGAAGGGCCACTATTCGCGGTTAAGTATAATTTGTACTTGAACTTTGACTAACTATAGTCAATTCTGATAGTAGCACCTTAAAGTGCCACAGATGAGCAAAATTTTTATTGCAGAAAAAGGTAGTAGAGAAGCTTCCTGGTACTCTTAGTAGCAAGTAATGGCTGCATGGGGGAGAAATTGGAGGATTTAGTTGCCAAATCTGTCATTTTGTAATTAGTGACGTTATCAAAATTGGACTTTCAGTAGTTTGCCATGACATCACAAGGGGAACGGAAGTAGATGGCTGAAGGCACTGACAATGTAGAAGATCGTCTCTCTTGCGACGATTCTACGTACGACGAACACAATTTGGACAATTCCGACAGCGGCAATGGTGTTTGCAGTGGAAGTGAGGACAAGGAATACGTGGCGGTATGGACGCGCTGGGAATGGAGCCTTACCAGTTTGAACCAACTGCCTCCGTACAAGACTCTGCGAGCGGTAGCAGCTCGGACGCCGATGTTGAAGAGGAAGAATGGAGGCCAAACAACATCAACTAGTGCGCAAATATTCAAAGAGTATCCTCCGCATCCTTTGCGTAACTTAAAAGATGCAGGAGACAGCATATTTGTGATTTTCCGTCATACAACACAGGTGCGAATGTGGCAAGTGCGAAGTGACGCCTACAGCGAGGGAAAGCATATGCTGTAGGGAGATATCAGTAATTGACAACAAGTTGCAGGAGACTAGCGGTGGCAACCTATGCTGCATTACTGAACATGAAGGCTTCCAGCCGGTATGCCTTGATGCATGGGTAGTACAGACGGGAGGATCTCAAATACAACAGGAGCTTGGAAGACATGCTACAAGTGGACCGGTACATTAGTTACTGCATACAATATATATATATATATATATATATTTATTATTTATTTATTATTATGTATACATATATAGACAATGGCACTGATTCAACTGCGAGTCAGTGTGATACGTCTTGGTCAGAAAGTATGTGTTGTGCTACCTTCATATGCAGTTGGTAGAATTAGATTAGCATTTTCGTCTGACAGCTATGTTGGATTTAAGCTGTAAACTAGTTTGTCTGGTTCACGTAGTCATTTGCGAGTTAAAGAGTGTACGATGTTCTTCAATTGTGTCTGCTTTAGCAGGCCATTGGGGGTATGTGCTGCACAGTGATCGTGGAATGGTCCAGTCCAGTCGGATCTTGTTTTGGCCACCTCCCTAGACTACTGGGCTCTTTGTTGGGGATTCTTAGGAAATGTGAACGGGCTGAACTGCCCATCGCTGCCCTAATCGCATCCAGCAGCAACGCAACGTTTAGGCACGGTACTAGCGACGATATGGGTGTGTTTCGGAGGGAAATAGAGCAGGAGGGGAGCTGAAATTCTTATATACTAACTTATACTTGGCAAACTGTTACCCTTCTGACATCATTAAGAAAATGGCTGACCTTTAAAAGGACAGCGACCGGAAGTCGCGGATTTTTGCCTATTTGCACGCAAGTGTAGCGACTCTTAATATCACCATTGGTCTTCATTTGTGGTACTGCTTCGTTTGGCAAAATAAAAATTTTGCATGTCAGTGGCACTTTAAGCTCATTCATGCTAGTCACAGCAGAATACAGACATGAGTGAGTGATACGACGCATATGCAGCACGATGCCCTACGGTGCATGCACCAATATATAGATACTGTAGACAGGAATGCATGATGAAGATGTATGTACGTAGAATAAAGATGTATACGGGTACGGACATAGGCGTAAGTACGTATGTACGGGTGTTGATACGGGTAGAGCGACAGGCATAGTTCAGACATGAGTTTACTACCAGGTGGAAGAGAAGTGCTAACTGCTTGTGCCTTCCATTACAATTATGACTTCCAACATAGAGCAAAAGCTTTGAAAAGAGTAACAGTCTGGTTCGATATAAGATCGCCTGTTGTCTTGTGGGTTGTCTAATGTTTGGGTTTGAGCTATCACTCATAACTCACAGTCATCATCTCTGATCAGTATGAAGGCAGTGCTGGGCTCTACTTTTGTTGCATTCCAGTAATTTGCAATCTCAGGGCCAAAACTAAATTTTGCAATAAAGATCTCATCAAACTCCAGCACATCATCATCCACAATGGTAAAGCTCTCAAACGCTGATCTGCTGGCTGGTGTGAACACAAAGTCATAGATTGTGTTCATGGCATCACTGCGACCAGACTCTGAATGGAAAGGTGCAAACAACATATCAGTTTGGGCTCCTTTGTGAGGTCAATTCGTAGAATCTTACGTGTCACTTGAGCATTGCCAAAAATCCTGTTACCAAATAACAGAGCAGGAACTCTTATAAATACTCTCTCAATGGTGGCAAACCCTTAACAAAATGGAAGTAGAGAGTGAAATACATAAATGTGTGTACATCTGAAATGAACATAGTGATTTCAAGTGTCTAATGTGAGCAGTATACACAATGAAGGCTGTTTGACCTCACCTGTTCCTGGAAAGGATGGTCCAGGCACAACAAGACTTGGAAAGTGGTTGGGATCTCCATCAGGGATCTGTATGGGAAACCCTTGGATGTTGACTCGGTACACCTCAAATTTTGAATTTGTAACAAGCTCTACAGTCGCTGTCATTTGACTTTCTGAAAACTCATAGACATCTCTAGCCCAATGGACAAGCAGCTCTTTAGGGAAAAGAATGATAAATGTTACTGATAGCCATTTCATACAATGTGTACAGTACATACTCGTTTGTGCTCACCGTCATCATCACAAATATAAACAACCACTCGATTTGGTTCAACACCACGGACTTGATCCACAGCACGTCCTTGAAGAGTACAGAGAAGGGACTCACACGGTTCAGCGATGTCATCGTTGATGATAGATAACACAACTTTATTACTTGAATTAGATCTAAGGGTCTCAACATCTGTGAATTCCAATGTGCTTCCACTTAAGACAACAAAGTCTCTGTCAGGGACGGCTGCAAACAAATAGGTGAAGTGTGGTAGATAACTGCATGCTCTAGAGTGTCAATGCTTGAAATAGTGTCCGCACCTGGTACAGCGACAGGAGTTGCTTCGCATACAACACCAATTTCTATAGGAGTGGCATACAGTCCATATGCTTGAGCAAACAATTCCAGCCTCACTCCCTCTCCCTCCCTGACTTCAATGAGCTTGGAGATAATCCAGCTGACCTCTACAACTGTGGGAGGAGACAGTGCATGCATGAGCTGTATACAAGCATAGGTCCTCCTTGCAACTGTTTGCAAATAAATGACCTAGGTGCATTCATGAACTTACAGTCATTGTCTTCAATGAATACATCTGCAGAGGTGCTGTTTAGTTCAGCTGGAGCTGTGAAAAGAGCTGCTGCTTGCCCAATGAACCGAGCAGCAACAATTCTGAGATGAAAAGCTTCAGTTCCCTCCAAGATACTATCATCAGCAAATACAATCTCATGCTCAGTTGAATTGGCTTGTTTGGATAGAAATGTAACAGTGAATGTCCTGGATGATGGGTTCTGAATGTTGACAAGGTAATCACTCCCTGTATGCAAAAGATGTGTCATTGCATAAGACTGTGTCAAATGAACATCAGGTGGCAATGATGAGTAACTTACGTAGGTTTTAAGAGTTAAACGACGAGTGATAACTCTACTTTACAAGAAAGGATTGACACAATTAATTACTCACAAACACCTACAATTAAGGCATTAATACACAAAAGGGATGGTTTCTATTGTGACACTACGTTACATGCAAGTAGCAATAGTCGTGTACAAAATTTACTCGCATTCTGTATTTGAATTTTGTAAATTAAAATACAGTTTAATTTTGTCTATTATAATGGACAAATTACAATACAGAATGGACAACAACTACACACATTATAATAGATGCACAAAGGATGACACTCACCAAATTCAGCATTTTGCCATGGCAGGTCTTCTGCAGTTATGTCCACTTCAATGCTTCCACTGAAAGGAGGTACTTGGGGTCTAGTCAGGATAGGAGCTGACAAATGAACTACTAGTGTTTCTCCTTCAGTAGTTTGATACTGGCTGAGGTTAAACTCTGGACCAACTACGTGTGTGTGTGTGTGTGTGTGTGTGTGTGTGTGTGTGTGTGTGTGTGTGTGTGTGTGTGTGTGTGTGTGTGTGTGTGTGTGTGTGTGTGTGTGTGTGTGTGTGTGTGTGTGTGTGTGTGTGTGTGTGTGTGTGTGTGTGTGTGTGTGTGTGTGTGTGTGTGTGTGCATGTAGAGGGGGATGACACTGCTATTTCTTGGGTGTAATGGTGCTTGTTCCCTTCTTGTCAAACAAATTGTGTGGACTGTTCCACACAATCTCACTGCGGGAGAAGTGGTCCTTACAACTTACATGGGAGTTGTGCAGTTCCTTGAGAGACCAGCGTTGCTATCAGCACCAGCACCACAAACAAGCCCCTCATCTTGCACCGCACTACAGCTACGAAAGGGGAATCTGTACAGTGAAGAAAAGGCACCCAGGTTGCATACGATGCCGACTCGGTCAACTCTGCCAAGAACAGTTGTAACAGCCAGCTAGCTAGCTATAGGACCCGTGTGCACTACAGTTCACTTTCAACTAACTCACCCAACCACAACTGCAACAGTGGGACGATCGCCTTTGGAAGTATCTCTATGCTGTATAACTCGCAATCAGTTTCCTGTTGGCATCCGCTTGCTCGCCACTAATCTCTGGCATCGACAGAAGTTTCCAGGGTCTTCCGTTTGCGGCGTGGGGATCAGGAGGCGTGAGCGCCGTACGAGAATTAATCACAGGGTCTGCCCTCCTATACCAGCTATGGGCAGAAGCTGACTTGAGGAGGGAAGTTTAACCCTTTACCGTGCATGAGCCACTATAGTGGTTTTGCATAATTACCCTGCAAACGTTCGCGCGATAGTTACTTTTTCCGATTTCGTTCGCGATTGGTATACGTGCTATATGTCTGAACAACTAATCATTAGTGCAGTTACAGCGACATACGTTCAATACAAATGGAGTTACAGGCAAAAGAAAGTTTAGTTATACTGAGTTATACAAAGCGAATACGGAAAAACGAAGAAAAACGTCTCCAGTTTATTATGAAAAAATGGCGGATCGGTGACTGTCGCAGTCAGATTTTCGTGTGGAACAGGCGGAAGCAGGGCTCTGCGCACAGGAAAACAGGTCCCTTTGGATCACATTCCAAGCAGCAGTACACCACTCTTCGCCGGATGCCATCCTTACTGCAGATTCTGCATTGGCCCTTTTTTCCGCTTCGAGCAGGGAAATGTCTCTCGCAGAAACGAGCAGATGGCGGCGCATCTAGCGAGGGATGAGCGGGACGTTTCCTAGTACTGTCTTTGGACATCAGCTCGCCAGCGAGATCTAGGATGAACTCCTTGATAGTGAGTTTGGTCGCGTGAGGTGTATCACGGTGCAGGATGTAGCTGTTCACCACGCTGATGTCCACCATAAAGTAGGACAGTGGAAGCCACCACTTCCTTGACCTCCTCCTGCAGCTGTAGTACTTCCTCAGTTGGTCTGCCATGTCTACTCCCCCCATGTACTTGTTGTACAGCTGCACGGATTGTGGGCAGGACACACTGATCGTTGAGCCATCCTTCTTCTTTCGCTTCACTGTTGTCAGGCTGGATGGATTGCAGATGGTGTTAATGAACGGTACAATTTTTTTATCCTTCCATGCAAAACACTGGACCCCTGGAGAAACAATTACTGACCTGTAGTCTCCCCTCTTCAGTCGCCGATTTAGCGTCTTCTTCTGCTTCAGAGCTATGGGCCAATCTACCCGATCCACACGTGCTGTGGAAACACAGTAAGTGTTCTTCTTTTGCAAGTACTTAGCCAAGGGAACAGTTGAGAAGAAGTTGTCGAAGAAAACATAGTGGCTTTTCTCCAACACTGGCTCAGTCATAGTCTGTACGACTGATGCGCCCAAGCCATGTTCTGTAACACCTCGCGTAGCTCCACAGTAGACCGTGAAGTTGTACATGTATCCAGTGTGAGCGTCACTGAGGGCCCATACCTTGTAACCACGCTTGGTGGGCTTCATTGGGCAGTACTGCTTCATGGATGAGCGTCCTTTGAAGCCAACCATAGCCTCATCAACCGAAACTTCCCTGTGCAAGCTGTAATACCGCTGACTGTTCTCTCTGATGGATTCCATCACTGGTCTTATCTTATGCAGCTTGTCATAGCCGGGCTCGCCTCGTTTCTTAGCTGTTGTGTTGTCGTTTAGATGAAGACAGCTCTGCAGTGCTTTGAATCTACGGATGGGCATGCCATGACTGATACCTGGAGCCCCAAGAAGAGGATGCTGCGACCAGTAGTCTTCTACACATGGAAGCTTGTGCACCCCCATTGCAAGATGGATCCCCAAGAAGAGCTTCATCTCACTCTCTGTGGTGTCAACCCAGTTGTACGATGAGCCCGGTGGTTGTTGTCTGGCGTACAGATTACATTGCTCTGCAAGTGTCTGGAAGAAATTTTCCCCACAGATCAGGAGGAAAAATTCCTCAACACTTGCAGTGCCGGGAAGGGTGTGGTATGGTCCAGGTTGTGATTGTGCCATAAACGGAGGAGGTGTAAATGGTGCAATGGTTGTGGTCGACGAAGAGGAGTGAGAAGCATCTTGTGGATGACTGTCAGTCCCACTGTCACAAGTCTGTGATTGATTGTCGGATTCTGTGTTGTCTTGTGTGTCACCAACAAGGTTTTCTGTCTCATTCTGTACCTCTGTGTCACTCGTGATTTCCGCTGGTTGTATGTCGGAGTCATTCAGTTGTTCGTCATCTCCTGCTTCCAGCTGGGCGATTTCTAACGCATCGGGTAAGTACGAATCGTCGCCATCCTCCTCCTCGGATTCGGACCAGTCTCCTTCCACATCCGAGTCGTCAAGCAGCTCGAGAGCTTGGTCTACCCCCAGTCTTGCTTGTCTGCTCATTGTGACAAGAGCTGCACCAATACAAACGTATTAGTGCTCTGTTACGAGACGATTCTGGTAGCTACGACAATAAAATTCGTGTACGAACCGCCGTTTACAATTGTAACTAATCGAGTGAAGAAAGTCGCCGCGGATTTGTCCCAAAGAACTGACAGGCGAACGTCCGGATGATTCACTGAAGCGGCGATGTCCGAACATTCCAACGATAGGTAGCAGTTGCAGAAACGTCCTTGCTTCGCGCCAGAATGGGCAGTTGAAATGGAGTCTTTTTCGCGCCACTATAGTGGCTCGTGCACGTTTACGCGGTAGCGAAAGTGATTTAACGTGAACGGTAAAGAGTTAAGGAGGCTCTTAGGTAGTCTCGCGTAGCCAGACCGCTACCTCCCCTCCATTTTTATATGCTGACGTCATCGGTCGGGGAGGTAGGGTCTGGTCAAGACTCCATAATTTATATAGCGGTTTTGTTCTGAGCCCCACGGAAGTTGGGGCTTATTAATATGCAGTTACCACGGTAATGAACACCGGAAAATGCGAAAATGGCGAAACGACCGATGACGGATTCTGGACACGAGAGAGCGCTTGCAGACGTCGCGCAATTGTTGGGCTATGGGAGCGGGTTCAAGGAGAAGCAAGAGGAAGCCATAAGGTCGATCTTGAGCGGAAAAGATACGTTTGTCTCTCTGCTGACTGGATTTGGCAAGTCCTTGATCTATGCAGCTCTTCCTTTGATTTTTGACAGAGTGCTGGACATAAGAGGCAGTATTGTTGTTTGCGTGAGCCCTTCCCTTGTCCAGAATCCGTCATCGTTCGTTTCGCCATTTTCGCATTTTCCGGTGTTCATTACCGTGGTAACTGCATATTAATGAGCCCCAACTTCCGTGGGGCTCAGAACAAAACCGCTATGGAGTCTTGACCAGACCCTACCTCCCCGACCGATGACGTTAGCATATAAAAATGGAGGGGAGGTAGCGGTCTGGCTACGCGAGACTAGCTCTTAGGCGGGCTGAAAATCGTCGAGAATATTTGTAAGGCCAATTCTACTGCCATCGGAAAAACGGTGGATGCTGGTGCACGTAATTGCTCCAGCTACCGGCCTTGTGTAATAGCACGTCATGCAGATTCCCACCGTCAGCCTCCCAGTCTTCATCAGTCTGTACTTATCTTTGAGTGGTTTGCAGCAGCAAATGCAAAAGCGCTTATATTTATCTGTCTCGTATGAAGTGTGAGCTTGATAATGTGAAGGCATGAACTAATTGTTACTGCCGCTAGACCGTCCCTTCCCTTCTGTGCCTGGGGCGTTTAAGTGGGATAGTCTACCCTAGCCAGACTATTCCATTCTATTGTTACAGTGCATTGAGTAGCTAGCTAATCATGGTAGATATTCGTCAGAGCTATATATGCACCATACATTTTCTTGATATGTATACATATCTATATCGCCTTGACTCTCACACTGGACAGGCTGATTAATAAGCTTGTTGTCAGATAACGAAATCTGGATCACAATCATCGTATAGGCTCAGATGTTGCAGCTCGTTATTCTGCAAATAGAAAGCTCACTGTCGCCGGGGATAACTGTCTGCTACCTCACCCTGACTTATCTGGTGAAGATTCGGAGCAGATCACTTCAGCAGTTACATCACCACTCCAGCCTATGGTTTCCACAGAGATGCGTCCTAGTGTCAGTCGAAGGCTCAATGATGGACTTGGCAGAACGTAATCAACATCAAGCTATAGATTGAAACTTGGTCTCCTTATGACTGACTTGAAAATTAAGCCTTATGTGAAAGCTTGTGGAAGGCCAAAGCACACCGGGACTCTCTGGCCATCACGAAACAAGAAGAAGAAGCAATGTTCCGAGAAGGAGAATCAAGAGAATCAGAAGTCTGATGAACGTCCTCGTGCTAAAAGGGTATGTGTTGATAAACCAAGTGCCAAGAAGTGTGCACAAGCAGGAACAGCTGCCTATAAATTATGAGTAAACAAAGATTGAAACAAAAGAGAAGGCAATCTTGTGCACTTTCACTTGCAGCTGTTATTGAACTGGAGACAGATGAAGTTGAACAATCTGGTACATCTGGGGACAGAGTGGCATCTGTTGAATTCACAGTTTATGGCCAGGACATACTAGGTGAAGATATATATCCACATTATGAAGTCAAAGTCTAAGTGATTAAATGAACGATTATGAATGCTGGACAGAGAATGTTTGCAAAGGACTATCCTAACACAGCTGGTTTTTATGACGTGGGCCTCTCGGATACACTAGCTTACCTGGATGAGTCTCAAAATGACTTCATACAGATCGTGAATGTGGCTGGCACAGACTGAGTTTGTCTGACAAACAAAGATTGGTAACCTGCCACAGTTAAAGTATACGACAGTAGACAAACAGGAGACTTGCCACTTCCAGCTAAAGAGGTTGTTGCTGCCCTGGTAAAAAGCAAACAGAAGGAATTCACCTTCTATTTCCTGATGTCCAGCAGCAGTCTGACTCATCCAGTTGTGGACTCTTCGCACTAGCCTATGCTCAGTGTGTGTGTGAAGGAAAAGCTCCTGCAAAGACCCACTATGACCACTCAAAGCTGCGACCTCACTACCTTCAGTGCCTTCAGGATAGAGGACTGACTCCTTTCCCTTCATAAAAAGTGTTGTATTACTCAGGCAAACCACTCACAACCAGCTTCAAGATTTTTTGTGTGTGCCGCCTGCCTAATTGTGGAGACAAAATGGTCAACTGTGATCAGTGCGGGGAATGGTCCCATTTTGTATGCGTTGAACTGGACAGTTGTTTAGAGGACAACATTAAACAGGAACATGGTTGTGTTCCAGCTGCAAGTAGCTAATAGCCCTAGAGTTCTTGCCAGCACATGTGGAGCGCATGTATTTGTACATTGTGCAACGACTTGTACTATGTGAATTCATTTACTATCCTTTTCATTATCCTGTACACGAGCTATAATGAATGTATTCATTTACTTGGCGGTTTGAACCGGCCAATTTCAGATGCATCTATAATAATTATGAATGATGAATAATGCTCAGACACTGCACCTTGACATAGTGTTACCACAGCCATGATTTAGATATCTATGGAGCAATAGTATAACATAATATATGGCCTAGCCACCTACCATGCAAGGCACCATGGATATCAAATAGACTTTCGAGGTTTGTCTGTGTACATCGGACAGTTTTGGAGGTAGAACCTGCATTTTTTGGCGAGTACGGGCACCTATCAGTGGAACCAGCACACTTTTGGTGAGTACGGGCACTGATTGGTGAAACCACCACTGTTTCGGTAAGTACGGGCACGAGTCGGGGGAACCAGCACGGTTTGGTGAGTACGGGCGCCGATCGGAGGAACCAGCACGTTTGTGGTGATGCAGGCACTGATCAGGGGAACCAGCACGTTTGTGGTGATGCAGGCACTGATCGGGGGAATCAGCACGTTTGTGGTGATGCAGGCACTGATCGGAGGAACCAGCACGTTTGTGGTGATGCAGGCACCGATCAGAGGAACCAGCACGTTTGTGGTGATGCAGGCACTGATCGGGGGAACCAGCACGTTTGTGGTGATGCGGGCACCGGTCAGTGGCACGAGCGAATGTATGGCCAGTGCTGCCACCGACATTTCGGTGGCAGCAGCCATTGTGTACTTTGTAATTGATTCAATTTAACTTAGTTGGTCGTTGATTACCAATTGGTTACCATTACTATTCTGAATTCTAAACATGTTTACTGGTTGAGCTGTGGTACTAATTGGAATCAGTGCAAGGAAAGATTTGCTTTCACTAGCTAGCTAGAGTACTGTTGGGCATTTCCGGTCATCGGGCATTAGCGGACATGAGGTTATATTGTGATGCATGGATGCACTCGATTTTGAATCACTGCCTACTCGGCAGCTGTCTCTCTGCTGCATATCAAGTTGTATTGCAATGGGCATGCAACATCACTTGTCCTTACTGAAACCTTATAAATGATCAAGGTCCTAACGTTATCTTAGCAAATTGTAAACAGCTAATAAGGAATACCCTTACAATAAAAGAAGCTAGCACAGCAAGCAAGTGATATCCTTGTACATTACATGCATAATTTTGCAATACAACCATTGCTTACAGCAGCCCCAAAGTACACACGTGCAGGAGCTTTGCCTCTCTAAAAATGCACTTATATCTGCACACCAGAGGAGGGTATTACCAGACACATGATAATTAACAACTTCATGCCTCATATCCATTCATAGACAATGGCAACTTGCACAACAATGAAGGGCTGGACTGTAGACAATCGTGTTAAGGCCCTGACGTAGCTACAGAAGAAAACCTCACCTTGAAAAAAGCAGCTGTAGCAAAGTATTACATGTCTATATATACTATGCTCTAGATAAGTCCAAAGTTGACTCTATATCCGCTCCTGACATCACAGTTGCAAAGAAAAAAGCTGGTTGAGTGGACACTGAAAATGGCTGTCATTTGTTATGACTGAGAGCAGTAGGCAGATCTGTGAAGTTGTAAAGCACCTCCTGGATCTCACCAAGTTACCAATGCATTCACAAAAAACAACCAGGAATGAAAAGCAGCACGTATCACACACATCAGACAGCACTGTATGTCCAGTGTGTGGATAGGATGCATGAGGAGAGACAGAGTGTATTGTTCAACATGCACTGCAGAAACATTCATCCAAGACAGCAACAGCATGCTAAACTTGAGCAAATAGTCTTTTGCCAACTATTAAAAACTTTACTTCACCGCACTGCAGACATCTGCACACGCTTTAGAAGCAGTATTCCTGTTGTTTTGTATCACCTTCGCACCACAATCTTCATTTTCTGTACTGACTCTGTTTATCGAAAACTCCCGCTCGTGACCGGAAATACCCTATGCGCTAAGGTTACACGTTTGTTACAGTTTCTCTGCGTCAGCCACAGCAAGAACCTTGTCCATTTAGTGTTAAGAAAGGTGAGTGTCTGTTCTCCAAGATAGATTAGTAGCTCGCCAAAGTTTCTTATTGCACAGAGGGAACTTGCTATACCTTAGGTGTCCGGAAGTGGAATTATAGCCATCTCAATGGAACCTGATCTAATTTGATAGCCTTTTAATGTGCACCTTGGAAACCTGTTCAATAGCCCACTGGAAACCTGTTCAATAGCCCACTGTTAGTAAAGTAAGAATGCCTGTCCTACTAAACAGTTCCTTCCACATGTATAGGCCATTTAATTAACACTGAACACACACTGAGGCCAACTCTGCGCATCAACTAGCATAGCTTTCATTTGTACTCAGGGTCTGTGCCTAAATAGTGCCTCACACTGTGTGGAAACTTTATTCGTTTTGACTGGTCTCAATTAGAATGTAGACTACGCACTGCATGGCACAGTATAGCATATGGCTTCTGCAATTTTCAGGATCAGTGAACTACGTACACATGCCAAGCACTTGCATTACTATGTAAGACATATCACAGAAACACACATACGTATCTTGCCCCTATGCTTCCCCATTTGTCACCATGTACAGTATATATGTATGTCGCCATGCATGCCGAGCACTTGGCACACCCTGATGTGCTTCTTGCTACAGGAACAGTGTAGGGAAATAAAGAGTGCAGAAACTGTCATGCCTCTTCTTCATTTTGCCGTATTTAGTTTGTGAAAATTCTTCATATATACAGTGGAACCTCTTTATAGTGGACACCATTGGGACCCAGCTGGCTGTCCTTATAGAGAGGTGTCCCTAATTCATAGGTTGATTTGTATGTGGTTCAGGAGGCAAACAGTTTCCTCATTAGAGATCGAGGTGTCTTTTATTCGGAGTGTCCATTATAGAGAGGTTCCATGCACTGCAGTTCGTGAAGTAGCCACATTTGAGTGATACAGGAAACAATTTCCGCTGTGCAGGTGAGCTGTGTGAAAACTATGTCTCTTAGAATAGCATTAAAACAGTCTATATACACATACTGCACTACATAAACATATAATATGGGATTATGTACTCCTGCCTGTTTATTTAAAGTAATGCACTTACTTCTCTGATTTCGGGTGGTCCTGTCTTCCACTAGTCTCGCGTAGCCAGACCACTTCTTCCCTTCCAACTTTATATGCCGAGTCCTCGGTCAGACAGGAAGGCAGGGTGTGGTCAACAGCCAATACCGTTTTGTTCTGCACCCCACGGAAGTTGGGGTCATTATTATGCAGTTACCATAGTGATAATGTTATTCATAAGAAAATCACACAGGTAACAGTAAAAGGTGACTTAATTGACACTGGTGATGACATTGTGAGAACTTACTTACACACGTACTAGCAGACATTGCAGGATTGATTGGGATCACATCTTTCAACGATAAGCAGGATGAGGCCTGAGAGCCTTTTGAGTGGTCAGGGTACGTTTCGCAGTTTACAGCAGTAATCAGTGGAAAGCAAGGTTCATAACTGGCACTTCCATCACATATGTATGCACAAACATAATCATACCGCCATCACATACAACCACAGTGTACATCACCACACAGTGCAAGTTGATCAGGTGCCAGTGGAGTAATAGCATTTGAAAATTCAAGGAAAAGCACCACCTGTGCAAGTGCTTTGCGTGAACAACACACTTTTTGCACAAGTTGATTGAAAGAAACACCGCCACCAAAAGTTGCACTGAGCAGCTGACAGTTTATTCACCATTAATAACATTTGGTGTGAGAATTTTCCATGGCTAAAAATATTTTAACAACAAACATTTTCCAAAGTACGGTATAATGAATGCACAATGGAAAGCTAACACCAAATTGAGCAGTATGTTGCGGTCATTGTTTGGCAGGTCTTCTGCAGTTATCCATTAAAAGGAGGAGCTTGGCATCAGGTCAGGACAGCTGACAAACGGACCACCTGCCATCCTCTGTTACTGGCATCATACTGGCTAACAGAAAGAAACTGGTTCAACTGCATTTTGTGTAGGAAGAAGGGGAGACTACCACTCACATCAAGTGATGTGTCATTGGTCTTCTTGTCAAATACGTACGTATGAGGCCAGATTGAACTGGAATCTCGCTTAAATCATCTACATTTATGGCAATCTGGCATTGACAGTCTATGACACAGAAAATGACTCAGCAGAGGAAGCAATAGTGCACACAACTACGAAGCAGGGTATTTACAACTTACAGGGTAGTTCAAGTTGTTGTGCAGTGCTCAGAGACACCAGCGTTGCTATATATCACCAGCATAATTCCGTAGACGCTTATCTTGCATGGTAGAAAAGTTACGTATACGTGTACAGGAGAGGATCCTATAGAGAAGGATGACTGATAGAATCATACATACACAAAATACATACATGTACATAGTAAACAAGATGATATGCTGAATATGTCCAAAAAATGCAATGTAATTTAAAAAGCAGACAACAACAAAAACAACAGCAACAACAAAAAATGAGTCAGTCAAACAGCCTCACTCACGATGAGGTCCAAAGGCTGATTTTGTACATTGGTGTCATGGGCTGGTCTGTGGAAGGAGGACCTGGCTCCCTGAGGCACGATTGCAGAGTCTAGCAGGGAGAAGGTGACCATGCATGGAAGGAAGGTCAAAGTCCTACTATAGGGCTGGTTGAGTTTCATAGTTGTTCTACTTCTATTGTGCAATCAACGGCCATTTAATTTGTGACGTTATACGATGGACGGCTAGCAGCTGGCGTGTGAGTGTTTTGCTCACCTTAATTGTGTTTAAGACAGTGCGATTTCTGAGAACATGCTTGGTGTGTTTCCTGGTATATTATAGAGTGTGCTGAATCCGTTTGTGACTGCAACGCATCCTAGTTTGCTGTAAGGTAAAATGGGGTAACTCCGTGAAAACTTACTTTGTCGTCGCGTAATTCCAACAGTTCATAAGTGACAAACATCCAATTGCAACTTAGAGATCAGGTACTAGCATTTATGTCCACCTCTCACACCAATATTAAAGTAAATTGCACTTAGATATCCTGAGATATTGACAGAAGTTGAACATCAAGTGGCAATGATTGAGTAATATCTTAGGTATCAGTAAGAGCTAAACTCCACTTTACAAGGATTACCACCATTATTTACTCACCAGCACCTACAATTAAGGCATTAATGCACAAAGGAATGGTTGTCTATCTGTCTATTGTGTCACTATAGTTACATGCAAGTAGCAATGTTCATGTACACAATTTAATTCCAATTCTGTATTTAACTTTGTCAATTGTAATGGACAAATGACAATACAGAATGGACAATAACTAACTAGGCACACATTACCAAATTCAGTATTTTGCCATGGCAGGTCTTCTACAGTTAGGTCTTCTGCAGTTAGGTCTAGTCAGAATAGGAGCTAACAAACGAACCACTAGTGTTTCTCCTTCAGTAGTTTGATACTTGCTGAGGTGAAACTCTAGGCCAACTACATCTGTGTGTGTGTGTTTGTGTGTGTGTGTTGTCAAACAGATGTGAACTGTTCCACACAATCTCACTGCGGGAGAAGTGGTCGTCACAACTTACATGGGAGTTGTGCTGTTCCTTGAGAGACCAGCATTTCTATCAGTACCACAACCACAAACAAGCCCCTCATCTTGCACCGCACTACAGCTACGGAAGGGAAATCTGTACATCAGAGGAAAGGCACACAAGTTGCATACGATGACGACTCAGTCATTTCTGCCAGGAGCTTATTGTAACAGCTATAGCTATATATAGCTAGTACTCATGTGCAATACACTTCACCATCGACTAATTCAGCCAAACAGAACTGCAGCAGTGGGACAAGCGCCTTTGCAAGTATCTCTACGCTTTATAGCTCAAAATCAGTTTCCTGTTGCCATCTGCATGATCGCCACAAATGCCTGGCCTCAGCAGAAGTTTTCCATTCGGTCTTTCGTTAGCGGCTTGCGGATCAGGAGGCGTGGGCTCCGTACCAGAATTAATCACAGAGTCTCCCATCCTGATGCTGAGATGGAGGCAGCTAATAAGGAGGTTGCTGAAAAATGTCTTTCAAAGGCACAAGTTGACTTCAGGAAGGGAAGTAGGCTCTAGTTAAAAAGTCATTACAAATATGCCGAACAGTGGAGGCAAATGGTGAGAATGCTAAACTCTGAGTTGACCGTTTTTAGCCAAATCTCGTCAACGGCTGTGCTGTGGTAATTATTGCTAATATAATATCATGTAAGTTCTTCAATTTAACTTAGTTAGTCGCCTTAGCAATTGGTTACCATTACTATTACTCTGGTATGCAAAAGTAATTAGCTTAATTCTTTCTTGGCTTATTTCCTGTATTCTATGAAGAGAGAGAGAGAGAGAGAAAAAGAGAGAATATATTAAAGTGTCTCGGGTCATGCCCGCTGACTGAACACCACTAGCCCCGTCGGTTATGTCCCATTTGATTGTCTGGCAACAGTCAAAGCACATGCCTCCACAGAGGAGGCAGAGAACAGTAAGGGGGTGAGGGCTTTGTCAGCCGGCAGACTGATCAACGTATGAGCTGATATATATATCAGTTATAATATATATTATAAGTGATCTATGGCACACAAACAGACTGAACAATGCAAAGTATGATTGGGGTATATTACTACAAGTGCACACCTTTAGTTGACCCATTCTTGTCAGCATATCTAAACTAGCAGGGGATAGAAAATAGTACACACTAGATTTCACACATTTTTTGATTTTTATGAGTGTTGGGGCTTTTAGAATTTTATGGGTGTTGACAAAATCCTCATGCACACAAATTACTGACCAAAAAATGAGCAGAGAAGAGTAGTCAACAAAGACTTCAATGGTTGAAGTACCAAAGCAATTCCTATGCATCCTTTGTCTTTTATATAACTAAATTGATCTACATTGTTGCTGCTACAGTGAAACACACACTTGGTTCCAATGTTAACTCTGGTTAAACTCTGGTTGTTCAGCTGTGGCTGATAGCTAATTGTAGCCTACAAACTATAACTATACCTACATCTTGCATCGCATGGTGTCATATGAAGTGTCCTGCCTCAATCATTCATTAATTGCAGGGATATTCAGGACACTTGAAGAACCTTTTCTTGCGCAGACGTCTGGGGGTCTACAAATAAGAAGGGAGAATTGAAAGAATGTACAAGCCAAAGTATTATGCAGCTACACACACACACAACAGTCTACCATGGTATTCAGTGTTAGAGTGTACTGGGAGGAATCAGTGAAAGAATGTACAAGCCAAAGTAATATGTAGTGAAATGATTACATAAACACAGCAGCCACACACACACAGTTGAGACAATAAACTAAGAGTCTACTAAGGAATGTTATAGTGGATAGTATGCATGCACAGTTACAAGGTGGTATAACAAATAATTATGCAATTTCACACATAATTATAATATATACGTAACTATTCCAATTCTAACATATTTATTATGCTTATTTACTGCAATATTTGATTACATTATCTGAACATTATACAAATAACAGAAATGTGATACTTGCCAAATACCTTTCCATGGACATCGTTGAACGCCTTTTTCACACACTTCCCCCAAGTCTGCAGACACTCCTTCAGGTCCGACCCAGTGAGACCAGCACAACTGTAATTCCTGAGGTTTGTGCTGCATTTATCGGGAAGAGGCCTCTCCTCTCTTGCAAAATAGCAAGCAGTGCAGGAGGTCGCTTGGTTGGTGCAGTTGCCGTCAGCTCCCACTCTATATCGGAATAAAGAAAATGAGATAGTCAATCCATCTGACATAAATATATCTTTATTTTGCATAGCACTGCAACGTCATTTGCATTCTTGTCACATTATATGCTTACATGGTGCACAGAGCAGCTCTATCCGTTGTGCAGTGTTGAAAGGTACAAAGGGGGTCTGCACCAAAATGGAAATAATGCAGGAGGAATAATACACATAGCTATTCACAATGTCCCAGGAGTCCTGAGCATATATACCCATTGTTAGTGACATGACACTCCTTTTGCTGTCATTTAGGTGCATACAGTAATATGGATGGTGTGTGTATGCTGATTTGCAATGTAAGTGCTAACTTCTTGAGAGGGTGATGCAGTGTCTGTATATAGTATAATAGCAGAGGCAGCCCGCCTTCAGCGAGCTTCCACTGCTATGGCACGCTGTAAAAAACGAAATTCCAACGATGGCATTTCTAGCCTAGTACTTCATGTACCAGTACATGTTTTTCTATTACTACGCATTACATTTGGTTGGGGTATAGTTGACGGTCGTTTTAGTATTAGTATTAGTGTTCGGGTTTGGTATTTTTTATATTTCATGATCAGTATGTGAAGTAACTCATTTCTATGATGGTGCTTCCACAATAACAATGTGTGAGCCGTGCACGGAAATCCATATACTTTCTCCGTAAAACCAAAATGGCGGATGGTCATTTCTGATTTTCTCTCTGCGCTTCCCAGCTGAAGCGCACGTTGTCCCCTCGAGGACACTCTACGGTATATAGGGGTTCCAAAGTGAAGGATGGTAATGCAGGTTTCGCGAGGAGTTCAAGACAACCGTTTTCAACTCCTCTTTATTTATAATTATAGATAGGGCTATGCTTATAGTTGCCTATATTATATTGTCAGCTTCAGCCTAATTACTGTATAGCGGGAAGATTTGGCAGGTTCAAAATTTGGCGGATTTGTCCCAAAATGCATTTGGCCGTTTGGTGTGTGTGCTCCTTACAATTATTATTGCACAATTAATCTAATTATTATCTGCCTGACAGTATGCGCGAAAGACTGTGAATGAGCAACGATGCAGGTTTTCAGCATTGATAGCTGTATTCGTGGTCATCATGTTTACAAGGACATTTGGAGCCCGACAGCAGGAGAATAGCTGGCATGTGCAAGAGAAAATAGCAATACAAAGGACCCGTACGCCGTTACACGAGACAGTACTGACTTTGGCCACGTCTAGGCTGCTTGCGGGCTATTTTTATGGACGCAGGGGACTGACGTCTGCACGGTGACACTCGCGCACTGGTCCTTCCTGTTGCAGGTACTTAAGCAGGGCCATAGGGAATCAACCGAAACGTAAGCTATACACAACAAAGTTGGTCTAGCTGCGCGCGTAAAGTATAGAAACCATACGACGAGAATAAAATATTGGCGGGGATTTTAATTTGGCAGATTTTCCCGAAAACCGCCAAACCGCCAAATTAATAACCCCACCAAATTTTCCCACTCTTACGGCATATAGGATCAATGCCAGCAGACTATACTCGGATGAAAGGGGAACATACATACGTATATAGTAGAATACATGGCATATGAACACTGCATGGTTGCTCAAAGCTATTGAATTGCTACTACGTATATATGTACATACGTATTATACAGGTTTGCAGGTGTTTCACAGCAAACTGACATAAAGCAGCAAAAGCAGCTCACCGGAGGACGCCACGAGTGAGTAAGTGAACCAATGTGAACCCATCCAACTCTCATGCATGCAATACATTGCAGGTGCCCTAATGACCCACAAACATCTGAAATCCCACCAGACTGCTAGATCATCTGAAACAACAGGTGTACATCCTATACACTACTGGTTCTCCACTCCTCGATCCAGATAAGCACCAGACTGGCCCAGCCCCAATTCCTATACCACACTTCAAAGGGGTTGGTGAAAGAATTAAAAATGAGATTCTGAAAGCAATGGTACATGGACCTCCATTTTTGGTTTTGGGAAGCTGCTCGAGCAACAACCAGCAATCAAGGAGGTGTACATCAGACATACATGCATGTTTCTGTGCTGACTGCAAAAATCCATACTTATATATTATAATAATATAGTGCGTGTGAAATGAAAGAACGAAACAAACTGGCGGTAATGGAAATATTCTGAGTGACACTGCAGTACATGCATGCACGAACGACTACAAGAACTATTGCAATGTGCAATCAAATTGCATGCCTACGTAATAATTATAGATAAGAATATTTGTGATCTCCACTCAACATTCACAAATTCTGATTCCAAACATACACTAAGAATCGAGTAAGTTTCTGACTCACGGTCATCGTCAGTAATGAATACTTTGATAGCATCTTGTAGACCAAATCTAACTCTCAACCTATCAGATGTCACCGCAATGCGAGCCCAAAAGAACTCCACATCTTCAACACTGTCATCATCCACAAGATCAATAATAATAGGGGAGGACAGTGTATTGCAGGCAGGATCCTCTCCATCAGTAAAAGGGAAGGTCACATTGTAGCGATTTGCACTTGAATAATCTCCAGGGTCTGCAAGCAGACAAGCATCAGAGAGCACGCAAATCAGTAAAGACTATAGAATAGCTATACATATGTATATGAGAATTGGGTGAGGTGTTCAAATGTCCAAACTTTTTATCATGCACAACCCACCCGTAGCTGTCCCATTGCTGACTTCAACAATTGCCCAGACAGGATTAAAGAACCTTTCGTTAATGCGTAGAGAGACACTGACTTGTCCATCATTTTCAGCAACAGTATAACTGCCCTGATTAAAATTCACCATGGCAACTGATGAGGCAAGAAAACATAGCTATATATGTGACACTGGTGATGGACACCCTTGTGAGTGTGTGTGTGTGTGTGTGTGTGTGTGTGGTGTGTGTGTGTGTATGCGTGTGTGTGTGTGTGTGTGTGTGTGTGTGTGTGTGTGTGTGTGTGTGTGTGTGTGTGTTATGTGCATGAGATGACAAAAGTGACACTGTAGTACACGCAAGCATTGTGCAATCAAATTGCATGCCTACATAGTAATATAGATAAGATTGTTGTGATCAACACAATCTTTATCTTAATCACAACTGTAGACATTCTGATTCCAAACATACACTAAAGATTGAGTAAGTTTCGGACTCACTGTCTTCATCAGTGATGAATACTTTGATAGCATCGTGTGGACCAATTCTGACTCTCAACCTGTCAGATGTCACCACAATGCGAGCCCAAAAGAACTCCACATCTTCACAAATGTCATCATTCACAAGGCTAATAATAATAGGCGAGGACAGTGTAGAGGGAGCAGGATCGCCTCCATCAGTGAAAACAGATTGAAGGAAAGTCACATTGTAGCGATTTGCACTTGAATAATCTCCAGGGTCTGCAAGCAGACAAGCATCAGAGAGCAAGCAAATCAGTAAAGACTATTGAATAGCTATACGTATGCATATGAGAATTGGGTGTCCAAGTGTCCAAACATTTTATCATGCACAACACACCTGTAGCTGTCCCACTGCTGATTGCAATGATTGCCCATACAGGATAAAAGAACTTTCCATCAATGTATAGAGAGACACTGACTTGGCCATCACTTTCATCCACTGTGTAATTGTCTTGATTAAAATTCACCTCAACGTCTGATGAGGTAAGAAATCATAACAATTAAATACATAACATTTTATGGACAATTTCAATGTTAAAGTACATACGGACATATGTAATAGGGTATGTAATGTAATTGTACAATGCTTTGTCTTGTGACTGCACATGCCACTCACAGTCATCATCTCTGATCAGGATATATGCTATGCTGGGCTCTTCTTTGCTGGCATTCCAGCTATTTAAAATCTCAGGGCCAACATCAAATTCTGCAATAAAGAGCTCATCAAACTCCAACACATCATCATCAATAATGGTAAAGTTCTTAAATGCAGACTTGCTGTTAGACGTGAATTGGAAGTCCTGGATTGTGTTCACCACATCCATGCGACCGGGCTCTGCAGTAATTGTAAGTGCAATCGAGGCAGTATTAATTGTTTAGTGTTATATGCAATCAACTTAAGATACTTCCAAGACCTTACTTGTTACTTGAGCATTCCCAAAAACAATGGCTGTGCATGTAGACAGAGTAGCTCGCTCAATTTTGGCATCAAAGGTAAATCCTAAGGAATCAAATAGGTGTGGTTGCAACTAACACAACTGAATCAGCACACTGAGTGTGTCAATTAACACACTACAGTGAACTATGTACATGCAAGGTGGCGCAGTGCTAGTATCCTTTACCTGGAATGTCCGGTCCAGGCACAACAAGTGGTGGAAAGTGGTTTGGATGTCCATTAGTAATCTGTTTGGGAAACCCTTGGATGTAGATCCATGAGTAGTCTTCAAGGTTAGAATCTGTCACAAGCTCTACAGTTGCTACTTCACTTTCAGCAAACTCATAAACCTCTTTAGCCCAATGGAAAATCAAAGCTACAGAGAGAGAGAGGGAGAAGGAGAGGGAGAGGGAGAGGGAGAGAGAGAGGGAGAGGGAGAGGGAGAGAGAGAGGGAGAGGGAGAGGGGAGAGAGGGAGGGGGAGAGGGAGAGGCAGACGAAAGAGTTGTTAATCACCAGTGAGCAGGACCCAAAGTGCAGTGAAGAAGTCTTCCAGATTTCTGGCTTCTAGGTTTAGTTTTTGTCTTCTAACCTAGCTACACCTGTGGTGTATGCCCCAAGTAACCCCTGGGGAGAGTCAGTGGAAATTTCCTTTGCCACTTTGCTTGTTTGAGTAACTTTTGCCTTTTGTCACCTCAACATGGATCTGTCAGCCACCTCGAACCTTTGTCCTTTCTGTGAAAAAGGGTTTGTGAGGCTGGGAAACCACTTCAAACACTGTCCCCGAAGACAGGGCAGGGACTATGAACAGTTGTTGTCACAGAAGACCCTGCAGAAGAAGCAGAAGAAGCAGAAGAAAGGGCCATGTCCCAAGTGTGGGAAGCTGTTTGAGCGTCTGGACACACACCTCCGAAGCAATGCTGTCTGTCAGACCATCCCACAGCCTCCTCAGCCATCTCAGCCTCAAGCATCTCCAGTATCACAAACGCAGGAAGATGCTACCTGCCAATCCACTGTTGGCCCCCTCCCCCCATGCACCACTAGTGTGCCTCTGCACAACCCTGTCACAGTGAATCTCTTCCCGCAGTTGACCTGCCAAAAGAAGCAAGTGAGTGGGAAGAAGTAGACAGCTTATTCCAGGTGTATTTGGTGCCAAGATTTTGCATGGAAGAGACAGTCGATGCCATGAACCATGTACTGTGCACAAGAATCTATGATTTCTTTGCTAAAAGGAGCAACAACAAAATACCACCCGATGAACACAGACATCAACACCCCTCCAAGGCTCGTCAACACCATCAACACCCAGCCAAGGAGCGTAGACACCAAAGAATGCTGAAGGCAGTGAAGGAAGAGAAGAAGCAGACCAAGAAGCAACTGCGAGCATTAAGAAGGGACGGTAACAACTCCAAAGCAGTGCGTACCTTAGCCAGCACATTCCATCACCTGGTCAAGCGGTACAGCAAACTTGTTCAGGAAGAGAAACGTGCACAAAGGAGAATCCCATTTGAGTCGGGGATGGAAGCTGCCGCTCTGAGGAAGAAGGAGAAGTGCGCAGACCTCCTGGCCAGATGCGCTGCTTCAAACCGTGACAGCAAACTGGTTACCCTTGAGGTAGGGTCCAGAGGCTTCCTGAATACCTCCAGTTTCGACCACCTCTACCGTTGCCTCAGATCATCCAAACAGCAAGAACGCCGTGTCATGGAGAAAGACATCATCAAAAAGTGCATCGTGCACTCACATGTCATCTGGTGCAGAAGGAACTGGATTGACTGACCGTTTTGCATACCCTACTGACTCTGCATGATTTCATTCCCCCTCCACCCATTTGTTCGGACTTACGTACCTGCATGCTTATTTACTGATACTGTAGGAAGTTAACATTGCATGAACTTTTTCTTAACCCAATCTTTTACTCTTTGTGCTAGGGCTAGGCTTTTAACTGTGCAGTGTCTTTGTACAACATATTTTTGGCAGGGCCTAGACCACCCTAGCCCTCGCTGGTCACCCATTTTTATCTTGCATGTGATATTTGTATTCTCATTCAAGTTTAATTATGGTGTCCATGTGCAGGAAAATAATTTTGAATCTGTAACAAGCTCTACAGTTCCTGCTACTTGATTTTCACTGAACATATAAATATCTTGAGCCCAACGGACAATCAACTCTTTAGGGAAAAGAATAATACATGTTAATGAATGTGTGCAGTACATACGCATTTTTGCCCACCGTCATCATCACAAATCCTAATTGTCACTCGATTTGGTTCAACACCACGGACTCGATCCACAGCACCTCCTTGCAGAGTACAGATAAAGGATTCACACGGTTCAGCAATGTCATCATTGATAATCGATAACACAACACTAGTACTGGAATTAGATCTAAGGGACCCAACATCTGTGAACTCCAGTATGCTTCCACTTAAGACTACAAAGTCTCTGTCACGGTTAGCTGCAAACAACAAGATGAAGAGTGGTAAACAATTGCATGCTCTAGAGTGTCAGTGCTTGAAAGAGTGTCCGCACCTGATGGTACAGTGGCAAAAATTTCTGCACATACAACACCAACTTCTATAGGAGTGGCATACAGTCCAAATGCTTGAGCAAACAGTTCCAGCCTCACTCCCTCTCCCTCCCTGACTTCAATGGGCTTGGAGATAATCCAGCTGACCTCTACAACTGTGGGAGGAAACAATGCATGCATGACATGCATATAATTATAGGCCCTCCTGGAATTAACTGTTTGCAAACAAATATAAGGGTGTCTTCACAAACTTACAGTCATCATCTTCAATGGTTACATCTGCAACAGTGTTGGTCAGTCCATCCTGAGCTCTGAAAAAAGCTGCTGCTTGTCCAAAGAACCGAGCAGCAACAATTCTGAGACGAAAAGCTTCAGTTCCCTCAACGATACTATCATCAGCAACTACAATCACATTTTCACTTGAATTGGCTTGTTTGGATTGAAATGTAACAGTGAAATTTCTGGATGATGGGTTCTGACTGTTGACAATGTAGTCAATCCCTGTAAGTATAAGGTGTGTCATTGCATAAGAGTGTGTCAACTGACCATTTGGTGGCAATGACAAGTGACAGCTTAGGTATCAGTAAGAGTTAACTCCACTTACAAGAAAGGGGTCGACACACTTCATTACACACAAATACCTAAATTAGATATAAGGAATGGTTGTCTATAGTGACACTAATGGTCATGCAAGTAGCAATGGTCAACATTTGGTACAATAATGGTACAAAATTTTACTCCTACGTAATTCTGTATGTTAATTTTTGGCGCCCCTATATTGTTTTCAGATTTAGTTTTTGTATGGCTGCACGTTTGTGTGTGCATATATATATACAGTGCAAGTATATGTGTATATATATATATATATATATATATATATATAGATATATATACAGTGCAATTATATGTATATATATATATCTGACAAGATGGCAGCGCCGTGGGGTTCATTCACTTTACTTTTTTCGCTTTGTCCTCACCTGTATTATACATAGCTGCAAAACGAGGTAGAGTACATATAATGGAATTATACTTAGCCCACACAGGAGACAGGCAATGTCCACAAGGTCAGATCAGTGACTTATTATGTATAATTATACTTAACTTTGCTGTAAAGTAAGTTACTAGTGAATTAACAAGTTGTCCATAACACTGGCCACAATGACACTCTTCTTTAGACGCGGCATCCTATGGTTAGCTTTTGTCAGTAAATCATTCACTGATGAACGCAACCAGAGGTTGCTGAAATAACCATTGCTGCTTTAATATAGGTGTGAAGCCCACACAGGAGTCAGGCAATGTCCACAAGGTCAGATCAGTGACTCTGCTCACCCCTAGAAATGAAAGGTCACAGCTATGAGAAAGTGGGTTATCTCCAAGCTGTCTGCAGAAGTACATAAGCCCTCCCAAGACTCAGCAGAGGCACTTGTTTGTGAAGTTTTTTACGCTGCAGTCGGACCACAAGCACCCGCTGTTGCTGTTTCATGAGCACAAAGCTGTACCCTTGCAAGCATCAGGCAGGATCCACAGATGGGCCTTAGCATGACTATGTATTAGTGTGTGGTTGCATTCAAGCCCACAGCACTTCATGACAATACTGATGCCATGAGCTGCCTGCCATACCAAGATGAACCCACTTGCATCCCATTGCCAGCAGATACTGTCTGCTTGGTGGAAGGCCTCTAAGAAGCACCTATCCCAGTCACCCACATTCGGAATTGGACAAGACGTGATCCTGTCATGTCAAGGGTTTGGCAGTTGACCAAGCAGAGTTGGTTGGTAGCTGACCAGATGATACCCGTTTGAAGGCATTCTGGTTGAAGAAGGAAGAGTTGGCGTTACTGGATGGCTGTATGCTCTAAGGTTCATGCAATACCGTATGCGCTCAAATTATTCACAGACTAAACATTTGCAGTTGGAGGATTTTATACGAAAAGCGGTTGTTATTTTCACAGATGCATGTGGCTACCATGTTTAAATTACATAATTATATACACTATATTAGTAATATAATATATGTATTCGAAGTATCGTGGATTCACTAAATCTCTTGTGACCACAGAAGAAACCACCGTTTCCATCTATAGGGCAGATCGTGCTGCTTGACCATAAAGTAGGAACGAATTGACATCCTTGGATGCTTCACACCAGGATAACAAAATGATCAACTGATGCGTTGGTCGTATGTGGACCCACAGACGCTGCAAAGAAACAATGCGGCATTGTGCGCGCATTTGTTCGATGTCCATTTAACAGTTATACAACACCTTTCTCGGTTTTCGTGGTCCTGGAGCCATCCGTGAATACTTCAATCCGCAAATTTTTGGGCGAAGGTGTTGTATAACTGCTAAATGGGCATTAAATCAGTCATCCTCATAAGGGACATTACAGCTGCCTCAAATAATGGCAATATATACACCAGTGCATGAGGAAAATTCGTTCACTTCACTGTCATTGACACCTGTAGCTCATGACCACTGTTATCATTACCCCACTCAAATGTGGTACCCCGTGACAGACTTCAGTGTTGATTACCTAGACTCTGCCTGTGTGTACTCTACTTAGTTTGTTATGGGGAAGGAATGTTGTACACTGGAACCTGTCTAAGATGGTCACTGTGTAAGGCAGCCACCTCTCTAAAACAGTCATGCAGCCGCCCTGGCCCCGATAACACTAAAGCATTGGAATCTATATCTGTAGAGCAACCACCTCTCTATAACGGTGAGTTCGAACTGGCCCACAGGCGGTTGTCTTAGCCAGGTTTCACTGTACATGGCTTCTGACTGTGTAAGGCTTCATTTATGCCTAGGTGTTAGGTTGCATGTCTTTATTGACCACAAGCCCTTGGTTCCTCCGATGAGCACAACCAGCTTAGACTCTCTCCCTCCACGAGTCCTGCGGTTCCGACTACGCCTCATGCGGTTTTCCTATTCCATCTGCCACGTAGCCGGTAAGTACCTCTACACTGCAGATACCTTGTCGCGTGCCCCTGTCACCCATCCAGAGGCAGCCGATGTCCTGGAGGATCATCTCACTGAGTGCTTTGTTAACAATGTGTTAGCCTCTTTACCCGCCTCTCCAGACACACTTCATTGCTATCAAACTGCCCAGCGAGGAGACCCTATCTGCCAGCAACTGTTCACCTTATGCCGTGAGGGATGGCCCACTTGTCAGCAAAGGGTGCCATTCGACCTTCAACGATTTTGGCCCATGCAGGGAGAGATGACAGTAGACAGCGGGCTTCTCTTGCGTGGAAACCACATCGCGGTCCCACGACAACTCCAGAAGGAGACCCTGGAGAAGATTCACAGTGGGCATCAGGGCATGAGAAAATGCCAACAGCGGGTCTCGACAGCTGTGTGGTGGCCTGGGATCACCCGGCAGCTGGAGCAGATGATTATCAACTGTCCAGAGTGCTCAAAGCTGAGCACGCCTCCTCGCCAACCATTGCTGCCTACTCCCCTGCCGAGGTACCCATGGGAGAAGGTTGCCACTGACCTTTTTGAGCTGAAGGGCATCACATATCTACGGGTCATTGACTATTTCTCAAGGTACATTGAAGTTCAATCACTCACTTCCACTACATCAGCCAGCATCATCCGAAGCCTAAAGTCTATATTTGCTAGACATGGACTTCCAATTACTGTGATGGGTGACAATAGCCCACAATATAGCTCTCAAGAGTTCTCCAGCTTCGCTGAGGAATACCAGTTTGAGCACGTGATCAGCAGCTCTCACAACCCCCAGGCCAACGGTTTGGCTGAGCATGCAGTGCGGACCATCAAGGGATTGCTTCAGAAATCAACAGATCCCTACCTCGCCCTGTTGGCATACAGGAGCACACCTCTTCCCTGGTATGGCTTTAGCCCTGCACAACTTTTGATGGGACGCAACATGCGGTCAACCATTCCTCAGGTCCCCCAGTGCTTTGAACCAGAGTGGTCATATCTGCCTGAGTTTCGTGAGAAAGACGCACTGGAGAAGCGCAAACAAAAGGTCAGCTTCGATTTGCAACACCGTGCCAGACCACTTCCTCCACTGGAATCCGAACAGAACGTGTGGATCAGAACCGAAGGTCGAGTAGACCCTGGACATGTGCTAAACCCAACTTCAACCCCAAGATCATACAGGGTGGAAACATCTTCTGGTGTGGTGCGACGCAACCAAGCGCATGTCACTCCCCGACCAGCAGAGACTAACCAGACCACTACGACCAGCACAAGCTCTGAGTCACGAGCAGTCACTCGCTCTCGGACAGGCACTCTGGTTCGACCCCCACCCCGGCTCTCATACTGGAGAAGGGGAGATGTGGTGGACTGTTGACTAACACTATGCATTGCATATTAGCTGCTATATTGTTATCATGTTGTTATGTTACTATACGTAGTGGTACCCTATTTGGCATGTAACTTTATTAGAGACAATGACTTTTGTTCTTTTTACCTGACTTGCATTGTTGTTCAGTGAGTTGTTGAGTTGAATGATTGGAGCAGAGTTCAGCATGTTCAGCTAAAGCGAATATTGTTGCATGACACTTTTACCATTGGTCCACTTTCAGTCTTGTAGAGTTGACCTATACAACCATAGTGTGTTTTAACTTGCTGGATTCCATCACTGTTCATTTCTTTGGTTGTTCCGAATTGTTCGGTGCGCCCAAGAACATAACATAGCACTTGACAAACTAAATGGAAAGCCGAAATGAGGTGCATTAGTGATAAATTTAGGATATAGTGTCAACAGTAGATAGGCCAAAGATGATGGGTGACAATATAAGTAGAAATAATAAGTATAAAATATTAAAGAAAAGGAAAAGATGCATTAAAGGAGCCTAGTGTCCAGGGCTGAAGCTCAATGGTGGTGGGTCATAGTGTGGTGTTCCGGAAACTTGTATCGACAACGAGTTGGTTTCTCTCTTGACAGATGACATTTTGGGAGTAGATGTACCAGGATTCCAGCAGACACGTCTGCTCAAAGTGCCCAATAGGAGTCAACATGCAACCTTGTCCTTCTCCACACATGGTCATGGCACAACTGCATGTTCCAACAGGGCAGAGAGGATCAGGGTCTCACATCTCAAGGTTCTTTTGTACTCTATCAGCCATTGGCTTAGTGATATTCCCATCCGGCCGATGTACCTTTCTGAGAGTCACCACATGGGAATGTGTACACCACTCTGCCTCGTTGGTCCAAAGGAGACCAGTCTTTGCGGTTCACTTTATAGAATTTGCCTGAAAGGGCATGTACTACTAGGCTGGAAACACAGGTACAAACCGTTAGAGGGTTAGGATCTGATAGATGGACACTAGAGTATATAGTGTTTCACGGTATAATGATATTCACCGTTATCGACAATATCGTCTCAAACGATAATAGTTCTTCAAACCCACGATATCCTGTGTCACTGGTGAGAATATGTAATATTACATCATAGCTATTACATCATCTATCGTATTGGAATGCGCAGAAACGCATAGAAGCACGTGTTATTCATTCGCACCAAGTGTTGTTTCAATTGCATGAGTATGGAAGTAGAAGCACAGCGGAGGCTAGTTTGTAAGCCAAGAACAACAGCGAGTGTTTGGAATATTTTGGATTCGAGCCGGACGAGAAATGAAACACGAAGAACCCTGACCGGCCCACTTGCCGTACGTGTTACTTGGAAGTATCAGCCAAGGATGGTAACACAACAAACCTTTACAGTCACTTGAGAAACAAACACCCCAAGGAATTTTCAGAGGTAAGCAAAGACGTTCGACCCGCTACCTCAGTCAAAGCTACCTCAGTTATTCAAGCATGCCCAAGCGATTCCGATTACATCGAGAGAGCACAAAAAGAGCTTACTAAAGCGATTGCTTTGTGTCTAGCGAAGGATATGCTCCTGATTTATACTGTCGAAAAGCCAGGATTTAAATCTATGATACATCAATTCAACCCACGGTATCAGCTTCCAGGGAGAATGCATTTTAACTGGGTGGCTTTGCCTGCTTTGGATTCAGATGTTACAGCAGACATTGAGAGGGAAGTTGCTTCAAAACTGTGTTTCTTTGCTGGCACAGCAGATGTCTGGACTTTGGGAACTGGAGACCCATAACCGCGGATGACAACTTTATACGTCATGATGAAAGTCACGATTTACGAGTGTTTTTCTCAGCGCAAGAGTCTCCAAGAGCAACATCGCTTTCAGTGCACACGCACTAGTGCCAGAACCATTCGTTAACCGCGTCACTTGGTCTTCTGGTCCTTCCTGTGGCGCGCAAGCTGCTTGTAAACTTTGCGCAAGTTTATGCAGCATCTTCTTTGACGAAGGGTACGGCTGACTCCACGTTAGCATGTCCAGATTAACTTTGAAAGTGCACAAGAGCAATTCATCCTTGTGGAAGTGCCTTCACCTGGTCTTCAGGTCATGCTAGTCACTTCTAAAGTGTACACAATTTACCTGAGCATCTTCTTCAACGGAATGAACGGCCATGTTAATTTCGCCACTCGAGCAACGCACACAATAAAAAATCGAGTGTAATGGGTTAATTACCAATGACAGATATATGCGTCAAATAATTCCATAGTGCCAATGACGCACGCATGTATGAGCCATTTGACATGTCGTTTTGTAGACGTAAAATAAGAAATTCTATTTCACTGTTGTGAGGTAACACTTACCAAATTTAGCAGTATATCTGTGGTTGTTGTCTGGCAGGTCTTCCGCAGTTACGTCCACTTCAATGCTTCCATTAAAAGCAGGGATTCTGGGTCTAGCCAGAATAGGAGCTAACAAACGAACCACTACTTGCTCTCCTTCAGTGCCATAATACTGGCTGAGATGAAACCATGGGTAGACTACATGTTGTATGTGTGTGTGTGTGTGTGTGTGTGCGCGCGTGCGTGTAGAGGGAATGTGAGAGTACAAAATACTGGCTGAAATGATAATCAGCACTGAACACCACTGCAAGGTAGAACACACACACTTTAACACACATAAGCACATGTATACATGTGTATACACACCTAAGTATATAACAATTGCTTCAACTAATCTTGCTAGATAAGATTGCATAAGCGGCTAAGAAAGAAGACATAGGGAGACCAACTGCATGTGGTGGTGCTACATCCCTCCCCACTTAGCCATAGCAAAGATCAATGAAAGGACTATAGATAGGTTCAACACAAACGTACGGAGCAGTGGCCCGCACCACTCACAAGGCAGCTGTGCTGTGCTCTGAGGGACCAGCGTTGCCAACATCGCCACAAACACAGAGAGGGTTCTCATCTTGCACCGCACTTCAGCTACAGGAGGGAGGAGTCTATACAGCTACACAGCAGTGAAAGTACGTATAAGATCAAACTTGCTGAAACAAGATATATAGCGTCTTTTGGCGAGAGCAGGTCAGCCGCAAATATATATATGGCGATTCTAGCTACCCGTCAACAACATAAGGTAATGGAAAACTACAGGGGTCGCAATGAGCCTCTACGACATCATTAATCGCCCCTCACGTTCATAGCTAGGCGTCTGGACGGTTGTAATTTACGCATCACACGTTATTCTTTTACAAATCCTGGCTACCTGCCTTACTGACTCAGCCACAGGACTTCGTATGCAAAGAACACTGCTCACATTCACTTTTATAGTCCGGGAATCTATACTCCAGTGCGCTTCCTTCGTCTCGTGTCTCCAGAGGTAGAAACGTAATGGATCACGTGTCAGTGTGAAACTCGGAACGGAAGTGAAAACAGGAATGGGCTACAGTCACTGTTTGCGCATATGCGTCAGTAGTAGCATTTGTTGTGTGATGTAGTGGGAGGTTTTTTGAGAGCTGATAAGGAAGGCCCGTTAGGCCCTGACATAGTCTGTTGAGCAAACTTGGCTATAACCAGGTGCATGGCCATAGATGTAGCTACCTATCATCCAGATATAGCTATAGCTATAAGCTACAGGTTAGTGCAAGAGTAGACATGTACGCACGCACGCATGCACACAATTCACACTGTATATCATATCATACGACTACTACATACTAGTACTAGTATATAAAAACATTGTAGAAAAACATTGTAGAGAAATGTTCTGTCTTTGGTATGTGTTTGTGTGTGCGCACGTGTGTAGGGTGCACTTGAGTATATATATAAGTTTAATGAGAGATATAAGTAGCTAATGAGAGAAAGTATAACCATGTACAAAGTAATACAGGAGAATGCATGTGTACTGTTTTTATGCTCAGTTAGATAAAACTGCTGCCTCTCACTGATTTACAATACTAATGTGCATTGACTGTAGTGGACTTCTGTGCACCATGCGTGGTATCCTCCTGACATTCTTCATCAGCCTCAAAGGGAAGCACTTCATACGTGTGGTCCACTTTGTCCTCCTCCTCCTCAGTGGCAAGGGCATGGCTTGTGTTAACCACATCCCTTGTTACCGTGTAGGAGGGGTTCTTTGTCATATCAGCTTGGGCCATGTCAACTTTGTTCATACTTACATCTTCATACACAGAGTTTGCGGGAGAGGAATTGGGCCTGCAAAGCAGCAAGCAGTGAGCAGTAGTATATACAGAATTTGTTACACCACTTACTGTATACATACTTTAAATGCAATCCAGCTACTGACGTATGGACTGTCGATGTGGCATATTGGCACATACCTGTATTTTGACTGCTTTCTGCAAAATACTATCACCGCTATCACTATGGCAACAATAGCCGTCACCATAACAAGAAGGACAACAACAGCTACAGCTACTACAATCACAATCACAGTGGCGTCTGTGGGTGAGTCGGTAGCAGGGTTAGAGGATGGGTCAGCTGAAGGCAAAGTAGACTGGTCTGTAGGTGTGAGTACCGAGGCAACTGGACATCTTTCAGGTTGCAAGGAGTCAATCAGCACGGGACAAGTGGGGTCCACCTGCAGCTGTGTGGAGTCCACTATGACGTAAGGAGTGGCAGTGACCCAGGAGGTGAGGAGGGAGGGCATGTCTACAGCACCGAATGAATAGGAGAGCTCAGCTAGAAACACCACCGTTTGAGAGTCTGTGGTGCCCAGGCAGCTAAAGAAGTTCTGTTGCACAGACAAGGAGCAGCCACAGTCCTGCTGGAGTGGGACTGAGAGGGCAGCTGATATGTCTGACAGCTTCGCCTCACCTTTGGTCTCCTGCAAACATGAGGCCATATAATTTTATAACAAAATTATGCCATCAAGTAACATACATTTACAGTATTTACTGTATATTATGTATAGCTATATAACACCACCAGTGCAAGTTGAAGGCGATGACCACCATGAGTACAAGTTATGTATTTGCACTAGTTAATGACTGAATCTATATAAAGTACCACCAGCGCAAGTTGCAGAAGGCCAAGACCATCTTGGGTACGTACTACTAGTAGCAGGATGTAGCAACAAAATTTAATGCAGATATATACATACATACATATAGAGCTAGTTCTGATTAGGAATAGTGCCTTTTGCAATCTGTAATTTGTTGGTTGAAACCTTCCTCCTGCAATAATTGCGTCATTGGGAATTAGCCACTATAGCTAGTGTGTTGACCAGATGTTCTGGATTATTTGATTACTTTGATTTTAACCAAAACGTATACAGAGGTAACCAATAACTAAGGGACTATTAATTGAATCTGCAGTAAGTCGCCCACACAATACATTACAAGGATATTCCCATAGAACATATTTAACTTTCTTCATCTCCTAGAATAGATATGACTAGATTTTGAGGGTGTTTGTGTGAAATGATTAAGGTCCACATTCAGTAAGACACCACCATACAAATATGCGACAGACAGATGTGAAGCAATTCTGTCTCTGTAAACTTATTACTGTATTGCGCTAAGGAAGTGTGCATTTGTTTGTATGGTGTATGCAATAATTACCTTGACATACAATTATGTATAATATACAGGTTGGTTACTCACCACCCAAGTGAGGCAATGTGAAATTGGTCTGAGATATAGTTGAATGAAAATCGACCCTATATAGAACAAGAGAGGAATGCAGAAATGTACCAGACAAGGCCTAAACAGTCATGCAATGTAAACTTGCAAACAACATTTAGGACAGCAACAGTAACAACTCACCAAAAACCTTTACAGTTATGTTGGCTGATATCACGGAGTGGTTCTGAACAAAATGTGACTCCACTTCACAGGTGTAGTTGGCCGCGTCTGTTCTCACTATTGGGGGAACAAGCGTCAACTCACTTACAACCTCGAAATACTCTAGACCTTCCAGGGGAATGGCCTTAAGGCTGCTGTCCAGGGCACTGCTGAAGGAGTAGGTGTCCGCACGGCTCTGCCTTCTGAAGGTGGTGATGTTGATGTGAGAACCATTTGGGGCAATTGGAAGGCCATCCTTCTTCCACCGTAGGGCAGAGAGTGGGTAGCCTTGGAGGGAACATTTCAGCGTGACAGGGCTATTGCTGTTAATGGCAACATCCACATGAGGTGAGGTGGACAGGAACATGGGGGGCACTGAAAAATGACAGAAAACCACAAACTGGTCAGCCAGAACATGTCAATACTTAAAACGAGCAGTGACTGCACTCACTTACCTTGCACAGACAGAGTGGCTGAAGCTGTGTCTGAGTCAAGACTGTTCTCAGCTCGGCAAAGGTAGGTTCCCCTGTCTTCAAACTGGACATTTCTGATAAGCAGTCTACCATACCCACCTGGGCTCATACTATTGTCATCATCAGTGATGTGATATTTTCCACTTTGTACTATGTTTTTCTCTATTCCATTTACAGAACCGATGGTAGAGTTGCTGCCATTTGCACTGATAAAGTACCAAGTCAGAGAGTGTAAAGGTCTGGCTTCGGCGAAGCAGTCAAAGGTGACTGTGGCTCCACTGACCACTACTTGGTCATCAGGTGGTCTGATGATTACAGGGCGACCTTGTATAGGGAATAAACATGTAAGGTTGTGGATACATTCAATCTTTCTATATTGTATTCGGGATAACTTGCTTTCAAGGAGCATATACGTAAACACTTGCAAGAGTGCTTTGTTCATGTTTTTGTGCAATTAAAAATTACATGCACGCAGTGGCAGAAATATCATTGTTGAGCAAGTAATGATGCCTTGGAATCAGTTGCTAGACTGTGGACTTAATTCTATGGGAAATAAAAGCTTAACAAATTGCCTGTAGTTTATTATAACAAGAAAGATGGAGTAATGGAGGAGAATGTAAGTCTTAGTGCAAATGCCAGCAGCGATGACCATGCATTACAGAGTGCCCTATGTAGTATATACACTGTCTGTGGAGTTCAAGGATTACCTTCACTTCTAGATATATACTGGGGCAAGCCTAAGAGGCCCACATTAATGGTTTGCAGATAATGGTGCCAATTGCTGTATATGCACGTTTGCGTGGTGATGGTGTAGTGTACATACGCACGTCCATTTACGCTTTGGGTTCAAATTATATAGGTAGGCTACAATACGTGAATGGCTCAAATGTTCACCAAGGAGGCTTGAGCTGAGCAAGTGTCACATGAAATGAGGCGGGTGCTCCAACCTATGACACTTTCATTGACAATAGCTTTGGAACAGGGAAATCCAGCAACAGTTCTGCGGGTATAGCAGACCTACTTTTACAGATGTACACAGAAAAGGTGTATGGTACATACTTTGGCCAATTCTGCTATTGTATGAATATTTCAATACCTTTTAACGCCATTTCAGTGAAGGGCATGATTCGTGCACACACAAGCCTCAAAATGAAGGCTGATTTTGCCCATCTTTTCTTTAATGTGGAGCTCAGTCTAAGGATAATACATAATTATGATCATACCTGACCTGCACAACTATAAGCTAGTAATACACAGATGATCAATGTATGCAAAAGTGCATGTACACTTTTGCATGTGCATAAAAATCAGTTAATCACATATTTTGGTTACAGTTTAGAGCTGTTAGTCACTCACAGTCCCTCAAGTCTTGGATCTCAATCAGTGGCCGCTTGGGTCTTTCGATGGCAACAATGGAAGCATCTTCTGGTCTAGCGAGGTCAACATCAGCATTGAAGAACTCAGAGTTCTCTGATATGAAGTCATCAATTATATCCACAGTGTACTCTTGCCGTGTACTCCCAGGAGGAAAGGTAATTTTAAAGGGTTCCCTTGGGGTATAGTCAACATTAGCTGAAGAGTAATGGAAGAGAGGTGAGTCCATCTTAAGCGGTTACAATTCATGTGCACAACGTCTATAATGACATTAGCTTCAAAGGAGAATTTTTAAGGTTCTAGAGGCTCATGCTACAGTACTGAACTGAACAATGACGCAATCACGTAGCAATAGGGGGTAAATTACAGTGAGATATTTCGACCTCGAGGGTCTCCGTCAGTCACTGGTTGCCACAAATAAGACTTTGGTCTCCCTGGCCAGGGAGCAATTTGTACTGACCAGGTCAGGTTTAGCGTAATTATCCAGTGATTATTGCCACAAATCATACGTACATGTGATCATCTTACTCAGTACCTGGCCATTAGAGTAGAGACGTCATTAAGTTAACCTTCACTACAGCGTGACAGACCCTTAAAAGCTGGCGTATATTGTTCATATGCAGGAATGAACAGCAGCTGTCTGGTGTACCACTTATTACAGTTCCCCTGTTTGTCAGCCCACAAACAATTCCTGTTACAGTTGAAATTCTGGCACCGTCTTTTGCCATCAAAATTATAGCACTAATCTGTGTACTTATAATTGTATCAGCAGCTAATTGTGAACAGGTCCGTATTGTCTGCGACATGAGGTGGAAGTTTCATAAAAAATAATTGACAGTACAACTTCACATTATGCATTTATATTTTGTATCTTATATGTTTTAATCTTGCATCTCATGAAGTACATGGTCAGCAACACACTGCAATCCACTGAACTAACATCTGTCATACCAAAGCAGCCTGAATCCATGCAGCTCTTGAAACAGCAATATGGTTACATGTAGTACACAAATAGCTTGAATATAATTAGGTAATCTACAGCTTTCATTTGGTCACTCGGTGGAACAGTTTAACAGCATATTCATTAAAACATCATAACCATGATGCAGAATATGTATAGCTACATACGTGCAGTAATTGTAATAATATTGGAACCATTCGGGAAACCACACTAGCCAATCACTTGAAATAGATTTCAATCTAGTGTGGTTTCCCAATCATCCTAATCATTTCAGTGCCTAGCCACACAGAAGTTCTTCACATTGTAACAATATTTGTTCTGTGTAGGCAACTGGAAATTAAAATAGAAAGATCGAGTCTCCAACTATTTCTCGACATGCAAACCTCCAATAGCTCACCAGTGGCAGCATCCCCAACACTGCTATTCAGCAGGTCCAGTGTCCTCACAGTCACTGTCACAGGGAATGCCACTGCTCTATCCAGTACAAGAGCCAAAGTGACAGATCCATCCTCCTCCTCAACACTGTACTGCTCCCGTTCATATTGTAATGTTATAACTAAAGGGACTACAAGGAGCAGGCTAGATGACAATAACAATCTAGTGTATACTGAGGCAAGAAATGTTTGTCCGAATGCTCAGACAGTGTCATGTGGACAGTGCACAAAATGCAATTCAAAGTATACGAAGCATAGGTATCATTGTTATTTTAACTAGCAGAGAAATTGCCTTGAGTGGAGCTAATCCTAAAATGAATATGGCACGTCAAACTCTAACACTAAAAAGCATGCAACTTCTGGCGATTCAAAAGGTTCTGCACAGATTGCAGCGCATGTGGGTTATGTCCAATGTAAACAATTTGCACTGCCGTGACCAAAATTGCCACCTTTATACCTTCGTATTTCTCCACAGGAATGGATCTGAAGAAAACAACATGAACGTGAAACCCTACCTTTGTGCTGCAATCGTCCGTTGTCAGTCTGCGACCAAAGCGTCTCTCAATTGCCTTGTTACTAACCAAAGTATAATATATAGCGCAAATCGTCAGAGTGGCAAGTGAGGAAGCAGCCAAATGAGGATCTTAGAGCTTAGGTCCATGCACAAACCTACAATCTAACTTTTCCAAGTGGACAGTTTTCTTAAATCAATCCGTTTCCAAGTTATGCCAAAATCTAACTTGCCTCCAGATCAGTCGAAGCTGCACACCTTATAACTCCTGACAGGAACACTACGCCACAACCGTCCACATGGAAAACTTAGATCTCTTTTTTGGCTCTCACAATCACCCTTCTCCATGCCTCTGCAGTGTAAGCTCACTTACCACAAACCAAATTAACCCTCCCTGTGTCGGTTGTAGCCCATAGCAATACCTATTTAGCGCACGACTGTCCTGTGGGTCACCTCATTTAGTTTGGTATGGGTAACAGGTCCGGGTAGGTCTACAGATGCCCTAAGGTTGCCGTTGCTTCAAGGCGCCTCACATGACTCTGGCCACACCCACTTCCACTTCCGTAGTGTCACCTTCTTTTTTAATTGCAAACTATCCTAATTGACTAGTTCACCCTATTGTCTGCTTGTTATCTTGTCCTATTAAATGATACTAATTATCTGCCCCATCTACTAATCAGGCTTGGGGGGTCCCGGTAATGGGAATGCGTCTTCAGGGCCATTACAGAAGAATCCTGATCCCAAGACCTGGTCCTGTCTCATTCACACTGACTGTGACAGTGGAGAACATATCAGCGAATAGGACTCAATGGTGGAGGGTGGGCGGGGAATACTCCGAAAATGATTTATGTATAAACTTGGATCAGCTTATGTGAACCAAATGGACATAACCCACATGCGAGGTCAGTGGTACAACTGAAATTCCAATGTAGTGGGCAAAACACAGATTATGTCCAGTGTGATTGGTCTGTTGGCATTCTGCGTGGCTATGGCAAAGCAAACCCACACGGCAATCTACAACAATATAACCTGCATGCCTGGATTTGTTGTAATGTTATGAGTAAAAATCATTGCAAGAAGCCCTTCGTCCACTGCTATATATGGATGGCCAGTGGCCTTGTCCTTGTCAACATAGCCTACATGCAAGCATTTGTGCTGTGTATATATAATGTGCATTTGTCACTTGCCATCAACTCTGTCCAGAATCTCAATATCTGGTTGTCTTGGCTCTCCAATGATGACCCCTGCTGGTCCAGCACTGACAATGTCAGCATTGAAGAACTCGGAGCTCTCTGGTATGCCATCATCACGAATAGTTACATTGAAGAGTTCCCGTCTACTCCCGGGCTGAAAGGTGATATCAAAAGGCCCCCTCGGGATATAGTCTACTGATGCTGAATGGTAGAAGGAAATGTGTAAACTGGATAAATTATAGGATGGCAAACTCCAATAGCTCACCAGTGGCAGCGTCCCCAATACTGCTATCCAGCAGGTCCAATGTCCTCACAGTCACTGCCACAGGGACTGAAGCATTTCTTTCCAGCACAAGAGCCAGGGTGACGTATCCAGTCTCCTCATCAACACTGTACATTTCTTCTTCATATCGCACCGTCACACCTAAACGGACAAATGCACACACAAGTGTGCATTTATATGCATACAATGGAAGCAAAAGTGACTAGTCTGTTACTGTTAGCTTATTCCTCTATATGCCTAATTAGGCATATAGAGGAATAAACAACATCCACCCATCTGATTGGTCATACATGGTCACTCTATATTGACCAAACATTGCCCACTGTACCAGTATTTAAATTGCCACTTTTTTTGCTGTGTATGTTATTGCCTGACAAAGCCCATGATGGGCGAAACATTGCATTGATTGAATCATTTGGCGTGCTTGATCGTCCAAAGAAAATTCCTTCTACTATTATCATGCATGCGGTGAAGAACTCCACGTCGTTTGTGGACAGAATCCATGAGATCGAGATGGGGCCACAAGATCGAATGATCAGCTTTGATGTCACCAATCTCTTCATGCCGGTACCCGTGAATGAAGCCCTTCGGGTGGTGGAAGAATGGTTGTCTGGCGATGACTCCCTGAAAGAGCGAACCAGTATCCCCACACCTCAGCAAACTGAACTCATTGAACTATGTCTAGGGTCAACGTACTTTCAGTTCCAAGACAAGTTCTTTGAACAAACAGATGGAGCAACCATGGGTTCCCCTCTTTCACCTGTCCTTGCTAACCTGTACATGCAGCACCTGGAGGAGAACGCCCTGCGGACAGCCCCACTGCCCCCTCGTCTCTGGCTACGCTATATACGTGGATGATACATACGTCATCTGGTCGCACGGACAGGATGAGCTGCAACGTTTTCACAAACACTTCAGTGGACAGCACCCAAACATAAAGTTCACCATTGAGCAAGTTACCCTTCCTGGACGTACAAGTGAGGAGCGAAACCAGACTGTGCACAAAGGTCTACCGTAAGCCCACCCACATGGACCGTTACATCCCCTTCCATTGCACCACCATCAGAGAACCATCACAGGGGTATTGAGATGTATGCCCCCTCCCTCTGAACCTGCGAGCGAGGACCCACTGAAAACCATGTGTCTCCCCTATGTTCAAGGACTCAGCAAGAAGTTGGATAGAGTATGCACTTCGCTTGAGGTAAAGGCAATCTTCAAGCCAGTGAGGGCCCTCAGGCAGATCCTGACGCAGGTCAAGACCCACATCCTGGAGGAGAGGAAGCGAGGAGTGGTCTACGAGGTCCCCTGTAAAGAATGCCATCAAACCTACATTGGGGAGACCAAGAGGACACTCAAGGTGAAACTCGCCGAGCGCAAGCAGGCGGTGAAACGTGGAGACCCAAAGAACATCATCGCAGTCCATGCCCATCAGTCGAGCCACATGATTGACTGGGATGGTGCAAGAGTGTGGAGGAGCGGTATGATCGGCTACCGGCAGAGAGGAACAACCGAAGCCATCCACATACGTAAGTTGAGCGAGAAGACCATGAACCTACGGTGGCCTACAGTTTTCCACCTGTGGTACCTCATCAAAGGCATTCCTGCCATTATAACGTCACTGGGTTGCTGTATATATTAGACCAATCACTCACCTTCTTCAGCATTGCACTGACGAAGACCTTCGCGGTTGAAACGTCTACATTCTATCTGTTCTTTTACTGCTACGTGATTGCTCAACAATTTGCCCAGTCCTATTGTAAACAGTTCAGAGCTATATATTACATACAAAACTTAAAACCGTTTCCTTGTAACTCTGTAGAGAACTACTTGACCTTATGAAGTAATACCATGTAACACAAATGAGTGTACTGCACTAAAAATATAAAGTGCAATATACCGTACATGTACAATCTACATATATATAAACAGTTTCAGGCTCAGGTCGAGTTTGAGACTTGTTGTATGAGGAAGTTGACCCTTATTTCAAAATCTGTTTCAAATAAACCTTTATGGTTGCACTCTAGCACCAATGATGACTAGCTGTTACAGCTTAAAGTGCACACTTGAATGGCATTTTCTAAGACAATGAATCATTGATTGAACTGTCCATTTGGGAATACCCATAGTGGTGCTTACTGTTTAAAGCCCATGCACAATCCTCTGCCTGTGTAATAAGTTAAGCTAGAGTCGAGCATGAACACACACACTGTCACACTAAAATTTCAATCCAAAGTTTGCCTGCCAAGCTTAGACATGAGAGAGACTGCAAAATGTTCTAGGCATGACAATGCCAAATAAATCATTCACTGCTATGGCAGTACAAGCCAGAGGGCAGGAATGACTCAACAATTCCTTGATTGGCAGAGTGGAAGAAGGCACTCCTCATCTTGGACAAACTTCTTACAGAATTGTTATAAGGTAGTAGTAACTGTTATAAGGTACCAAAACAAAGTAAGCCACATTCCTTGTGTGTGCTGCCATTCCTGTTTGCAATTCAATGCAAGGTAAGTAATACTAGAGCATTCATACATATGTACATTGAATGAATTCAGCCTTGCTGGGGAGAATCTCTGACATACATTGGACGGGAAAAGTGAAGGAGCAGACAACTTGCTGGATATAGTGCAGACATTCGTGTACTATGAAATAGCCTTGTACCTAAAGGTGAATAGCCTATCACATGCAAAAATATATAATAATTATTATAGTCAGCTGTTCTGGCAAGTTAGCCATCACATTGCTGCTACATCTTGCCACATTGTCTACCCTCACCCCCATTTGTGCGGAGGTCTTTCCTTGCATGTGAGACATGGCAAAGTAAACAAAAACTGCATGACCCACGGTAACAAATGGTCAATAATGGGGGAATCCTGCACAAATGTACACCAGTCGCAAAGGAGCATGTTCTATACAGTAAGGTAAGGGAGGGGGTTACTGAATTGTGGAGTGTTTCTGAACACGGCTGACAACTGCCATTCCTCAAAGGAACATCGGGGATTTTTAAGTGAGAACAAGTGCATACATACTTACTACCTTGGCACTCTCCAATGCTCCTTTGAGTAACGGCAAGTTATCAACTGAGGGCTTGGAAACCCCCCACAGTTTGGAAACCCCTTCCCTTACCTTATATACATTGGTCTTACATTCTGTTTAAACCATGCAATTGCTATCAATACAGATGAAATGTGCTTTATAACTAGGGTCACTGACAGAGACTATTCCCAACATTAAAATAGCATATAAAATTTCAATACACAAGTGTATATAGCAGAAATATAGGGGTTTACATGATGCCAAACATGCATGACTCACTGTCGGTGATTGTGATATTGACAGTGTCCTGACCAATCCTCACTCTGATCCTGTCAGATGTTTCCACAATGCATGCCTGAAAATACTCCACACTCTCAAAAATGTCATCATTTGTTATGTCAATGACAATGGGGGATGACAATGCAGTATTGGCGGGAACATTTCCATCAGTGAAAGCAGTTTGACGGAAGGTCACATTGTACTGCATTGCACTGGAGTAGTCTTCACGGTCTGCAGTTAGGCATCACATTGGAAGAAAATAGTACATGAGGGCATACTTGAGATCCATATAATTATAGTACAAATATGCACATACAGCATGAAGAGTAGCTAAGAGCTTGTGAGCAGCCTATGCTCATAAATGCTTATACCCAATGACATGTACAACCCACCAGTAGCTGTCCCATCACTGATTTCAACAACAGCCCACACAGGAACAAAGAACTGTCCGTCAATGCGTAGGGAGACACTGACTTGGCCATCACTTTCAGCACCAGTGTAACTATTCTCATTGAAGTTCACCACAACAGCTGAAGAATAAGGAGATGGTAAAAAGACAGCTCAGATCGATATCTCCATTGGCAGTCTGTAGTCATAATCGGAAGGACTACCATTCGTGGTTAAGTATACTTGAAGTTAGCTCAAACATACGTAACTAACCCAATGTTTGCACCTCCGAAGTGAAGATTCGTTAAGTTAACATTAATAATTATACTATATTATAACTAAAAAGATAAGTTCTAGCTATAGTCGACTCTGGTAGTTGCACTTTGAGCTCATTCATGCAAGTCACAACAGAATTCAGATATGACGCATATGCACGATACCCTACGGTACATGCAACAATAAACAGCCAGTAGAAATCGCAGATTAGTGCATATCATTGTTATTGAAAAATGGCATCCGTAAATTGGCCACATTCCAAGGAGTGAAAAGTGGCATTGAACAATATATATAGAAACAGACTTTAAGTAGTCTCAAAGAATAATTGTATGCCTTTCACATTATTTGAAGAACAGCGCACACGTCTTAATAGTCAAAGCCTATCTTGCTTCACTTCTTTTTAACTGCACTCACTATTCAACGCTTCAATTCTTTGCCTACGGAATCAGCTGTATGAACTCCCCGACATGATGTTCTACGATATTCTTTGTAATATCCACAGCCTCACCATTTGTACTTACCCGAAAGGCAAAAAAACAGCCTTTTCATGTCGACGGCATTATGCAAGCCGCCATTTTTCCTATACTATGTGAATAAAGAGTGGGTCACTTCAAACGACGATTTCTCTCTTAAAGAAGCTACATTCAACTTGAAACTTGCTGAATACATGCAGAAGACCTGCAGCAACCTAAATCCACTGTTACCTAAAAATCGGTCTAATCCGCTAATCTGCGATTTCTACTGGCGACTCTCACATATACAGTAGACAGATACGTGTATGGATAAAGGCATAAGTGATTAAACGAATGTAGGGTGTCAATTGATATGGATAGGGCTACAGGCAAAGTACAGACACGAGTCTACTACCAGATGGAAGAGAAGTGCTAACTGCTTGTGCATTCTATTACGATGTCTAACTTAGAGCAACATCGTGGTTAGATATAAGTTGCTGTCTTGGTAGTCATCGTTGAAGACCTTCTGCGTGAATAGAATGAGTCTACTGTTGCAATTTGAACAACACTGACGAGCAGGTGAGCATGTAGCTAATCAAAGAAGTGGCTCCCAGTTTCTCAGGCAAAACAAACACTGCAAACGTATCTTCCGACAGATGATCACGCATTGGGGGTCGGAGTAGGAGTGTGAAAGTTGTAACACTCACATTCCTACACTCACAGTTTCCTCTTCACTCTGTAAACATTCCTGAGATCGCATCTTTGAGTGGTATACATTTTTGTATACGTATGTAGAATCCTGGCACATCAGGTCCCAAGATGCCATCCTGAACTGGGAGGAGGGAAACCTTCCCTGGGTGTACAACTAACTAAGTGTCAAGGCAAGTTGCTCTAACACTGCCTCAGGATTCCACCGCCGTTGAGCTTCTCTCCTGAACATTCCATCCCCCTTCCTCTGCAAATTTTCATTTCACCTTTCTTATATTTTTGGGGCGCCAAAGGCGCCCCTATATTGTTTTCAGATTTAGGTTTTTGTATGGCTTCATGTTCGTATATATATCTCTGTCACAAAATGGCGTTGCTCGGGTTACCTTAAATTTACCAAGCTTTTACTCGCTTTGTCTTCATTTGCGCAGCCATTTGATCAAATGAGAAGTATTTAGGAACACTACTTTATAATACTATGCCATCGCCAAGTCTGCGCAGGAGGTTTTTGAGAAGAAACAGCCGAAAAAAGAAGAGGTCCGATAACAAAATGGTCGCCCCGGAGGCTTCTGTTCACCCGGTTAGAAATCGTCTTTGTTATCATTTCTTCCTTTACTAAATGAACGAAAGTTGTTCACAAATAGTTTCAAGAAGACTAATGTTGCTTAGAAGCTTAAATAAATCTTACTTTCGGATTACAGCTCCAAATGCTACCGAGGCTGAACGGCCATTTTATGAACGTTCTCGCATTGTTCCGCACGTAAGAAGACTAGCCAGCTGGATTAGATATCAGAGTGCATGAAGTTGTGTACGTGCAGGGCTCTATCCTGTGCAAAGCATCCAAACACTTAGCTAATTATTGCACCTTCCCATGCAATTGGCAACTTTCCAATGATTGTGGATGTTTAAGCACAGCTGTCTTGATTTGTGTCTAATACCCTGATGCTTCATGCAAACCTTTGTGTGGTGCATCCTGGGGTCATTCTAGGATTTATATACTAGCAAGTAGTTCGTGTTTGGGGCGCCCCATTGGCGCCCCACGAGTTTTTTTAACTCGAAATACTTGTTTGATTATGTCTTATTTGTTCTGTACTTATGTGAGTGTATACTACATAGGTATTTTATCAATAGTATTATAAGTAGTATCCAGGCCATCCATCTCTTCACGTTCCCCCCCCCCCCCCCCTTTTATTCATTTTTAGGCACTGTTGCCTTTCCTGTCTAAACCAAGTGTATTTAAAGTAAACACTGTAGAACGCCGCCACATACATATATATGCGTCATGGCAATTATTAATTATGCTACTTGTTACGCACCAACTCTGTACACTAACGTGGACAGCACTTTGCTTGTTAAACTTGAAGTAGCTAGAAATCACCCGCAATTCCTGTTGCGCCAGATTACGGGTAGCCATTTTATTTGCCTCATTAGTATTCATAAATTTGTGGAGGAGACAGACAGACGTACCTTGCTGACGTTTATGCTCTGTAGCTCTGTCGTAGCAGTGTTTTTTGTTCCATGCGTGGTACAAAGATAGACAAAGATTTGTTGTGTCAGAATATGCCAAAAACTCGATTTCAAAAAATCGGTCTAATGTTCACATTCTAACTTCGACTGCCAGATATTATTTACCATAGCATGAAGCCATACAACAAAATCGCAAAATAAAAACAATACAGGGACTGCCGCATCAGAATCTATGCACCTACGTATGTATACTAACAATGTGTCAGCCTTGCAATCAAAGCAACACTGCTGTACGCATAATTTTACTTAGGTGCTGTTTAATATACTTAGGTGCTGTTTAATATTGTACAAATCAAATGATAGTGTTTGAGCTAGCATAACTCACAGTCATCATCTCTGATCAGTATGAAGGCAGTGATGGGCGCTACTTTTCTTGCATTCCAGTTATTTTCAATCTCAGGGCCAAAACTAAAATTTGCAATAAAGACCTCATCAAACTCCAGCACGTCATCATCAACAATGGTAAAGTTCTCAAACGCTGATGTGCTGTTTGGTGTAAAGACAAAGTCATGGATTGTGTTCACAGCATCACTGTGACCAGACTCTGCATGAAAAGGTGCAAACAACATATCAGTTTGGGCTCCTTCATGTGGTCAATTCGTAGAATCTTACGTGTCACTTGAGCATTGCCAAAAATGCTGTCACCAAGCAACGGAGCAGGAACTCTTACAAACACTCTCTCAATGGTGGCATCAAAGGCAAACCCTTTATTTAAAGGAAATAGGGATAGTGACATACGTAAATGTGTGTATACCTGAAAGAAAAAGTTTGATTTCAAGTGTTTAATGTGAGCAGTATGCACAATGAAGGCTGTTTGACCAGCACCTGGTAAGGATGGTCCAGGTACAACAAGACTTGGAAAGCGGTTGGAGTCTCCATCGGGGATCTGTCTGGGAAATCCTTGGATGCGGACTTGGCCCACCTCAAATCTTGAATCTGTAACAAGCTCTACAGTTGCTGTTACTTGACTTTCCGCAAACTCATAGACATCAGTAGCCCAACGGACAAGCAGCTCTTTAGGGAAAAGAATAATATGCAATTGTTAATGATAGTTCATACAGTGGGTACAGTACATACATACGTACATGTTTCTGCTCACCATCATCATCACAAATCCTAACAGTCACTCGATTTGGTTCAATACCACGGACTCGATCCACAGCACCTCCTTGAAGAGCACAGATAAAGGACTCGCACGGTTCAGCAATGTCGTCGTCCATGATCAATAAATTAACACTATTTCTTGATTTAGATCTAAGGGTCCCAACATCTGTGAACTCCAGTGTGCTTCCACTTAAGACAGCAAAGTCTCTGTCAGGGATGGCTGCAAACAAATAGGTTAAGAGTGGCATATAACTGCATGCTCTAGAGTGTCAGTGCTTGAAATAGTGTCCGCACCTGGTGGTACACCAGTGGCAGTAACTCCTTCACATACAACACCAATTTCTATAGGAGAGTCATAGACTCCAAATACTTGAGCAAACAGTTCCGGTGGGTCTCTTACTCCCTCAGTCACTTCAATGGGTTCTGAGATATTCCAGCTGACCTCTACAACTGTAGGAGAAAACATACATGACATGCATATAATTATAGGTCCTCTTTTTGACTCTTTGCAAACAAAATTTACAGTAATGCTACAGGGTGTGTTCATGAACTTACAGTCATCGTCTTCAATGGTTACTTCTGCAATGGTGTTGGACAGTCCACCCTGAGCCCTGAAAATAGCTGCTGCTTGTCCGAAAAACCGAGCAGCAACAATTCTGAGACGAAAAGCTTCAGTTCTCTCAAAGAGATTATCATCAGCAAGTTGAATCACATTTTCACTTGAATTGGCTTGCTTGGATAGAAAACTAACAGTGAATGTCCTGGACTGTGAGTTCTGAATGTTGACAATGTAATCACTCTCTGTATGCAAGGTGTGTCAATGCATTCAAACGAATAAGAGAGTGTCAAAATCAACATCAGGTGGCAATGATGAGTAATATCGTAGATATCAGTATGAGTTAACTCCACTTTAAAAGAAAAGACTGACAATTAATTACTCACAAACGCCTACAATTAAGGCAGAAAAAGATAGTTGTCTATGGTAACACTATTATGTTACACGCAAGCAGGAATTTCCTTACCTATAGTTATGTATGAAGTTTACCCCATGTTCGCTCCTGAATACTGAGTGGTCTAAATTCCACAAGCCCCGGATTTGACAATTATAGATCCAAATGTATTCTATAACCTAATCAACTTAGCTGGTATATATATATATATATATGTAGTAACTAGACACAAATTATTATAATAGATGCTCAAGAGAGATGGAACATACGAAATAGAGCACTTTCTTGAGGGTCTCCACTTGGCAGGTCTTCTGCAGTTATGTCCACTTCAATACTTCCAGTGAAAGCAGAGATTTGGGGTCTAGTCAGGATAGGAGCTGACAAACGAACCACTAGTGTTTCTCCTTCAGTAGTTTGATACGGGCTGAGGTGAAACTCTGGGCCAACTACATGTTTTGTGTGTGTGTGTATGTGGAGGGGGCAACGATGAGACTGATATTTCTTGGATGTAAGGTGCTTGTTCCTTACTTTTCAAATAGATGTGGACTAGGTTTATACTCCACACAATTTCCCTGTGGTGGAATTGGAAATTGGTGTTCACAACTTACATGGGAGCTGTGCTCTTCCCTGAGAGACCAGCGTTGCTATCAGCACCACAACCACAAACAAGCCCCTCATCTTGCGCTACAGCTACGAAAGGGGAATCTGTACATCTCACGCATGCAGGTTGCATACAATGCAGGCTAAACCTAGGATCTGTGTGTTCTACAATTCACATTGACTAACTACACAACCTCAACTAGCAGCCGTGTAACTAACACATGCGCAAGTAACTCTATTCTTTTATAGTTCGCAGTTTTTCGTTGGCACCCACATGCTCGCCACTCGATGTTGCACTTGCGAATGACTTTGACTGACACCTTTACCTCTACTGTGCAGTTCAAAGGTGAGCCAAAGATCTCGTAGACCAGATAGACCAGATACGTAGCTGTGAGAGTGTCCGTATACATTCCATGTATATATGATGTTCTGTGATTACAAGCCATGGGCCTTTTGACTGCCCACACACCTCATGCCATCACATGCATAACCATGCCGACACAGACGTTGCACCTGCAGGTGCTAATACCACAGGGCCAAACTATGAAAACAGCTGATGGACATGTTTCACATGACTACATGTTGTAATATATTATTATGTGATTTTGAGCTTAACTTGACATTCAGGTGGTTAACTTTGGCTGCTATGTTGACGTCAACATTTGCACAACATATGAAAACTTCAAGTTGTACTATAAATAACTAAGTAAAACACAATTTGCATAACTACATATCACGGCAGATAGTGTTTGAATGACACCAGACGATGTTTGTGTGTACACTTCACACCCACATTATACAGGTTGTCCTATCCCCTCATTGTTATTAGTTACACCTTGTCTTCCTGACTGATACCAAATCCAGCAGCGAATGCATAACTAACGTTAACTTGGGTTATTTGAGTATATACACACACAGCATGGATAGCACTGTTCACTATTAAATGTCACAATGCCAAAACTGTAGCATACACAACACATGCACATGCATAGAACAGAAGAATAGCCATGCAGGTGAGGATTCAGCTAGAAGGGCTCGGCTATGCACAGTGATGTCATCACATGCCTGAGAAGCTCTCAATATAGTATACTGCCCCACCAGACCCTCCGAGCTGTCAGTGCACGGTGTAAGGGAAGGTCGCTTTAGGGCTTCCAGTTCCTTGAATTAGATGACACTAACAATATGCATACTTATGGACATAATTATAAGGCGACGTTGCGTACTGCGTAGACGGTCTGATTGCTGACTATTGCCCACACACGCACACACGCGCGCGCGCGCGCGCACGCACGCACGCACGCATGCCAAATGCATCTAGCGCGAACTAAGCAACTTACCTGGAACTTGCGCTGTACTTGGATGGACCAGCGATGTGAGCAAAACTACGGCTTCTGTCACAGGCAATTTTTGCACTGAAGAGCTTCAACCTGATTATACCGCTGACTGACACGTGGTTTGTTGCTTCTAATGGCGATTGTTGGCTACCGCGAATATACGAATTCAGCTTCACGCCCGATCACTAATAGTTTGTAGCTAGTTAACAGAAATTATCCACTTCGCGATGTACGAAACGCTAAGTATAGTAATTCGCGATCGGTTATCAGTGTGACCAAATAAGTACCGATTATTAATAGTAACACGCGATAGAACCGCTGTCCGGCGCCAAATTTAAAGTGTGTGTAAGAGTGTTCGTCCCCTATGCATTCCGATGGCACAAATATGGCATGTGAGACTCAACTGTTCCAAAACAATAATAACAGTGATGGCTGCAGTGTGCCTGTGACACAAGAAACTGGGAACAACTGTACTTGTACAATATTAACAATCTCCTACCATTTCAAATTAGCTGTAATATATATAATAAATAATATGTTGTCCCTTGCAATGCCTACATAATATTATATATATATATAATTTACGATTAGGCCATCTATATACTACAGTGGTGAGAGAACAGTGTCCATTCTATACATAACGGAGATGCATCTTTCATGTGACCAGAAGGCATTTTCCCTCCACTACAGTATATATAGCTAGGTGTCCACTGCACTTAGTTAGCTGCAGGAACAAAGTATTTGTATAAGTATAGTATGTCATGTAAAGGTCTATATACAGCAAATAGTTTACTACTACATTATTCATGATCTCATACAGGTTCATTGCTGTGTGACAATGATGAACTGGTAAGGTATTGAGCTTAAAGCACAGCATTAACTTCAAAGGGGTACAGAACGTTTCGGTCCGTGGACCTTCTTCAGCTGTAATACAAAAACTGGTAAAATGCGACTCATTAAATAAGGGTGGGTGTGTCAATGAGTGTCATAAAATGGCGGGAAATTATGTCATGAGGGTGATGTAATTGGGCATCTACTTATAGTTGGGTGAATGAGTAATAAGTTGAATAATTGCAAAGAATTAATAAAGTGGAGTGTTCTGGTTAGGGGGAGGGGGGGTCAGGGGGGGGGGGTGTCACTTTGGGGAGGGAGGTTTGCTCAGCAGGGGGAGCCACGTAGCGTTGATGTTTAGTCCACAGTCCAGATTCGAGGTCTGATGTTGTTGGTGGATGTGGAGGGCCTCTAGGACCCTTCTTCTCCAGTAGATCCTCTCCTCTTGTTTGACTGAGGCAGCTTCCCAGTTTACTTGGTGCTGGTTTGCCCAGGCATGAACTGCGATGCCGTTCTTGGGGTCGTTCTTCTTTACTGCTGCCTTGTGTTCGCTTAGGCGTTTCTCCAAGGTTCTCCCTGTCTCTCCAATGTACACACGAGGGCAGTCTTTGCATGGTATCTCGTAGATCACACCCTTCTTCTTGGTGCTTGGGGTGGCCTGCTTTACCTTCACTAGTCGGCTTCTGAGAGTGTCCGCAGTCTTCATCACTGTTTTCACTCCCAGTGGACGGCACATCTTCTCAATTCGTTCACTCACTCCTTTAACATAGGGAAGGTGAAGGAGCTTGGGGGGCGTCTCACTCTCCATATGCATATGATATGGAAGCTGCCTCAGTCAAACAAGAGGAGAGGATCTACTGGAGAAGAAGGGTCCTAGAGGCCCTCCACATCCACCAACAACATCAGACCTCGAATCTGGACTGTGGACTAAACATCAACGCTACGTGGCTCCCCCTGCTGAGCAAACTTCCCTCCCCAAAGTGACACCCCCCCCCCTGACCCCCCCTCCCCCTATTATTCAACTTATTACACGGCCAAAAACTTTCGATATCGGAAACGATCGCAGGCTCTTCAGACCGTTTACGATACCGTCTACGAATCGGAAACGATCCGAAGGGGCTACGATATCTGTCGAAGTCGTACACGGCCTACACGATACGATATGGTTCAGCAGTACGTGTACGGTACGATATCGAAGTAAGTCTTTGCAAGAAAAGAGCGGGAAAATCAATCGCGCATTGGAAATGATGTCACACTGCTGCCATCGCCTGTTGTTGAAGAAGTACCGCTCTCGTGCTAACCAAGCACGCTCAAAAAGTGCGGCTCAGCAGCTCGTGAATCGTCTTAATCAAGGTATCTGGGGAGGTTATCGCTATGTTCTTGCCCTCTATCTGAATGTTGCTATCTGGTTGTCTGTTGGCTTTGAATAGTTCAGTTTTCATCATAGTTAGGGCACGTATCTATTTAGGTCACAATCAATGCATAGTATGACAATAGAAATTTACAAGGATCTTCACTGCACATACATATTTGCATTTCTTACAGTGATGCTCATGGACACTCTGTAGCAAAGGTTTTACAGCTCGATCATTGTTGAAGTGAGCCTGTAACTGACGACATCTTGATCTAACTGATGACTGTTTACTGATGACATTCATGGAACACCCTATTATATGCTTGATGACCTTGCATTTTGAACTGTGTAGGTATCTATACATAACCTGTACCTTTGCATGCTGCAGATTCTACACCATTGGCCATCAATGGAGTAAATCCTGGTAGTTACATGACTGAATGCCAGTTTGATCCATTTTCAGAAGATGTACATCTCATCTGATTGTTACTTTTGTGAGCAGGTGTGTTCCTTGTGAGTGCAAGTGCTTGCCTTTGTGTGTGTGTGTGTGTGTGTGTGTGTGTGTGTGTGTGTGTGTGTGTGTGTGTGTGTGTGTGTGTGTGTGTGTGTGTGTGTGTGTGTGTGTGTGTGTGTGTGTGTTGCATTTATAGGAGTCATTATGCAATTGCAGCATGCTATCACTGTTGTCTCTTTCTGCCTTCACCAGGTCTCGAAGCATTTATGGAGAACTCCTGTTGCTACCTATACTCAACAGCTGGAAGTATTGATCTATAGTCTGGGCCGAGTGCTTGACAGCCACGACCACTTCAGTTATCTGAGCAATTTCACTGTGGATTGCAGAACCTTATGGACACCATAAGTATGTATGCCAAATCATGTAACTGTTCTTGCGTCATTTTGACTAAATTACAGTGCAAACAATGTGTTTTTCATTCTTTTTATTCCTTCATCTTTATGATCGCCTTTATAGTTATGTTAAAAGCACTCTTAAATTCCATCTTTATTGCTTTGACTGTCTTCTGTAGTTACTGACTATTTAAGTACACTTTAAAGCTACTAAATTTCTTTTTTACTGTATTTAAGACACTTAAAGTTAACAGTTTTTCCTGTGCATTATACCACAATTGGAGAGAGCATGAGCGAACCCCACTCCCGATTTATTACGGTCAGATACGATTTCGAAAGCAATACCGTGCGATAGCCGAACGTTACGTACGATACGCATTCGAATACAGTATCGAATCGCGCCCGTACTGTCTTACCACCCGGACCGGATACGTTCCCAAAAACCAACGGACCGGATATGAAATCGGGTGATTACGGATTGTTATCAGCCTTCCTTTTAAACGGATCTGTTACGAGTCGTTTTCGGACCCGTTACGAAGTTGCGTTTTTGGCCGTGTACTCATTCACCCAACTATAAGTAGATGCCCAATTACATCACCCTCATGACATAATTTCCCGCCATTTTATGACACTCATTGACACACCCACCCTTATTTAATGAGTCGCATTTTACCAGTTTTTGTATTACAGCTGAAGAAGGTCCACGGAACGAAACGTTCTGTACCCCTTTGAAGTTAATGCTGTGCTTTAAGCTCAATACCTTACCAGTTCTACATTATTCATACCTTAATTTACCTTATTTGGCTTTTACTACGCAGTTTAATAACAATGCGCATCTAAACTAGTAGAGGATAGCAATTACAATGAAAAAGTTGTCCTGTAACTAAAGTCTTCCAGATAAGGACTGCTAGAGTTAAGCGCATCCTTGCCACCTATAATTATAAAAAATTTTGTGGCTGGTAGCTAATTGCAGCTATTACTCAGTAATGTTAACAGTAATGTTAACTATACTACACTTTGCCTTGTATGATGTCAATATTGATGTGTGACATTCATTGTTCTGCATGTGCACGTGTGTATGTGTATAGCACAACTATAATAATATTTCAGAAAGGATATACATATAAGACATGGGTGGGTGTGGGAATATATATCGTCTTCCTTTGTCTGCAATAATCCTTGATGTGTTTGACTTATATATATATATATATAGCTGATTGCTATTGTGCATAATGTACACTAAACGTTATATAAGAATTGCTGGCTACACCTTTATAATTACAGTATATAATGTTTATACTCATGCCCATTATACATTTTATATAATAATTATATAGCACAAACATGTTGTCCCCGAAACAAGCACATAATATATAATTTACCATTAAGGCAATCCACCATCTATAGTGGTGAGAGAGCAGTGTCTGGTTCTATATAAATTATAGTGGAGGTTTGCCTTTCGTGGGACCAGAAGGCGTCTTCTGATCACTACAAAAGTAGCTTCGAAACAAAGTATGTATACATAATTATGTCATGTAAATGTCTATAGCAAATTTTACTAGTTTACTACTATATACATTTTCATACAGTAATTTTCATCTTTTGGTTTTACTACACAGTTTAATAGCAATGCACATCTAAACTGTAACTAAAGTCCTCCAGATACGGATACTGCTACGATTAAACACATCCTTGCTGCCTATGTATGATAAATTGTGGCTGGTAGCTAATTGCAGCTGTAATGTTAACTATACTACACTTTGCCTTGTATGATGTCATTAAAATTAATTGCAGGGAAATTCAGGACACCTAAAGAACCGTTCCTTGCGCATCCTTCTGGGGGTCTAGAAGTAAAGAATAAAGAATTGAAAATATGCAATCCAATACATATATCATACAGCTGAGGGATCAAATTTCCAGTTCGCTATAATTGTATCATTACAATGTCAGAGTGTAACCGGATATGTGAGATTTGATATATACAAATTATACACTTTATAAAGAAGGAATTAGTGGATACTATACAAGCATCATAATAATATATGTATATATATTATATAATATTATATATAAAACAAGATAGTATAATGAATACACAGCTACATGCACAATTGTTACAGCTACACTAAATATTATTAATATATAATATAGTGCATTTATAAATATATTTATATGTAATTGATTATATTGTCCTAATAATAACTAAAATGTTAAAATTGCATAATACCTTTCCATGGATGTCTTTGAACGCCTTTTTCACACACTCCCCCCATGTCTGCAGACATGCCTTCAGTCCAGACCCAGTTTTGCCAGAGCATCTGTACTTATAACTATGCCCAGGTCTGCATTCACTGGGAAGATCCCTCTCCTCTCTTGCAAAGTAGCAAGATTTGCAGGAGGTCACTCTCTTGGTGCACCTGCCTGTAGCTCCAATTCTGTCATAGTACAATTAATATTCCATAAGTAATGTAAATCTCACAGATCATCGAACTATATAATAGAACTAAATACATTGTACTGACGAAGACCTTCGCGGTCGAAACGTCTACATTTCTATCTGTTTCTTCACGGCTACGTGATTGCTCAAAATTTGCCCAGTCCTACCTATGCCGTAGCAATGAGCCTCTACCAAATTACTAAATACATACACTTATAGCATACTTCCAGCTTGCATATTATCTGCAGTGAGTCTAAGCAGTTTATTGTGAGCTTACATGGTGCACAGAGCAGATCTGTTCATTGTGCAGTGCTGAAAGGTACACAGGTCTGTAGTATACCAAGTGGAAAGCAACAAAGGAATATCTCTGTAATTATTATACTAAGAAACACTATTCACAATAATACGTACCTCTGGCTCTGTTACACAGATATGTTATGCACAGCTGTACCGAATCTCATCTGTAATTATAAAGGGAGTAAAAATGTTGTCCACCAAAACCAGTAGAGATGTAGGGATGGTGCCCCCGATCAAGTAGCTGCATAGAAAAACCAACTGGCGGAAAAAGTGTAGGAACAAGGAGGGGGATGCCATGACATTCGAACAACCCAGGTCAACATTTGCCAGCTTCAAGGCACGTTGGATACGTACTTCACCATCCCTACATCTCTACTGGTTTTGGTGGAAAACATTTTTACTCCCTTGTTTCTGAACTTTTTATGGTGTGCAAGCTGCACACATGCAGTCGATTAAGTTCTAAATCGAAGTGCTACTATGCAGCTACCAGTGGCATCAGAGCCAACGTGCCTTGAAGCTGACGAATGGTGCCCTGGGTAGTTAGAATATCATGGTATACCCCTCCTCTCAGTACCTTAATTAGAACTCATTATCTCCATGCTTCATTCAGTACGATGTGGGTAACAGCACACACTCTGCCAATCCATCCCAAGGAACGGGCCACTATCTGACGCAAACTCAACGAAATGTGCCTGATTTCTTGTTTCTACGTATTTCAAATTGTGCCACATAATATGGTGCCCGACAATCTGCTCTGCTGCCTGAGTGAGCAACAATCCCCGCGCGACCGTTGTCTGATAGGCGGCCATTTGTACGAAAGACGTCATTGCAAATGGCGTCGCACCGATAAGCGGCGTACGAAGAAGCTGGAAAATCGTCATATGCAGACTGCATCGAGCTGGCCTCTAAGGTACAAAGGAAAACAGTGGGTCAAACAACGCGTAGTTCTGTGATTAAATCATTTCTATAATCCCCAGCGTTCGTGTGCTAGAGCGACGGGAGAAGAAGAAGAAGAAGAAGAAGAAGAAGAAGAAGAAGAAGAAGAAGAAGAAGAAGAAGAAGAAGAAGATGAAATGCAGAAAATGTCATGGAAGTTGTCTACGCGCTGGTGCATTTTCGGGTGAAAGAAGGGGTATCATTGTCTTCTGTATAGTGCACACTTTCGCCTCGACAGCTGTATTCGCCCAGTTTCCACTCTGTAGAGTGCTAGCGGCGGTTGTCCATTGTATTACAGTATACAAACAACCACCATCATCCCTACATAGACGTCACTACCGTGACGTCTGATTATGTTGCTACAACATACACAATGAGTGGAGGTAGATAATTTGTTGCTTTATATATGTGCTACTGTCGGCGCTGACTCTTCATCTATAAAGCTATTGCTAAAAGAAGTAAAGCAGCTACAGGAGTAAAGCACAATGACATAGCTTCACTACTATGTACATTTTGTCCTTTCCTGTTTTGGCTGAAAGGGGAGAGAGGATAAATTGGCTTTAAAAATTGGCCATGCAGAAGCCATACTGTTTACATTTGCCATGTCCACATGCGAAAGTACATTCACAAACGCTACATTACTATGCTGTCAGTAAATTGCAGTTGGTACTTTTGTGTCCGGAATGTGAAATAGCATTGAACCATTTAGTAGATGTGTCAGTAAATGTACATTCTCTCTTTCAATCTATTGTTATGGCGATATGTGAGTGATATATAACCGGTAGACAGCTGTATTATGTGGCAAATCAAGAAAAACACTATTTCTTATGTAATAAAAGCACAAAACATGCAAGTACATACAATAGCATTTACTGTATATTTATATAATGCTTGAGTAATCTAAGAGTATGTACTATCAAGCCCTGATCTAAACAGAACTCTAGCTGACACCGCAAGAGAGATGTGTGGTCATTGCTTTTCCTTCTTTCATATAGTATAGTCCATGAAATTGGGCATGTTCAGTGGTCGTGCCATTGGTAGGCAGAGTTCTATATTCAAGCTTTTCTCTTCTAGGAGAGAGTGATGCCAGTAGAGAGGGGTGATTCTATATACTATTGACAATATCATCAGATCCAACATGGACTTTGATCCTGAAGATCAAATTGGTTAACTCACGGTCATCATCGGTGATGGTGATACTGATAGCACTCTGTGGACCAATCCTTACTCTCAACTTGTCAGATGTTTTCACAATGCGTGCCTGAAACTGCTCCGTACCTTCAAAAATATTATCATCCACAACGTTTATGAGAAATGGAGAGGAGAGTGCTGTGCTGGCTGGATAATCTCCATCAGTGGAAACAGTTGGACAGAAGGTCACATTGTAGTGTACTGCCTTGAAATCATCATTAGGCTCTGAAGAAGGGCATCACATTGAATGGAGAATAGTAAATGACACCGTTCTTTGTACTATAAAAATTATAATAATAATAATAATATTAATATTATACAGTATAATATAATACTGTCTGAAGATTAGGCTTAGTATCATGTGTTGTACATCTCCATATATAGATACTGCCTGAAGCTTATAGAATGTGCTGTACATCTCCCATTGCCATGGAAACCACGAGTTTCCCATATCACTTAGGAGCCCATACGAGACTAATGAGTTGATAAGAAATTGGCATTCCCATGACGATTATGGTAAACATCATCATGATACATAATGAGTAGGTCTACTAGTCTCCTGTAGTCAGTTTTCGACCAGCTAAGTGAGTCTTATAAGTCCTTTTTTGTACAGGCAGATCACTTCCACCTTCTCTTGCCCTTCACTCAATCACTAAATCCTTTAGTGCCCAGTGCATCGAGCACTGGGCGTTCTCTGGAAAACCTTTTTGTACATCTAATTCAGCGATTTGGCGCAATCAATCTTGGGACATCTGCATCCGTGTAAGAAACCTGATCGAACTCCAGCCAAAAATAGCACTTGAAGAGCCATGGCAACAGAAGATTGCTAATAGTCATATATAGGCCTCTAATATAGTAGTGATACAACACACACGAAGTATATAAGAAGTCTATGACATTTAATTGGTAGCTATCATAGCACTGATAGCCTATATGTGACAGAATTTGCGAAAAGGGATCACTTCGGGGCAATGTAAAGATATGGGTACGAGACAAAACTCGCACGAAACTGCCAATTCATGCAATTGCAGATTATGCATAATTGGAACATACTGTGTACCCCCTATATCCAGCCAAGTTTGAAACCTGTAGGGCTTTCCTGCGTCTCAAACGAGGACCAAATAGTTTCACTGACGCAGTCGCGTTGGTCGTGTACAAAGAGTCCAAAATCAATGATGACGGCACTGCTAACCACCAGCAAGTGTCTGACCGGCACACATCTTAGTCTCATGCGACCAGACCCCTTTCAAACGGTCTGGCTACGTGATACTACATGCGTTTAGCATTATTGTCCCTTAGGTCCTTGCAGCTCCGCATGAATAGCCTGCGTCAATACGATGACTGCAGGAAGTCTTTCAGAGAGTCCTGTGAAGCAGCATGTGGCCAAGGAAGAGGGCCCAATTTTACTATCATTAAATAAAGTAACTGGGTATTCCGTGACACGGAAGAATACGGAATGTTGCGGTTTAACAGAAGTGAATGTTTAAACGTCATTATCCCGACAACACACCTTTCGTAAGTCCACAATTTGCGCATGTATATCTCAGAAACCGAACCAGCTACCGAAGCGCAGTAAAGTGCGTTGTAAAGAGGAAGAAGAGCGCATTCAGATCATATACAAAACTCAAAATCGAGATTTGCCCCCAATGATCACATTTTGCAAATATTGTCACATATATACGAGTATTGCATGTGTAAGGTGTTTAAATACTTTAGAGTGATTTGTCATTTTCACAACCCACCATTAACTGTTCCATCGCTGATTTCAACAACAGCCCACACAGGAACAAAGAACTTCCCATCAATGCGTAGAGAGACATTGATTTGACCGTCACTTTCAGCAACATTTACAGTGTAACTGTCTGCATTGAAATTCACCTCAACAGCTGATGAAGTATGTAGATATAAGATAATATGGATCAAGATATATTCAACTTCAGAGTGCACATTATTGTGTCTGCACAACTCACAGTCATCATCTCTGATGAGGATAAATGCAGTACTAGGCTGTCCCTTTATGGCATTCCATCCAATTGAAGTTTCAGGGACAATAAATTCTACAATAAATAGTTCATCAAACTCCAGCACATCATCGTCAACAATGTAAATGTTCATAAATCCGGACTTGTTGCATGCAGAGATATAAATGCTTGTGTTCACTGCCACCACATCAGAACGACCAAACTCTGCATTGACATAAAGTGACAGTTTAATGCATGTTCATTCCTCCATCCATTCCCAAAACCTTACGTGTCACTTGAGCAATGCCAAAAACATTGGCTGTGCATAGAGATACAGCAGCTCGCTCAATGTTGGCATCACAGGCTAATCCTAAAGAACAAATTGGTGTGGTTGCAACACAATACAGCTGAAAGCAATGTTAACTGTATCAAATCATTGAACTACACTACACTACTACACATGCATAATTCAGTGTCCTTTACCTGGAAAGGCTGGTCCAGGCACAACAAGTGTTGGAAAGCGGTTGGGATGTTCATTAGTAATCTGTTGAGGAAACCCTTGGATTGGGACATAGTATTTTTCACGATTAACTGCCTCCAGTTCTACAGTTGCTGTTTCACTTTCAGTAAATTCATAGACATATTTAGACCAACGGACAAGCAGTTCTTTAGGGAAAAAAGTTAATTATAGTAATTTCATCCAATGTGTACAGTACATACTCGTTTGTGCTCACCATCATCATCACAAATCCTAATTGTCACTCGATTTGGGTCAACACCACGGACTCGATCCGCAGAACCTCCTTGCAGAGTACAGATAAAGGACTCGCACGGTTCAGCAATTTTGTCATCGATGATCAACAGTGTAAGGCTATTATTGGAAATAGACCTAAGAGTCTCAACATCTGTAAACTCCAGTGCGCTTCCACTTAAGACAACAAAGTCTTTGTCAGGCAGGGCTGCAAACAAATAAGTGAAGAGTGGTAAACAATTGCATGCTCTAGAGTGTCAGTGCTTGAAACAGTGTCCGCACCTCGTGGTACATGGTTAATAATTTCTAAACATACACCACCAACTTCTATAGGGGTGGCATACAGTCCAAATGCTTGAGCAAACAGTTCCAGTCTCACTCCCTCTCCCTCCCTGACTTGAATGGGCTCAGAGATGATCCAGCTGACCTCTACAACTGTGGGAGGAGACAGTGCATGCATGACATGCATATAATTATAGGCCCTCCTCGTAATTAACTGTGTGCAAACAAATATAAGGGTGTCTTCACAAACTTACAGTCATCATCTTCAATGGTTACATCTGCAACAGTGTTGTTCAGTCCATCCTGAGGTCTGAAAAAAGCTGCTGCTTGTCCAAAGAACCGAGCAGCAACAATTCTGAGACGAAAAGCTTCAGTCCTCTCAACGATACTATCATCAGCAAGTAGAATCACATGTTCAGTTGAATTGGCTTGTTTGGATTGAAAGGTAACAGTGAAATTTCTGGATGATGGCTTCTGAATGTTGACAAGATAATCACTCCCTGTGTGCATAAGATGTGTCATTGCATTCAAAGAAAATGAACATTAGGTGGCAATGATGAGTAATATCTTAGGTGTCAGTAAGAGCTAAACTCCACTTTACAAGAAAGAATTGACGCAATAAATTACTCACTGTAATGACTGAGTGTAGCTATAGTGATTGTGTTCCGGATTATATTGAGTAGCTTAGCACTTTAGTAATGTAAAATATTATTCTTACATCATCGTACTAATAATAGTGCATACCAGTTACGTTATTTCTATTGTGGTATTGTTCCATTGTGATTGATTGATCTTGTTTGAGTGACCAGCACGGTGCATGACCGACTAGCCACCTTGGAGACAAACGCTTACCTCACAGGCGTACCAGAACCTCACATCTGGCGACAAAGGTGAAGCCCAGTCAGTCCCAATGACTATGCACAGCCAGACTGGTGAGTTCCACGGGGACACAGAGGATTGGCCCTCGAACGTGGAATGGCTGGAGTGCTACTTTGCGGCCAACGATATGGAAGAGAGCAGGAAACAACGCACAATCCTCCACAGCTGCTGTGGTGCCGCCACGTATGGCCTCATTCGGAGCCTGGCAGCACTACGCAAACCCAATGACGTTTCTTACCAGGAGTTAGTGAAGAGAGTTACGGCCACTTCAACCCCAAGCCTACCAAGATGTCGCTCGATTCAAGTTTAACTCATGCTCACTTGCAGCCTCTCCCGTGTCTGCCAGACACATTTGGCAGTAAACCAACAATGACCCCATTCTGTCCAAGGTGAGGAGATTTGTCCAGAAGGGTTGGCCAGCACAGTTGCCAAAACCAAGGAATTGCAACCCTTCAAGCACTAGAGACACGAATTGAGTGTGGAAGATAGCTATCTCTTACGAGGAAGCCGAGTGATTGTTCCACCCATACTGAGGTCCAGGGTGGTGGATCAACTGCATGAGGGTCACCCTGGTATTGCCAAGATGAAGGCTCTGGCAGAGCAGTATGTGTGACCTAGCATTGTGATGGGGATTTGGAAGTGAGAGTGAAGCGATGCACTCCATGTCAGGAGTCTCGGAAGAGTCCTCCGGCTGCCCCACTCCACCCATGGGAGTGGCCACAGCAGCCATGGATGAGGGTGCACGCAGACTATGCTGGCCCGGTCATGGGTCGCATGTTCCCTATCCTAGTCGAGGCACATTCCAAACGGATGGAAGTGCACTTGACTAAGTCTACACTTTGCTTGTGACAATTAACCAATTAAGCCCGAACTTAAATTTCGCGCGGTAGCATTCAGTGCCCAACTTAATTCAAAATGGCAGCAACCAATGTGTATGTCAAAAACTTTGGCGTAGGGGCCCTGCGGATTCCAAGTGTAATCCATGAAAGTAAGGGTCCTGTCTCTTTTGCTGTGGAGTTGGATGATGGTCGAATCATTCACCGGCATGCAGACAACATGCGTGTGAGTACAGCCAAAGAAGAACCATCCAAGTGATGGTTGATTGCCTTCCGAACGGGACTCCTCCTGCTACCCCTGAGACATCGCCAACAGACTCACTGCCTACTGCAACTGAGCAGAATCTTAGGCGTTCCAACCACCCTCATGTAACACTACAGTGCTGTGTTACTGTGTCTGTGCATGTGGGCATCCATGTTATGATGTTATATGATGTAACTGGTATTAATAATACACGAAGAGAAGTGCGCTGCATGATGGGAGATCGACGGTGGTGGCATACAGAGTAGCAGCACCGCGGATCGACGGTATACCCTAACCACCTTATAACAACCGGTGGTTTTTAGACTCACAAGTCACCAGATCACTGGTGTGACAGTTAGACGTTGACTAGAGGAGACAAATGACTAAGTGTAGCTATAGTGATTGTGTTTTGGATTGTATTGAGTAGCTTAGCCCTTTAGTAATGTTAAATGTTATTCTTACATCATCGTGCTAATATTAGTGCATACCAGTTACGTGATTTCTTTCGTTGTATTGTTCCATTGTGATTGATTCATCTTGTTCGAGTGACCAGTGCGGCGCACGAGTGAGTACCTTGGAGACGAATGCTTACTCACAGGCGTACCAGAACCTCACACTCTCAAACACCTACAATTAAGTCCTTAATACACAAAGGGTTGGTTGTCTATGGGGTGTTTCAATTGTTACATGCAAGTAGCAATGGTCATGTATAAAAGTTACTTCCATTATGTATTATAATTTTGTCAATGAGAATGGACAAATTACAAGACAGAATGGATAACAACCAACGTGGTACACGTACTTAAAATAGATGCACAAAGGAGGGATGACACTTACCAAATTCAGCATTTAGCCTAGTGTCACCACTTGGCAGGTCTTCTGCAGTTATATCCACTTCAATGCTTCCACTGAAAGGAGGTATTTGGGGTCTAGCCAGGATAGGAGCTGACAAACGAACCACTACTTGTCCTCCTTCAGTGGCTCGATACTGGCTGAGATGAAACTCTGGGCCAACTACATGTTGTGTGTGTGTGTGTGTGTGTGCGTGCGTGCGTGGAGGGGTGGTTGAGACTGCTATTTCTTGTGTGTGTGTGCTTGTTCCTTTCAAACTACTCCACACAATTTCACTGTGGGGGAATTGGGAAGAGGTCCTCAGAACTTACATGGTATCTGTGCTATTCCTGGAGAGACCAGTGTTGCTATCAGCACCACGACCACAAACAAGCCCCTCATCTTGCACCGCACTACAGGTACAAAAGGAGAATCTGTGCAGTGGAGAGCAGATGCTGAGGTGTTAAACTCTGAATTGACTTTTATTAATTATTAGCCAATGCCGAGCCATTGGTCTTCTGACTGCCCACACACCTCATGCCGTCACATGCATAACCATGCCGACGCGGACTTTGCACCTGCAGGTGCTAATACCACAGGGCCAAGGTATGTAAACAGCTGATGGACATGTTCCACATGAGTACATTTTGTATTATAAGCGAGATTGTGAGCTTAACTTATCATTCAGGTGGTTAACATTGGCTGTCATGTTGACGTCAACATTTGCACAATAAAACTTCAAGCTTAGCACAGTTTGCAAAACTACACAACACAGCAGATAGCATTTGAATGATGCCAGATTATGTTTGCATATACTCGACGACGCCTCCACATTATACAGGTAGCCCTGTCGCCTCATTGTTATTAGTCACACCTTGTCTGTTTTGACTGTGAGGCTAAATCCAGCAGCAAAGGCATAACATTTTTTGTATCTGTAGTACATGGACACGCTAAACTTCATATAGCTATTTGAGTATATACACACAAAGCATGGCTAGCACTGTTCACTTTTAAATATATATCACAATGAAAAACTGTAGCATACACCACACATGCACATGCATAGAGCAGAAGAATAGTCATGCAGGTAAGGATTCAGCTAGAAGGGCTTGGATATGCACAGTGATGTCAGGGCATTCAACCCTCAGGTATACACAGCAAAACGGCATAATACTCAAACCCAAGTGCAAGGCTGGCACAAATAGCATGCACAAGATTCAAGTGCCTGGCCAACATGATCAGTAACAGCAGAAGTAGTGTGTCACAGTGGATTGAGCAGGTGTTGGAACAGCTTATTCTCATTTCGCGGTATCGACCATCACATGCATGAGGGTCTCTGAATATAGTATATACTGCCCCACCAGACTCTCGGAGCTGTCACAGTGCACGTGGTAAGAATAGATCGCTTTCTGAGGCTTTCAGATCCTTAAATTACAGTTAGATTACGCTAAAATATCATGGCCATAATTAGCTATACAGGATGCTTTCCTCCTAGTCAGGTCTACTGAATATTGCGCCAGCGCGCGCACACACACACGCACAACAAACACATTCCAAATGCTTCTAGCGCAAACTGTGCAACTTACTTGGAGCTTACTCTGTGCTTGGATGAACCAGCGATATGAACTAAACTACGACTTCTGTCACTGGACTGCGGTGAACGTTTACACTGAACAACTTAACCTGATTACCGCTGAATGACACGTGGTTTGTTGCTTTTAATGTCGATTGTTGGCTACCGCGAATACACGAGTTCAACTTTATACTCGATCGCTAATAGCTTGTTGTTAACAAAAATTATCCACTTTGCAACGTATGATCATGAAATGCCAAGTATAGTACGAATTACTATATCAGCTTGACCAAATAAGTACCGATTATTAATAGTAACACGCAATAGAGCAGCTGTCCGGCGGCAAATTTAAAGTGTGTGTAAGAGCTTTGTCCCGGACCTCCTCATGTATTCCGATCGATGGCATAAATATGTCAAGTGAGTCTCCGCTGTTCCAAAACTATATTCACATGGGTGATGGTAATGTGCGGTGTGCCTGCGGCACCAGCACAAGGAGCTGGAAACGACTGTACTTCTATATATAACATTTAACAATCTGTTCACATTTCTTACTAACTATTATAATTAGGTACTGAAGACACAACTGATTAGGGCATAGGCAGCATTTTGTAGTATGATATAATTTATACTTAACTCTCTAGTCTTATTGCAAGAATGGGCATCACCTACAAGCTGAACTTGCTCAATGGAAGTGGAGAATATAACAGTGAAATCCTATTATAATACAATTATTATGTAATTGGGAGCTTGTCCCAGCCAACTATTTCTATGTAAATATCACACACATGCAGAGTCGTTTTACCCCCTAGGTCAGATAGTATATATATAATAATATAGTACTATGTAATAAATTAAATTTTATAGAAAATTATACCTTTATGCATTCATTGAAGTCATCTTGAATTTTACATAATTATTATTTTACGTAATTACATTTGCATATATTAAATATTGGTAGACAAATGGGCCACCCACGGTCTCAGCTGCTACAAAAGCGAGGGTTGCCTTTCCCATCATGCAGCTCTAACGACATCCACTCAATGGAACTCAATGGAGAATGAACCTTGACTTGGCCCGGACGCACCACTTCGTTGCGGTGGTTGTGGAGACGGCTGGTGCCATGGGTGGCGATGCCCTGGACTAGTACTTTGTTGCTGACATTGGCAGCCGAGTCAGAGCAGTAACCAATGAAGCACAATCGCGTGCCTTCATCCTGCAGCAAGTGTCGGCGGCCCTCCAGCGAGGGAATGCTGCCTCAGTCCTGGGGACTTTGGGTGAACTCCATCCCTTGCAATTATATTGTAATTAGCTGCAGTAGGCCATATATAGGGCATAATATATATATATTAGGACATACGTTCACTACTTTAATACTGTAGTTTCCCTGTACGTAATTATCATTTAGTTATTATAAGAGCTATTGTGCATTTGGCTTTTTTATGTCATACACATGGTTGTGTTGATAATTATTCTATCATTACCACACAACAGGGCACAACTGGCTACAGTGATGCATATATATACGTACGTACAAGTTATATAGTTTCGCTACATAATGTTAATAAAATTCATATAATTATATTATATCAAATAGCAAAGTAGATAGTTAGCAAATAGATATGAAGAAGGTACCAAAAGGCTCATTATCTGTCTGTCTGTCTGTCTGTCTAGGATTGGTAGGCAACAAGTATAAGGGCATTCGTGACACACACAACTACGACCACCACCACAACACACAAACAGCAGTGATTAGCACACAGTGCAAGTGACATCACAGAAACCCAATCATATACCATGCATGACACTTAATTAAGGACACAGCCCTGACCTCCATCGCATGTACATAACTGCCACACAGTGTTGTGTGTATGTACACACACACACACACACACACACACAGACACACACACACACACACACAGACACACACACACACACACACACACACACACACACACACACACACACACACACACACACACACCTCCATCACCACGCAGTACTAGTACAAGTTGCAAAGCACACCAATGTGCTTGTGCACATTGGTACGTAAGTCAACCAGTTGGCATAGAAAAACACCACCAGTGGAAGAGAAGTTTTATCGATATCATTATGGACATCTACTATAGTGGTATATAAGAGAACAGTGTCTGGTTCTATACATAATGGAAATGTGCCTTTCAAGGGACCAGAAAGCATATATTTTTACTCCACTATATACAATGATGATTATAAATTATTGGTGTATATACATGTTCACTGCACTTACGTAGCTGCAATAACAAAGTATGTATACATATAGTACATCATGCAAAACAAGAGCTAATTATACAAAATGCAGAAACGTTGTTAATCCACTTTGTTGTCTACTCCTAGACGAATTGATGTCTATTACATTATTTGGAAATACCGTATTAATTATAATTAAGTACCATCTTTTCCATTACATTTTTGTAATTAACATGGTGAATGCTTTTATTGTTACACACTCAGAAATTAAGAAGTATATCGAGGTTACTAAACTTATTGCAGCTTATGCAAAAAAACTCCAAAACACACGAACCTAAATTCTACAGCACTCTCATGTCAAAGCAAAGCAATTACTGTCAACCTCAATTATTATCCACTACTCCACCAGCCTCATTACCACTCTGCTCTCCGGAGGTGAACTCAGCACAGGTTTGACCAGCAAGATCCTCTGTGGAGTCTCCTTTGGATTTCTCCTCTGTCTCCTCAAGGGCACCCGTGGTGCCTGCACTCATGTCCAGAGCTGTAGTGGCAACAGCATGAGCTTCTTCATACTCATTGCCCTCTACATCTTGAATGTCTTCATAGATGACGTCCAGTTTGATATCCTGATCCCCTCCATCTTTAATGCTCTCTGCATCCTCGTCTTTTTTCACTCCAGATTCAATGATGGCCTCTGATTCCAACGCAAAACTCACCTTTCTAGTGTCAGATGTACTGGCATGAGTGCCTGTTAAAAGGGCAAGATGAGACGAGATAGATACATTGGGGCTTGCATGCGAGCAATAATGTGCATGTAAGCGCCAATATATTTTTAGGTGAGTACAAAAAAAGGAAGTCAATGTCAGGGTCTGGATGAACCCACTTACAAATCAAGAGGAGAGCAGCGGAGACAAAACTCATTATGACTCAGAGTACACATACGTATAAGATAACAATACAGTTTGGTCTTACTTGGTTCTCTCTATATACTTGCCATTTTAACCCTTTATCGTGGATAACTACCGCGCGCGAATAGTTGCGCAATCGTGGCCCAACCAGTGGTTGTGGACGATTCGAGTACTATAGCGGATTATATTAAAAAACTATACAGAGGTAACACATAGTGAGTACTCATTGAATCTGCAGTAAGACAGTCATACAATACGTTACAACAATGACATAACCCATATAAACTCAGCGTACAAGACAAAGTATACGGTGTTATGCGCCAGTGCGCGGTGTTATGGTATGCGATAGAATCCTAAGTATACGGTAGCAAAAATGTCTTTTGCGACGGCTTTTAGTGTCATAGAGTCGTAAGCCAGGAACTACACAAAGTGGAACTGGCTCGCTCGCGTTGTCTTGTGTGCAGATGCACAGCGTACGCTTCCTGCTTACGCTTGAAGAGCAGCAATGGCAGTTGAGGATGCCTGGCAGCAGAGCTGAGAAATGACGCTCGCCGAACCATGCTGAATGAGGTACGCTGTCCATCAACAGTTGATTTTAGTACCTTTTCACTTCCTAGAATAGATATGACGAGATTTTGGAGGGTTTGTGTGAAATTATCGACCTTCCGATTCAGCGAGCCACCACCAATTGTAAATTGCACAGTGCAGACAAACGCGAAGCAATTTGGCTGAGTAAACTTCTTATTGTACTCAATAATAAGTATATCTAACAGAAAAGGTATGAATTACGCTAGTGAAGTGTGCATTCGTTTGTAAATGTGCTCAAATAAATGAGCCACTATAGTGGCTTGTCCACCATAATGATTACGCAATTGCTATGTCTATTTCACACCACGCGGTGGTCATGCGCAAGCCACTATAGTGGCTCATCCACAATAAAGGGTTAAGATGCTAGCATGTTTCTAGGTACGTCTACTGTATATCTGGAAATTTGGCGGCAGTTATAGTTGATGGTTTGGGTTCAAACTGGGTTTATTTTAATATTGGTAGAGCATAAATTTGACAGTGTTGCAGCTCAAAGCTTTGAGGTCATAGAGACGTACAACATTGCCCATGTACGCTGGATATGATACTAGCCAAACACAACCTCGTTTAGTGCAAACGTATCTTCTAGTCAGGCCATAGGTGTAGACGACCTTCTTCTCTTCCCTCGCACACGGGAATGAGTAAGGTCGGCTAGGCTGTGCACACAGGCACTGCTCAACTGCTTCGCTCGCTAGCTTGAGGTCCTTTCCGTCGGCTACATAGAGCTAAGTCTCACTCGTCCGTTAATACACTTCTTTTTCTCTCCAAATGCTTCAGCAACAACGTACTCACTCACATCTAACGTGCGGTAGCTGAGACGACATCTACAGTATAAAACACACGTATATACTCGTAGTATTGTGTTGCATATTTTATGTGGTAGTAAACGTAGCGTGCAATATATAATACGTGTATAAAATTGACGGTTATATGAAGGATAATACGTAAAAAAAACTCGAACACGTTCCAATATCAATGCCAATGTAAAATTATTTTACTATACATTAGAATTAGCGAGTGTGCCAGACTCTTTCCCATATTTTAATAAATAGCTTCATATATGCCCGCTGAATGTAAAACATTTTTAGTAGTTTCTTATATACGTTGGACCATACTACAAGAGATGCAGAAGGAAGTGAGATGGACTACAGTGCTACTAAGCTTGTTCAAAGTTCCAATTTTGACTTACTTTTAGCTGAACTGCTTGCACTTCCAGTATAGGCTGTCACCTATAAATACATATACACATAAGATACTCTGACGCACTGCACTAAATTAACTCTGACATTTCTTTTATGCATGCATTAACATTATGAAGTGTTTCGTTGACCACTGCAGTACATATACCTCAGAGTTTCAACACTGTATGTATGTGTACTTGGCAATACTCACCAGCTTACTGATATTTGGTAGTTTACCCTTAATCTTTCCATACACCTTCTCGTGTCTCAAAACATGAAGCACAAATATGAACACACCCTGGATGTATAGATGTACGTACGTATATATGTATGTAATGAAGTGTGCAGAAAAGAATGAGCACTCATGCAAGGTATGAAAGCAAGCATAGGACAGCTAGTAGTCTCCCTCACCTGGAACACGTTAGCAAAGACAAAGAGGTAGGCAAAGGCCTTCCCCTCCTCCCCCACAGCAAACAGCCCAATGATCCAGGTGAAGCCAAGCAGAGGGAGTAGGATGATGGTGGTCTTCAACAGTTGCCTGCGTAATATGTGAATTATAGAATTATTCACTCTGGTCGTATTATGATTGTGATATGTGCCACTTCTGGGGGTGCATAAACTGCCCTGTGCAATACAAAAATTATCATCATATTTGAGACATACATAGACAAGTATAATTACATCAATTCTGTGCATATTTCGCAGGCAATAAAGTCACACTCTATTATAAGAAAATCACAACATGGCATGTGCTGCACTCACTTTCCCACTTCCATGTACTTCTGTCTCTTCTCATCATTTCTAGATGACACCCTCCCACACTGGGACCTGGCTAGTGACACCAAACTGATAGTCAGCAGGACAGCATTCACCTACAAGGCATGCAAGAAGTTTGCTAGTAAATGCACACAACAGTCATAAGTGCTCAAGTACTTACAAAGGAGATATAACATGTGTGAATGTGGCAATTGTCCTTCAAAGATACTTAAGTTTTACAATTTACAGTGATTAATTTATTGCGATTTCTTGAAAATACAACTTACCAAAAGAATGGCTACCATTGGTCCAATAAATGCAAAGATCACTCCATTTTCAGTAGGCAGCCAACACCTGTACAATATGAATATTCAAAGCTTTTCAAAATGAATACTACTATAGAGTAAAACTTGCATAAACAAACACTTAAGAGGGCTAACTGTGGTAAATTAAGCGAATGTATGCATTCCAAATCTCTTACGCTTTGATAGAGCTGTAGTGAGGGTGGCTCTGGTCAAATGATGCCCTTATCAGGTAGTAGTCATGTCTAGCACCTCCAGTTATCACCACAACAGGAATGGGGAGAACTGACGGATGGCAACAAAATGCAATAAATCACTAAAATAGTATTTCCTGAAGGAATCATTGGAAATTAATTAATTCATGCACTAAACAGGAGCAAAACAGTAAGGTTAGAGATTGCAGAAAAATCCTTCAGAGCAGGAAATTGATGCTATACGTACAGACGTAGTAGCACTGTAGTATCCTAAACTCCTCACCCCATCCTAAGGCCAGATAGAGGTAGATCCACTTTCTTTGATTTGCTCCAAACACTTTTACCAGAAGAATGTAAATGAGGATAGCTTCACACAGTGTCCAGGTGAAAGTGGCCAGGAAGAAGTAGTGCAGCAGGGCTGTCATAAACTTGCAGGCATACTACACGGTAAATCATTGGAGAAGAGAAAAGAGACATGCACCGAACAACCTTGCATACATTATGTTGCATGCATCATGGCTATACAACATTAATAATTCTGCATGCTTTCAATATATCACGCATCATCATGTCTGTGCTCCACTTATAGCGTACAGGCCAGTCTGGCATCCCTTACAATGTTGGCAGTGGCCGTTTGTATTCCAGTGAGGAAGAAGAGCAGTCCCAAAGAAAGGGCAATGCACAAGTTGAGGTGGACAAAGTTGTGAAGCTTATGAATCAACTCTTTTCTAAAGAAATGTACAGATAGACAACTCTAAATCGGAGTGAGTGACTACTGTCAAAATCTGTTATATATCTTTGGGCTTACCTCAGTGTTAAGTAGAATATAATGGAGGCAAGCAAACACAGCAATGAAATGCTGCAACCAATGTATGTGATGTAATCCAGAGCAGGCTGAAGCGAAAGAGGAATGTAGGGAGATTGAAACAGGATGTATGTATATGAATGCTGGATAAGTTTAATTAATAGCAAATCAAAACTTTGCAGAGCAACATCACTCACTGGTTCTCCATGCATAAGTATGCAGTCTAATAGAATATCAAAAATTAACTACATGTTATCTGCTCACTGGCTCTCCCACTGATGGTACGATGCTGACCAAAACCGCAAAACTGGTCAGATGGGATGCTATGCAGCGAACATGAGAGGTGTTGACGACATCAGTCTCCACCCCTCTGTAGGACCACCCTCCAGTCTGGTTGCCCACTTCAGCTTTAAAATTAAAGAAGGCACAGCGAAATTGTTTCACCTTCCCTGGTGGTACTGGGAGACTCTGTGATTTCACCTGCAAGAGACAGTTTTAGTAGAAACAATGTTTCAATGCATAATTGTAACTTTGTAATAATTAGGGCAATCCATGGATGCATAATAATCACCACTAATTTTGTTCACTGTCACAGTATGTGATTGATGCATATATGCATATATCTGAGACTACTGAATGCCAAATATTTATCTGCTATTATTACAACTAATAAGATGTAACAATAATTGCAGGCATGAATCGTAACCTTACATTAACAGGAAATGTGACTTCCACCCTTTCATTGCTGTCCACTTCTCCGCCATCATACCCCAGAATCTGACTGGAGATCACACGACTAGCTGGGAAAGTCTCTTCTGGTTCCTCCTCACTGTATAACACAGAGTCATTGGGAGTGCATAAAAGTCTTATATAAGATGGTAAGGAGTATCTCACAATGCTTATTTGATCTTGGCAAAAAGTACTTTTCTATGTATTATCCCAGGATCATGAACATATTATTTTACATACATTAAGCGTCAGCTGATCTGTACAATATGAATTATGCAGTATGGTAAATTAGCCGGCATGAAAAAGTGTACCCTACAATGTGTACATTGACAGATGAACTTTTAAAATGAGATGAAAATGTGATAAAGTTTGGGAAACAATAAGGATAACTGAGACAGCATGAGTGAAATACACTAACTACTATACGTACTTCCTTTGTGATACATCACCCAGTTCTTTATTCTTCAAATACTTACACATCTTTGTCTTGTTTGATCACATCACTTGGCAGATAATTCTCCATGTTATTCATCACCACATTCACAACTTCAACAGTGTCATCATCTAAACATGAACCAGGTATATTTGAGGATGAAATTCACTACAAAATATCTAAGATCAATGTTCTGCTAACATTTCATCTAGCCAGTGTCAACTTACCAAGAGAGGCCTCTATTCCTTTTGCAGCACGAAGGAATGATTGAGGCAAGTGAATCTGTGGAAGGCTTTCTCGATTTCTGAAAGAGGCCAAAGTGTCTCTGATGCCAGAACCTGGGAACACTATACTGGTACGAAGATTGTTGAATGAGAATCGCTGGCCGCTGATTGCTGGGAAAATGGCAAGCATAGATGTTTTATTATTCAATACATATATTGTAATATCATCTATATGTTGGCTATAATTTTCATAATCTACGTACATGTTGAGCAACTATAATTTTATACATGCCTGCAGGCTTACCTAAATTTGGTCTTGCAATTGTAAAGGATGGCTTTGTCTTCGATAACGTAGTACCAATAACATTGGCCACTCGTTCTGTGCTTTGTAGAATGCTGACAGCTGGAGTTGCCGCTTTGCCACGCTCTGGGTCAGTGGAGTCAGTCTGCAATACCGTATGGCAGGAAGATACTTTGGAGGATAGCTGAAATTATGTATGACATTTAGGGAAGTATGTACGTACGTACTTTGGCAATTCTGGATGAACTTGCATTGCAAATTATGTTCATTCAGCAAGCATAGGCATTTACATACAACACAGATATATTATATCCATCTTCTGTGGTTACCTGGGCAGTAGCTTCAAATGCAGGTGCATTTCTCTCATCAAGGACATTACTCAAGATATCACCAATGGTCTACAATAGGAAATTACAGACTTTACTTCTCAACCTCTTTACATGACATTAGTATGTAGCAATGTAAACTGCTAAATGCTCACTTCTTCAGTTTCATTGGATTCTTCCCTGAACAGACCATTGTTCTCGCCAAGGCTACAAGTGAAATGGGGTGTAATGTAAGAATATAATTATGTGCAGCTGCTTGCACTGTATGTACATATACAAGTACGTATGTGTACTGCATGGTAGTCCTTTAACTCTTTAAGTCCCGTTGACGCAAATTTGCGTCCAATTATTGCATGCGCGTAAGGCCCATTGACACAAAAATGCATCAAAGACGATAGTTCACACTTTAATTAACAGACCCTTTGGTGGCTACGAGAGAGCAATGTACCATGTAGTCCTTTGGTTATATTTTGGCTGAATACATTAGACAAACCACATTTCCAGACTGTCTATGTTAATTATTGAAAGGTGAGGACTTCCCACTACCAACTAACTCAACAGCCTAACACTTCCTGTACTCACTCTGCTACAACGTCCACAAATTTGACAGCTGTTTTCAAATCTTGAGGAAGAATTGACCTATTCCTTTCATTTGATGGGTCCAAAACTGCACTCAAATCGTGTGATATATTCTGAAACATGTTTCTCTCCTCGTCAGTTAGGTCCTGTTTGGTCCCATTGGACTTTTCCAGACTACTGAGGAATTCATCAGTCTGCAAGCAAAGACAAGAACTTGCATTCATCTTAATCAGTTGCATAATTTTAAACCAGTCTGCTATATGTCAGAGAGTGTTCGCAAGCTGGCTTGTAACATGTACAAGTGGCTAACTTCACAGCATGAAAGGAAAGTAGCGACAGGAGAACAAGAAATGACTGCCAGGTCTCAGCTCTTTTTCTCCTATCGCCACTTTACTTATAATACAAGCTGTAAAGTCTGCAACTTGTACCAGACTACCATTGTTATATACATTCATTACATTATGTGTAGCTTTTGTGTGCTATATGCTGGACTGTTCTACCTTCTTCCTGACTTCCCTGCCAGCCACAGATTCACATTCAGAGGCATCAACAGAGCCCCACTCAGCAGGCACGCCTGTCATACATCTCCTGTAGGCGAGGCCATCCACGCTTGAGCTCCCTTCTCCTGAACAGCGAGCTGACTGAATGGAGCCTGCAGCAATAGCCAACCACTGGATCCCCCACACACTGTCTTTGTCAGTTGGACACGGGGCAGTTTTGTCCTGAGACGCATCATCTGGTGGAGGAGGAAATGTAAGTAGCAGATACTTTGCACTGGAAGTGACAACTAGCAGACTGGACTATAACATTCCACTGATACAAAATTAATACTAAACTCCAGGCTTCTCTGCTACGGTGTTCTTTCCACAGCACTCCTTCCACAGCGCCCCTTTGATAGCGCTCCAATCACTATGCTTCGACGACAGTGTTTTGCTGGCACTGGGCCACTGTTGTTGGCTAGATTCTCAGTTCATTCTTGGCCACATACACATGAGACCATTAATTAGGGAATGTGTAGCACCGTAGTAAGCTGTCTGACAGTAACTGCACAATTTTTAGAAGCTCTCTGAAGCTGGTCAGTGTTTGTACACTGCCAGACTTGGGGAGTCTAGCTAGCTATCAACACACCTGGATAGATGTGTGCAGGGAGTCTAGCTACATACCAACGCCCCCACCTTGAGTTAACCCATTCAGTTGGATACATGTGTGCATGTGCAAATATGCACCATTTAGCTGTAAAGTTAACTTGTGTGTGCTGCTTGGGTGACATGTATGAAGTGAAGTTTCCACCCTGGAATGAAGCTACAAATATATCTCTTTGTTTTCTCCTTCGTAGGTATGATTCACGATTGTCTATGCACACTCTCTGACATAAATCCGTATCCTTTTTCCGTAAAACCAAAATGAAAGACGACCATTTGTGGATTTTTGCTGCATGCCATTCGGCTGTAGCTTATTTGCGCAAACCGTTCCCCTATAGGCCACTCAACGGTAGACGCACCAGGTGCCTGGGAAGTTTGGCGGTGATTCAGTGATGAGCGCATGAGGAGTTCGCAAACAACCAGTTCGAACTCCTCTTTTTATATATACGTAACCTTTCCCTATTAGCTATAACCACAACCAATTACAATGTCATACAGTCAGTTTTCAGTGGTAGATACGTATTGACATTGACACTTTTGCATGATGACATACGTATGTACATACATATATGTCTAGGCTCGTTCACACCAGCCAATCACAAGGATTCATCAGTAATGATGGAAACACCATTAATATAATGAATGCAGCAGATGGCTGCAAAACTTCAAAGTCAATGCGTATCAATGAATCCAGCCATGTAAATTTCATAGTCACACAAGGCCCTTCAAGGCAGTATACGTATACATGTTATACAGATCACACAGACGAAAACTGGAACCAATACAGCACAAACAATGGAGAGTCATGAAGCTCTTACAATGTTAGCACTTAAATAAGTATACAGAGAGAGCCAATATGCACACAGTTAATGCCATAATTATAGCTTACCATCATTGTCCATGATAGTAACGGTGGATGCTGAGTTGGGTCCAACCTGCACTCCCTTGGAAATGAGGTCTTCAGGGATGGACAGAAGCAGTTGGAAAGATTCTGTGGCTTCGATCTGGCTATCATCTGTGATGACAACAGTGAATTTGATTCTAGTCTGAGCAGCTGGAAAAACTAGTTGGTACTGTCGTGATACAAAGTCGTCATCACCTTGAGAAAAGAAGTCATAGTTTGGACATTTTATCAACTGATGATGTACGCATTACAAAGAGTTGAGGCTGCAAGAATGTGTACTGTAAGGCTATCAGAACTGACTGCCTCGTGCACCGCACTGGTCACTTGCCATGAGGTTCAACAATCATTCAACAACAAGAACAAAAGGCAACTGTGCAAACTACAACCATGTGGAAGTAAGCCATGGAAAAGCCTCCAATTCGCATGCTACGTAGATACATACCAATAAGCCTAACCACATTATAGCAAAGAAATGCATACTGTGAAACGTAAAATTAAAAAAACAAAACAAAAATGTAGTGTCTACAGACACTGATACTACACGATTCTTATGCCTGCACAATACCACAGTCTATAATGCTGTCTTACTTACCAACAGCAGTACCATCTGAAGTGTCCACAGTGACTGTGTAGACAAAATCTGCTGCTCGAGAGGCAACGACAGCAGCCACAAAAGATCCAGCATTCTCCTTCACCATATAGTCAGCATTTTCAATGAATAATTGGAGATCTTCAACTGGATGGTTTAGGACGAGGAGGAATTTAGTGAAATCATATTACCATGATATACTACTGATAAGCACGCACAAAGCAATGAGTTCACTCACCATCATCATCCACGATGTGGATGGTTGCTGTGTCAGGTGACCCCCTGATGACACCCATACCAGCAGCTGCCTCTGGTATGTCCAGGTCAAGATTGAATAGCTTAGCATATTCAGCAATGGCGTCATCAAGGATGGGCACGTTGAAGCTGACCATGTTCACTCCAGCTGGGAAGGTAACTTCGAAAGGACCACCGGTGTAGTCAGAGCCATCTGTAGGTATGTTGGAAATGTAATGGAACATAGGTACATCAATGTCCATGCCAACACAGTCATAATTGCCTTATTGCCCAATGAATGCATACAAATCACATACGTAATTGTATGATATTTCAGGATACTGCCATGCCTGAATGCCATGCACTGGTTGACATACAGCAAGCAAATAAATTCATGCTTGTCAAAGACAAATAGATGGGAAATATTTTGTTTATTATTCATGTGCTGGTTCAAATTGTGTAGAACTATGGTTTTAGCATGATAATCACAAAAGAATGATGGAACCGAGTGAGTGGCTGTGCTCTTGAGTGGTCAACAAAATCCATATTATTTATATGCATGTCCAAATTAATCAACTGGTACGACACAGTGCAATAAAGCATAGATAGTGCAGTTGCAGGATATAGTGAAATATTCTCCAGTCACCACAGTTTTCAAGCTGCGAAGCTATAAGAAAACATGTACAAGTTACACACCAGCTCGCAAAGCTGTACGTGTCTTTGTCTTTGTGTAAGCTAGAGTTGAGTAAGTTTTCAAGTGTGCGCACCTGTAGCCGATCCATCCCTGGTCTGCACCATCACGATGATGGTGACTGAAGGATCCACATCACTGGTGAGTCTCAGAATGAGGTCAGCAGGCTGGCCCTCTGTTACATTGTACGTATTGGGGTCAAAGTACACCTCAGCAGTTGTTTGGTCTAGAATGGAGACAGTGGCCTCTGATGGAGTTCCCTCAAACACACGTGGGAGACTGGCAGGAACAGACAACACGGCTGTGAAGTCCTCATCATTCTCAATAATGTTGTCTGTCTCAGTATGGACAACAAGTGTACCCGTCTGGGTGGTAACATTGAACACAACTTGATAGGACCTGTCTTCATAGTCACCTGGGGCTGCAGGGGGAGATAGGCATGTGGTGCATCTAGAAACCCCTCCAACCCACCGTGATAATACCAGATAGGTTGGAACTTTCTACCCACTGCACAAGAGTGTTTTAGCTACACTGTCATGTGCACTGTACAAGGTAAAATGGATTTCATGTACTTACCTACAGCTGTACCGTTCTCAAGTGTGACATCAATGGTGAAAGGAACTGCAAACTCATTGTCTGTTCTAAGGAGAAGCATCTGGTTCTCTCCCTCAGGCACAAGGTACTCAGCAGGGTCAAAGAACACTCTCAACTCTTTGTCAAACACGGAGAAGATGAAGATAAAATATTCATAATGGTATGTGAGACATGCACTACTTGTGTGCAAAGTGTGACTCAATTTGGCTTGAGCACATTCTTCCACATTTCCGTGGCTATGCATGTGACCGCATGTGTGGTGCACTCGTGACTTTTCAAAGAAACTTCAAGAAGTGTGGCAAATCTGGTTTGGATACATGGAGGAGTATTCTAGTGTTAATCATGGCCCCAAGACTATTAGCTGGAAGTGTTATGAAGAAATTGAAGGTTCTAGGTCTAGCTAAGGAAAAGCTAAGTGTCAATTGCACTGCAATTTCTGTGGTGAGGAGCTAGCGTGCCATACTGCGTTGACTGGACCACTGTTTGCGAAGTAAGGGAAGGTTCTAACTAGACTGAAATAGCAACAAATTACTTTACAGTAATTGTAGTCAATGACGTAGTCTGCTCACGACTAATTGATTAATTATACTAGTCACTCGAACTCTAATACAAAGAGCCATAAACTGACACAGATGCAGAATATCACAAAAATTGTTATGGCGACTGATTAATTTTCAGCAAGTGTGTTCGATAACGTAGTCTGTTCTCAACTAATGGATTAATTACACTTGTCGTTCAAACTCTAATAAAAATAGCCACAAACTGTCACAGATGTAGAATATCATGAAAAATGTTATGGCACCTGTAGGTCAGATAAAAGCGAACTCAAGCAAGCTGCAAAGCATTCATTCTCACCATGATCATCTTCAATCTCCACTGTAGCTCTCAATGAAGAGCCCTCATTTATCCCAACTGCCTGGAATGTTGGGGCAACACTGAGATCAAGGAAAACGTTCTCTGGTCCTTCATAAATGGTGTCATTGATAATTGCCACCACACCATCACCAGCACTACTACCAGCAGGGATGGTAATAGTCAGAGAGTAGCTGCAGCTCATCACTGGAGGATCAGTTCCAGAGCTGTCATCAATAGGTTCATGATAGTCCAAGCCACCTGATAGGAAACAATGAGAGGTAGCGTCCAGCAGGTGTATGAAACAGCAAGCTACTGCAAACAGGGTGGTGAGAATGGCAAAGTTAAGCTGTCCTCATGTTACCTGTGCATATAGATGAAACTGACCAATGGTAAGAAATTTAAATACTTGCTGACGCTCGCCGCTCAGCAATTAGGGCAAATTAAGTACGTTCAACCTATCTTGGACAAAGGGTAGAGTTCTACAGTATGCTGCTGCTAGAAATAGGTGCATTTCCCTACACAGGAATATAAACTGCATACCCAATCAACTCACATGTAGCAGATCCATCTGTTCCTGTTATCACCACCTCGTAGTCAAAGGAGGCAGTACTGTTTGCAATCACTCTGTACAAGAGGCTACCAGCATCCTCACGAACAGAGTAGCTGTCTCTTTCAAACATAACTGTCAAGGCTGTGGGTGGGATTGATCACAGGAGAAGTGATCACATGCAGTCTGTACCAAAGTGTAATGCACTGTTTGTGGCATTAGCTTAGGAAACCTTGCATGAGTGCCATGCAATGATTGTTACTAGTTATTGGACTTATACCATATTTGGTAGGCTTTGCTAAGACTTCTGTGTAACCCCTTTTATTAGTTACATGAGAACAACGTGCTTTGTTGTAGCTCTTTTCTGTGGTAATAATCTGTGTGTCCACTGACGAAGTTGACTGTGACCATTCGACGCGCATCCTACACTGTTAGTGTACTATACGTACGTAGTATACAAACAATGGCTCCGGATACACATTAATATACTGGTCAACAAAATACTGCACACTAGATGGGTGGAAAAACAACACTACTACAAGACTGAAAGTGCATCGCCCAAACATATATAAAACATAGGCTTTCTTGAGTATGTAAAAATAAAATCATGAAAATTTACTGCTGAGAAAGAACCTGAACAAACCATCATCATTCTCGATGGTGATGCTTGTCTCACCAAAGCCTTGTCTCACTACTATACTCCTGGCTGGCCACCAGAATAAGTAAAAGAGACTTGGAACTGCTCGTCTCTCTCCACAATGAGATCATTTATCACTGAAATGGTGAGCTGGATTCCCATTCACTGCATTAAATTAACTCATGCTCTTAGACATTTTCGCATTGGTTTCTAAGTAAACTGTGTAGATGATGAGAGACACTTCATGAAAGTAGCGTTGTCGAAGGTCAACTGAGCAGTCATCACAGTCTCACAGTCACTTGTCATACTTCCTTGAGGACTTTGTATGTTTAGTACAGGTACGTACATCTTTGGATGAACAGTTTGAACTACTGAAGTCTTTAACTCCTGCGGACATCGCCGTGCTATGCACTTACATGTTCACAGAATCGCTTTGTTTTCAATTTTCCTTCAGTCAATTCTATTCTCCATACACTGTTACCAAACTACGTCTACCCTTTCAAGGCTACTATTTCGCAGCCTTAATAAAGAACATGATTCGTTCACATGCAAGCCTCAAACAAACGGATGGTGATATTTGTCCATCCTTTCTACACATTGAATGGCTGCAGCTGCAGCTGGATGCAATGTCATAGGAGTAAATTTCTTAGGCCTTGTGCACAATGCATGCTTTACACATGCAAATATTTGAGTGAATCGCAAAGTTTAGTTACATATTAGTGTTCTAGTCACTCACCGTCCCTCAAGTCTTGGATCTCAATCAGTGGTTGCTTGGGACTTCCAATGGCAACAATGGAAGCATCTTCTGGTCTAGCAGTAACATTGGCAATGAAAAATTCAGAGTTCTCTGGTAGGGAATCATCAGAGATATCCACAGTGTACTCTTGCCGTGTACTTCCAGCAGGAAAGGTTATTTCAAAGGCTTCCCTTGGGGTATAGTCAACATCAGCTAATGGGTATTGGAAGAGATGTGAGAAACTGACAGGTCAGTCAATACTGTTACTGTCCATATGTACAAACTCTCTATTGAAAGTAGCTACATAAGAGAAATGTGTCATCTACAGAAATAAATCTGCAAGTAGCATGGAAGAAGCTGCACATTATAGGTACATACATACATAAATAGACGAGCATGCAGTGAATACTGTCTGTCTGTAGTGCATATTGTCTGTCCGTGTTGTCTAAACGGGATGTGTCCTTGCTGTAACTTTCGGACTCAAAACTGCCCTCAAAAGGTCTGTATTGTCTGCTACATGTCACAGGTGGAAGTTTCATATACAAATTATTGGCAGTGTAATTATATATTTTTTTCTTTTGAATTGTAAAAGCTTTGATTCTGTATCTCAGTACGCGTCTGGCAACAAATTGCAGTCCACTGAAGCAACATCTACCAAGTCAGCCATACCAAAGCAGCCTGAATCCAGCTCTCGTATACCAGCAATATTGTAGTACTAATACGTTGAATGTATATACTCTACAGCCTTTATGTGAACACAGTCGCAAGGTTGCACAGTTTCACAGTATTTTCATTAAAACAGCCGAACCACGATGCAGATGTTATATACCTACATACATGCAGTCATTCTAATAATGTCTACGTAGGCAACTGCAAAATCTCATTAAAAAGTCACAAACATTCCTCCACAGACAAAACTCCAATAGCTCACTCACAATGGCTGTATATTATAGCTCACCAGTGGCAGCATCCCCAACACTGCTATCCAGCAGGTCCAGTGTGTTCACAATCACTGTCACAGGGAATGGCACTGCTCTATCCAGCACAAGAGCCAGAGCGACAGATCCAGCCTCCTCCTCAACACTGTACCGCTCCTGTTCATACTGTACTGTCACCACTAATGGGAATAGAAGGAGCAGGCTATAGATAAGGGTCAAGTGGAAGGCATGAAGGCATACTCTACTGCAGGATGCTTGTAGAAGCAATCACAATCACACTTGCAGGATAGAATACAGAATTATTTGCCTGCATGCTAAGACAGTGTGGCCAGTGTGGTCGGTTAATGGTCAATCTAACTCCGTGCATACAAAGTGCAATTTACAGTATCTGTAGCATATAATATTGTATCATTATTATTGCAAGCACAGAAGACCACCTTGGATTGAGCCAAGCCTTATATGGCAAGTCGAACTCTCACAGTAAACAGTATAACACCTCTGGTTACTCAAAAGGTTCTGCACAGGTTGCAGATCACGTCCGGTACAACTGAAACTCCATTGTAGACTGAATTTCCATTGCAGGCGAGATACAGATTATGTTCAACACGATAGGTCTATTGGCATCCTGCATGGCTATATATGGCAAAGTAAACCCACACTGCAATCCATATTATACATATAACCATTACGGATACGGATTTGCTCCAATGGTATCAATATAAATCATTGCAAGGAACCTCTCATCCACTGCTATGGACGGCCTGTGACTATCTCCTTGTCAACATAGCCTAAATACATGCATTTGTGCTGTGTATAACGTGCATTTGTACTCTTACTCTTAACCCTGTCCAGAATCTCAATAACTGGTTGTCTTGGCTCTCCAATGATGACCCCTGCTGGTCCAGCACTGACAATGTCAGCATTGAAGAACTCGGAGCTCTCTGGTATGCCATCATCACGAATAGTCACATTGAAGAGTTCCCGTCTACTCCCTGGCTGAAAGGTGATCTCAAAAGGGTCCCTCGGGATATAGTCAACTGATGCTGAGTGGTAGAAAGGCATGTGTAAATTAGGATAAAATTGACTGGCATTATTCCCATGTCAAAGTTCCATGAAGAAACATAGTTAGACCAGCTGCACGTGCTACTACGTACAAATAAGACCTAAAGGTAACATAAACTAGAGATATGTGCCCATGAACTTTCTCTTGCTCAGCCTGGTATATGTACAGGAGCAGGTCATCACTAAGACCCTTTTTACATTGTACCCAATTCAGATTCAACCCAGATCAATCGTAATCTATTCAACGTGAGTTAAATGGATGATATAGGAAGAATACCATGTGGCAGAAGATTGCACAAGAGTTAAGAGACAAAACGGCAGTGTCAATCGTTCATCAACGCAGTGCCCGACGATGGTGAAACAACTCAAGAAGCAATATAAAGATGAAGTCGACTGACTTTACAAGAGTGGAGTAGGGTTATAAAGTGATGATGAGCTCCTATTCAGGTTTGTAGATGCTAAAAATGCAGCCCTTTGAAGCATCAACACGTGCTGTCGTTTCAGCCTCTGCAATATGAACATTTATCGTTGATCTTTAATTCCTCTCCTGTGGCTGAGAGCATACCTGACGTGGTAATCATGCAGTGGACTGGGACAGCACAAAACTCTTGGGTCACTAGCGCAATTTACAACAAAGACTAGTGCTAGAATCGATGAATATCAGAGCCCAAGGTAGGTCACTTAAGAGAGACAGTGGATCACTGACACAAGTGTATAACTAATTGTTTTCTGACTAAGGTGACCAACTGACTGGTACACATAGTCCACTGTTACATGTAAAAGCCAGTCATCTATATAAAATAATCAGCTAGATGCAAACTACATAAACTCACCAGTGGCAGCATCTCCAATAGTAATATTCAAAAGGTCCAGTGTCCTCACAGTCACTGTCACAGGTACTGAAGTAACTCCATCCAAAACAAGAGCCAGAGTGACATATCCAGCCTCCTCCTCAACTCGGTACAATTCTTCTTCGTATTGCACTGTCACACCTTAAAGGACATGTGCAAGCACAAGTGTGGACATATCCTGTACATGCATTGGTGTTACCTCAAAGGTAATGCATAGTGACTAGTCTGTTACTATTGTAAACCCTTCATAGATATTATATTAGCCACAATAACCCCCAGAAATGAATGGAAATAAACATTAACCTAATTTAATGTTTTTGAGTGCCACCTGAGGTGAGACATAGATTAACAATCATTTATGAATGAACAATTATCCCATGCATCATAAAAGTACAAGCTCTTGAAATTTATGAAGGCCTGTGTGGCTCAAACACATTCAATTGATTTAACCTCCACTCCACTATCCTCCCCAAGGTTGAATTAGTCACATGTGGCGTTGGGGCACTTTACCAAATTATGTAGAAATGACAAAGTTGTAACAAATGGCGGTGGTGGCAGCTTACTGTTTAAAGCCCATGCACACTCCAGGACCTGTCTTCTGTGCTACATGATAAGTGAACCTAGAGTCGGTATGTTCAAATTCACTGTTTCACTAAAATTCCAATATACGTTTGCCAAGGTGCAAAGCTTTGATTAGGTATATATGATGAGGGACCACAAAACGTTCTAAGCATGAATATGGCAAATACATAAATCATTCATGATCACTGCTGTGGCATTACAAACCAGAGAACAGAATGACTCTACACTTTACTGATTGGCAATGTGGAACAAGCCACTCCTCGTCTTGGCCAAAAGTCTACCAGAATTGTCGTAAGGTACCAAAACAAATTTAGCCACATTCCTTGTGTGCGCTGCCATTTACTTGTGTTCTGCAATTAAACACAAGGAGAGTTATATTAGAGTATATGTACACATGGACATTGAATGCATTCAGCCTTGCTACGGCAGAATCTCATACGCAGGACAGTAGAAGTGAAGAAGCAAACAGGCAAAATTGTTGGATATAGTGCAGACATATAAATGTACTACAAAATAGCTAGCCTTGTCATAAAGGTGTATAGTCCTAACTCATATGTGCATAATATGCATAATTATATCTCGAGCTGTCCTGGCAAGTTAGCCATCACCTTTTGGCAGATCATGCCACATTGTCTACAGTCACTCCCATTTGTGTGTAGGGTCTTTTATTGAATGATGATCTCATACATCAAAGAGACTGCCACTGCAGTAAATTGGATACTGCAGTGCAGTAACCAAGTAAGATCTCCTAAACACTTCATCATCACCTCATATCAATTGTCACCTCAGTAAAGGTCACAAGAATCAATTACCAATACAAAGCTGCAGACAAGTGGTCCCCACAGCTTCTCTTCATCCTCAGCAGTGAGAGCCTCTGTTGGTTGTGCACTGCAGCCAACTCCCTGAGTGTGGAGCCGACAATACAAGGAGTCCAAAAGCTTCCTCAACCCTGTGAACTCCTTTATCAGTCATGAAGTTGATAGCGTTGCTCTTCTGGCTGCGAATATGCCGCTGGATGCCGATTTAAAAGTGGTGTAAGGTGCTGCTCACAATTGACTTTGCAAACATCGGTGGAAAAATGGCACAGCCACTTCCCAAGGAGGGGACAATTGTTAATCTGCAGAATACTCTCAGGCACTTTTGTCTCTAGCGAACTTGATGTGTCTGGCATCAGCCCAACTGCGGAAGAGTCGGACACACTTGTCTGTGTCGGCTGTAGAATTAGCGGGAAGGAATCCGAGACACATGTCCTCCAAATCATCGTCATAGATGTCAAAATCAAATCTTTTGCTTGAGCTAGGCTGTGAGTGGGCCGAGCGCTTGGCCATTGCATCACCGTAGCTGTTTCTTGTCCGCTGATAGATACCAACTGAAAAGTCTGCGAATTTTGAGAGCGTTTATTTTCAATAAGCTACTTACTACACGCTATCAATGCCGTACCGCCATTTACAGCACTCGCCCTCGGGCGCGAGGTGCTCAGATGTCGTGCAGTAAATGCGGTACGGCATTGATAGCATGTAGTAACTATTACTTATTGCGAGACATGGCAAAGTAAACAGAAATTCCTCGTGAGCCTTGAAATTTCATCATCTTTGCCATTTCTATGGCTACAAACTTGACTGTGGGTGATGTACATGTGACTCAGGGGAATGGATGGTCACTAAGGTTGTAATTCCTGCACAAATCTACACAAGCCATATTGGAACGTGTTCAAGTTTGCATATAATGACAGAGTGTGGCTTCACACAGGTTACAATAATTTTTCCGGGTTGTACACCATGAATAAATGGAGTTTACTACAGTTAGACGTAGTTAATGATGAAGCATCCATTCCCAGTCTCATTCGCATTGGTAGGTACCCCATCGGAATGGAAATGTGAATTTCGACTTAGGCGCTGTCCATTCCAAGACCAATGAAATGTACCATAGTGTAACACTAAAGATCCAAAAAGACTAGTCAATCTTCTCGCCGCTTGCTGCAACCTTACCGATGCTAGTTCTGCTCATACAAGAAGAGTTCAGCGTTCACCCTACCCACCCTCGCTTTTTCATGGTGGGGCAGTTGCTTTTAGTGTACCCTGTTTTGCATTTTTTCCATTCTTCCATGTATGCAGGAGGGCTGACACTCAATTACCGGCCATCTCCCAAATTTTTACCATCACCTTTGGTGATTTGACTAGCACTGCACCAAACACAGCAGTTTACATCTGTTTAACAGTGTTTATTAACCAACAATACTATGTTAGTATCCATGGTTTAACAGACTGAATGTGAACATATTGTTAAACCTTGTTAAACCACCCGTGAATACAGTAATGATATTCATTAACCACAAAGTATGCTAAAATGAAAAATCCACATTTCCTGCAATTAGGTTAATTGCAGGAAATGCAATCTTTCCTGAAGTTAATTTCAGTTCAGGAAACTCTATGTATACTTCACCTAACCTGCATCATGAAATGTGACATTTCCTGAAGCAATCCTATAAAGTTCAGAGAAGTCCATGTGCATTTCGCATCACAGGAAAAAACGCGCATACATATGGGGGAACACATAGTCCGTGGCATATGCGGAAAATGGGATTATCACATGGGCTTCCATATGCAACAAGAGTATACAAATACTATTGAACCCTTACAAATTGCTGCACAGTAGTGAACGGGTTCTGTGCACAATGGTCGTAATGTGTGTAGTCCTCATCTGGCCATTTTTGGAAAGAACGGTTCTCTCTTGCTCAAGGCATACTCTGCTTCAGTTGAGAGGTGGTTAGTTAGGGATCTGGTGTTGGCGCTTAGTTCTCTGCCTTGCACAGATGTAGCTAATTAACCCTAACCTTACCTCTCGTGACTTCCTTTGGAAGCTGCGATGTTCACTTCTCGATTGATCTGCATACTCTACACAGATTTGTCGCAGTGCTCTATTGGGGTATGCTTGTACTTTGTAACTGTGTGGGTGCACGTGTGGTGTGCGAGGTGTGGTGTTTCTTTGTTCCTTCTCTGTGGATCTCTTTGATCACGAATTGAAGGAGCAATGTTATCAACACGTATGTATACCCACCCCCCAAAAATTGTGGACCAGATAAGTGAAAGCAGCTGTGTGTGTGTGTGTGTGTGTGTGTGTGTGTGTGTGTGTGTGTGTGTGTGTGTGTGTGTGTGTGTGTGTGTGTGTGTGTGTGTGTGTGTGTGTGTGCTGTACACAAAGAACATATAACGCACATTCTAGGCAGATACAGCCCACTCACAGATGGGTCTACTCATGCCGAGAGTGACAACAAGAACATAATATAATGCATACTCAAGGCAGATGCAGCCCACTCTCAGATGGGTCCACTCATGCAGAGTGACAACGAGAACATATAATGCACACTCGAGGCAGATACAGCCCACTTTTAGATGGGTCCACTCATGCCGAGAGCGACAACAAGAACATATAACTCACACTCGTGGCAGATACAGCCCACTCACAGATGGGTCCACTCATGCCGAGTGACAACAAGAACATATAATGCACACTCGAGGTAGATACAGCCCACTCACAGATGGGTCCACTCATGCCGAGAGTGACAACAAGAACATATAACTCACACTCGAAGCAGATACAGCCTACTCTCAGATGGGTCCACTCATGCTGAGTGACAACAAGAACATATAATGCATACTCGATGCAGATACAGCCCACTCTCAGATGGGTCCACTCATGCTGAGTGACAACAAGAACATATAATGCACACTCAAGGCAGATACAGCCCACTCACAGATGGGTCTGCTCAATGCATTGAGCATGCATAATATGACAAGCACACAATGATACACTTTCCAGGCAGATGCAGCCCGCTCACAGATGGCTGGATTCCACCCAAGTTCAGCTATAATGGCTTAATCACGAGCACCAGCACGACAAAGACACATGCTTTGTGCACACTACACAAGGAGGTTGACCTCGCCAGCAATTTGTATATACAAGAGTGCTACTACAACACTGCCCCAGCAGGAAGCAGTCCTCGGGATTTTAGGGCTCAGCCTATACTCAGCACAGTAATCAGTAATAGGCCAACTAACTACTGAGCATATGCAGCGATACATGAATGCAGCACCAAATTCCTGCAGTTAGACATGAACATTTCCCTGAGGACGTGGTGAGGAAAACGCTCTCACAGAAGCCTTCCCCTCCCCCTGTGGAACCCCCCTCCCCCCTGATGTGGAGCCACCCAAGACCCTCCGTCTACCGTATGTTAGAGGCGTCAGTGAAGGGATAGAGAGTGTGCGCCTCCTTAGGACTCAAATCTGCATTCAAGCCAATGAGAACCCTAAGACAGTGCCTGATGAGAGTAAAGACCACTACCCCACAATACAGGAGGAAAAGAGTAGTGTACAAAGTCCCCTGCAAGGAGGAATGCGACAAATATTACATTGGGGAGACCGGGAGGACTCTAAAGATCAGGCTCGGAGAACACAAACTGGCGGTGAAGAGGGGAGACCCTGAGAATGGGATTGCTGTTCATGCCCATGAGTCTAACCACACCATTGATTGAAATGGGGCCAAATTCAGAAGCAATGTCTCTGGATACTGGCAGCAAAGAGCGACTGAGGCCATCTTCATTAAGAAGAGTGCAGAGACCAGGAACCTGGACAGTGGTCTACAGCTTCCAACAATGTAGAACCCCATCCTTAATCCACCATAAACCAGTACGAGTACAGGTTATCACCACTATTTTTACCCTATTTACTTTCTTTTATTATTATTTCTTTTATTTCACTTTCTTTTAAATTTCTCATGACCTTTCACTCAAATTCCTGCCTCTGACATCACATGTTGCTGTATATAAGTGAGCTTTTCCCTTCTATTCTTCAGTTTTTGTAACTGACGAAGACCTTCACGGTCGAAACGTCTTACACTTTGGAAGTATTGCTACGTGTAAGCTCAATTACTGTCTGGTTCTTACAGTGGTTGAGGGACTTCCTCACTCACCTGACCGTATCTACATCTAACCCATTGTATGACTATGAATATACAGCTGCTGTATAATGCATTTAACTGTATGTATTCATGTTTACTATTCATTAAATATCATATTATTCATTACACTGAATTGTACTTTTATGTACTTAATATATCTTGCGCTCCATTGTGAATGCTCGTATAATTATTGTGAAATGATTAATTGTGGCTTGTATCGTAATTGTGGCGTGTATTGTAATAGGCCTTTACGGGCATGCCAAACATGCAGGACTTACTGTTGGTGATGGTGATATTGACAGTGTCCTGACCAATCTTCACTCTGAACCTGTCAGATGTTTCCACAATACGTGTCTGAAAGTACTCCACACCCTCAAAAATGTCATCATTTATTACATCAGTGACAATGGGAGAAGACAATGCAGTATTGGCAGGATCCTCTCCATCAGTGAAAGCAGTTTGACGAAAGGTCACATTGTAGCGTCCTGTACTGGAGTAGTCTTCAGGGTCTGCAGTCAAGCATCACATTGGAAGAAAACAGTACCTGAGTGCACACTTGAGATTCATATAATTATAATATAGTACTAATAGGCACATACAGCATGAAGAGTAGCTAAGAGCTTTGTTAGGAGCCTATGCTCATAAATGTTCAGACCCAATGACATGCACAACCCACCAGTAGCTGTCCCATCACTGATTTCAACAACAGCCCACACAGGAATAAAGAATTGTCCATCAATGTGTAGGGAGACACTGACTTGCCCATCACTTTCAGCAACAGTGTAGCTAGTCTCACTGAAGTTCACCACAACAGCTGAAGCGGTAAGGAGATGGTAAAAAGACAGCTGAGTTATCCCCATAGGCAGTATGTAGTCATAATCTAATTGTGATTAAGTATAACTTGTGCTTAAAGTAGCTCAAACATAACTAACCGAATGTTTGCAATTCTGGAAGAAAAAGTGAAGATCAATAAAACTAACATTAATAAACTCTGCTATAACTAAAAAAGATAACTTCCAGCTGTAGTCGACTCAGGTAGTCACAGCAGAATACAGATACGAGTGAGTACTACAATGAATGAATACTACGATACATGCAACAATAAACAGACACTGTAAGATGGATATCAATACAGATATGGGTATGGATATAGGTGTAAGTGATAAGACGTACGTACGGGTGTTGATACAGGTAGACCTACAGGCATAGTACAGAAACGAGTCTACTACCAGGTGGAAGAGAAGTGCTAACTGCTTGTGCATTCCATTACGATTTCTACTATAAGGGAAAAGCTTCAGAAGGAGCAACATCCTGGTTCAACATAAGATATGCTGCTGCCTTGTGAGTCATCTTTGGAGCCCTTCTGCGTGAATAGAATGAGTCTACTGTTGAGAACTTGAAAAACACTGATGAGCAGGTGAGCGTGTAGCCACTCAAAGAAGTGGCCGTTAGTTATTCAGACAAGACAAACATTGCAAATGTATCTTCCAACAGATGATCACGTGTTGGCGTACTGGTCAGAGGAGAAGTGTGAGTGTGGTAACACTCACAGTCATTGTGTTTCCTCTTCACTCTGTAAACATTCCTGAGATTGTACCTTGAGTGGTATACACTTCCCTTGACGTGTATACATAACATACGCAAGTACATGTATGGGTTATATACGGGTGCACTCAAGGGACGTAAGCAGAGCAAGTACACGGTTGTCCTAGAAGTGTGCTTACGCCTGGTAATTGTTTTTAACTGCATTAGAAATGCCAATACACAATAAACTGCAAATAAACTATTAGCCAAAAGTAAAAGTGTGCATCACCAGAATTTACCTACGTATATTAACAATGTATCAGTCAGCCTTGCAATCAAAGCAATACTGCTGTACTCATTTATATACTTAGATGCTGTAAATATATTGTACAAATCAAATGTTGGGGTGTGAGCTAGCATAACTCACAGTCATCATCTCTGATGAGTATGAATGCTTTTCTGGGGTGTCCTTCTCTCGCATTCCAGTATTTGCAATCTCAGGGCTAAAACTAAATTCTGCAGTGAAGATCTCATCAAACTCCAGCACATCATCATCAACAATGGTGAAGTTCTTAAACGCTGATGTGCTGTTTGGTGTTAACACAAAATCAGTGATTGTGTTCACAGCATCACTGCGACCAGACTCTGCATGGAAAGGTGCAAACAACATATCAGTTTGGGCTCCTTTGTGAGGTCAATTCTCCTAATCTTACGTGTCACTTGAGCACTGCCAAAAATCCTGTCACCAAATAACAAAGAAGGAACCGTTACAAATGCTCTCTCAATGGTGGCATTAAAGGCAAACCCTTAAATAGAAGGAATTAGGATTAGCGACATACGTAAATGTGTGTACAGATTGACTTCAACTGTCAAATGTGAGCAGTATATTCAATGCAGGCTGTTTGATGCCGGCATCAAAGGCAAACCCGTAAATGAAAGAAAACTATAGGAGCATAGTATTATAAATGTGTGTACATCTGAAACAAACAGATTAAGTTCTAATGTGAAAGGAGCAAAATGTAGGCTGTTTGACCTCATTAACACACCTGAAAAGGCTGGTCCTGGCACAACAAGACTGTCAATGCGGTTGGGATCTCTATCGGGGATTTGTCTGGGAAACCCCTGGATTATGACTTGGGCCACCTCAAATGTTGAATCTGTAACAAGCTCTACAGTTCCTGTTATTTGACTTTCATCAAACACATAGACATTTGTAGCCCAACGGACAAGCAGCTCTTTAGGAAGAATAATATTTAATGTTAATGATCGAGATTTCATACAGTGTGTATGTATACATATACGTATGTTTTAACTCACCATCATCATCACAAATCCTAACAGTCACTCGATTTGGTTCAACACCACGGACTCGATCCACGGCACCTCCTTGCAGAGTACAGATGAAGGATTCGCACGGTTCAGTAATGTTGTCATCGATGATCGATAACGCAACTCTGTTACTTGAATTAGATGAAGACATCCCAACATCTGTGAACACCAGTGTGCTTCCACTTAAGACAAGAAAATCTCTGCTAGGGATGGCTGCAAACAAATAGATGAAAAGTGGTAGATACCTGCATGCTCTAGAGTGCCAGTGTTTGAAATAGTGTTCACACCTGGTGGTACACCAGCGACAATAACTCCTGCACATACAACACCAATTTCTATATGAGAGGCATAGACTCCAAATGCTTGAGCAAATAGTTCCAGTGGGTCTCTTTCTCCCTCAGTTACTTCAAGGGGTTCTGAGATAATCCAGCTGACCTCTATAACTGTGGGAAAAACATACATAACATGCATATAATTACAGGTCCTCCTCGTGAGTGATTGCAAACACATGATACTGGGAGGAGACAGTGCATGCATGACAGGTTATAATTATACGCCCTCCTGGCAATTATAGGTCTAGGTATATAGGCCCTTCTTGTAACTGTTTGCAAACAAATGATACTGGGTGTATTCATGAACTTACAGTCATCGTCTTCAACAATTACATCTGCAACAGTGTTGTTCAGTCCATCCTGAGCTCTGAAAATGGCTGCTGCTTGCCCAATGAACCGAGCAGCAACAATTCTGAGATGAAAAACTTCAGTTCCCTCAACAATGTCATCAGCAGCAAGTTGAATCACATTTTCAGTTGAATTGGCTTGCTTGGATTGAAATGTAACAGTGAATGTCCTGGATGATGGGTTCTGACTGTTGACAAAGTAGTCAGTCCCTGTGTGCATAAGGTGTGTCAATGCATTCACAGAATAAGAGTGAGTCAAAATTGACATCAAGTAGCACTGACAATTATCATTTAGGTACCCAGAAGAGTCAAGTCTAACACAGTTACTCAAACGGGCCTATGGTGACACTATTATGAATGTTACACGCAAACAGGAACTTCCTTTCATATAGCTATGTATGAAGTCCATTCCATGTTCGCTCCTGAGTGCTGAGTAGTCTATATCCTGCAGACCCCGCATTTAACAAGTACAGATCCAAATCTATTCTATAGCCCAATCAACTTAGCTTACTTATTTTCATACATATTACTATATGTATGAAATCTCCATTTTATAATATAATATTATGAAATATAATGAACCAAATTACAGAACAGAATGGACAACAACACCTACAGGACACAGACTATTATAATAGATGCACAACAGAGACGTGATACTTACCAAATTGAGCATTTTGCTCAGGGTCACCACTTGGCAGGTCTTCAGCAGTTATGTCCACTTCAATACTTCCAGTAAAAGCAGGGATTTGGAGTCTAGTCAGGATAGGAGCTGACAAACGAATTACCTCTGTTTCTCCTTCAGTGGCTTTATACTGGCTGAGATGAAACTCTGGGCCAACTACATGTTGTGTGTGTGTGTGTAGGGGGGAGGAGAGGAGACTGCTATTTCTTGAGTGTAAGTGTGCTTTTTCCTTTCTCTTCAAAGAGATGTGGACTAGCTACTTCGCGCCTTTTCACTGTAATTCGTAATTGGTCCTCACAACTTACATGGTAGTTGTGCTGTTCCCTGAGAGACCAGCGTTGCTATCAGCACTGCCACCACAAACAAGTCCCTCATCTTGCACTCCACTACAGAAACGGAAGGAGAATCTGTACAGCGGAGAAAAGGCACACATGCAGGTGCATACGATGTCGACCCGGTCAACTCTGCCAAGAGCAGGCTGTATCTAGGATTTGTGTGCTCCGCAATTCGACTAACTCACCTAACTACAACTGCAGCAGTGGAGCAATTGCCAGTGCAAGTACCGTTATGCTCTTATAGGAAGCCTTTAGCTAGTGCTTCTACCTTGTAAAAAGGAAAGAATTAATACTAAAAGTATATAGATTAAAAGGGAGCATGCATGTGGGGCTAATTGTAAACACATCAGAGACTGAGGGTGGGTGTGGAACAATGAACGATCAACAGAGCCTGGTGGACGGTAGCTTTGTATGCCAGACGTCCCAGTTTAAGCTCGTGGAGAAAAGTGGCTGTTGTGAGAGACTATAGGTAGACAGTCGAAAGTGGTCCACACTCTGTTGAAGAAGCTATACATGTGGAGGGAAGTTTGGATGTACCCACCACAACTCTAGGTATAACTTTGGTAGAAGGGGTCTGACAAGAGTCCAGTACAGTGCCATTCAAATAATCTACTTCGTGACTAGGGTTCACGGTGTGCTCAGCCAGCATAACCAATGTTGGCAGGGTTGAGTAACCAATAAAGACTGCTTGTTGATTCTCCTTCAGTTGTGCAGCTAGAGACCACTGTGACTTTTAACTGAAACAGAAACTGTTGCAGTCCTTGCACAAGTTTCTATACACTTCCCATTGTGTGCCTCTTGGGGTACCGAGGGAATGATATACATATGGAAGTAATGAGGGGTAGAGATAGTACTAGACGATGCGACAGCATGCAATGGAAGCATGAGCTAAGGGACTTTAAGTGTATAACAATCACAAAACCAGCAATACTATGCTTCACTTTGAGAAAATGTGAATTCTAAACATGTTTACTGGTCAAACTGTGGTACTAAATGGAGTCAATGCAAGGTAAACTTAATCAGCTTTCACTGGACAGAAGGGAGTGAGAACAAGCTACAGTAGAATTATAGCCATCTCAATGCCACCTGATCGAATGTGGCAGCCTGTTAACCTGTCCATTAATAACCCACTGTTAGTAAAGTAAGAACTTGTTTTCTACTAAACACTTCCTTCTACATAAATAGGCTATTGAACACTTAACACTCACTTAGGTCAACTCTACACATCAATTAGCCTAGCTGTCATTTGTGCACAAAGTCTGTGTCTAAAAGTGCCTCAAATGTGTGTACACTTTATTCGTTTTGACTGGTCTCAATTAGTGGGTAGACTATGCACTGTATGGCACAGTATAGCATATGGCTTCTGCAATTTTCAGGATCACTGAACTACACACACATGCCAAGCACTTGCATTACTACGTAAGACATATCACAGAAACACACATATCTTGTCCCATGCTTCCCCATTTGTCACCATGTATATATATATATATGTATGTATGTCACCATGCATGCCAAGCACTTGGTACACCCTGATGTGCTTCTTACTCAGGAACAGAGTAGGGAAGTAAAGGCTGCAGGATCAGAAACTGTCGTGACTCTTCTTCTTTTTGCTGTATTTACTTTCCCCAAATTCGTTGTATATACAGTGGAACCTCTCTATAGTGGACACCATTGAGACTCAGCTGGCTGTCCTGCATAGAGACGTGTCTTTTATACAGAGCATTGGTACACAGCTGTATGTGGTTGGGGAGGCCGACAATGTCTTCATTTAAGATCGAGGTGTCTTTTATTCAGAGTGTCCTTTATAGAGAGGTCCCACTGTAGTTTGTGAAATAGCGCAGCGCGCATTTGACTGATACAGAAAACAATTTTCTGCCGTGCAGGTGAGCTGTGAGAACGCTATGTCTCTTATATAGAATAGCATTAAATAACAGCATATATATACTGCACTATATAAACATAATATAATGGTATTGTGTGCTTCTGCTTACTTAAAGAAATATGCTCACTTCTCTGATTTTGGGTCCTGTTTCGTGTAGCCAGATCGCTTTTTCCCTCTCTTCCAATTTTATATGTTGAGTCCTCGGTCAGAGAGGAAGGCAGGGTGTGGTCAACAGCCTATACCGTTTATTTTTCTGCGCCACACGGAAGTTGGTGTCATTATTATTCAGTTACCTTAGTGATAATGTCATTCATAAGAATATCACACAGGTAACAATAAAAGGCTAGCGGTGACTTCATTGACACTAGAGATGACATTGTGAGAACTTACACACGTACTACGGTACACGCATTAAAAAAGTTAACGTTCTACGGGCGTACTACACCTACGGCTACAGGCGTAGTACGCTTACGGCTACGGGCGTACGACGCCTACGGCTGCGGGTGTACTACGCTCACGGCTACGGCCGTACGACACCTACGGCTACAGGCGTGCTACGCTTACGGCTACAGGCGTACTAGATTTAAGGTGGTAGGGAAGGCTCACTGAGCGACGAAATCAAATTTGCACAATTTTTGGTCCAGATGTTTGGTGGTGGCTCTCATTTGTGCGCGCGGGTGTATACAAAGCGGCGAGAGTCAAAAGCGACCCTACAATCTTACGGGGTGACAGCCGTAGACTAACCTTCCGCTTCGCGCCCCGCACTTACGTTTGACTTCACGCCAATCTTCCTCGACGGAACTAGCTGTCTCCATCGTTGCTTCCGTTGCATTTACACAACGGCGAATAACAAGAGCTACCAAGAATCCTCCTGGATCACGGACATACATGATAAAATCCTTACTGAATCCGTTTCGGCTGTAAGAAAGGACTATAAAGTATAATACGCAACGATATTGGTTCTCACCTAGGCGGCGCCATTTTATCTCCGGCATTTACGAGTTCGGCGGGAATTTTAAACTCCGACGCTAAAGGGTTACGGGCGTACTACGCTTACGGCTACGGGCGTATTGCGGCTACAACTACGGGTGTGCTACAGGCGTACTATGGGCTTGCGGCCGGGTGTAAGCTAACCTCTGGTCACTACAATTGTGAAAGGTAAATCTGACGATTGACGGAGTTATGGCCTCTTAGCCAAACCCTTCTTGCCTCCATTTTCGCCTTGCGTGACTTTACCACGAAAGTGGAGGCGAGGAAGCGTCGTGCTACACAAGGCTACTCAGATGCTAGCACAATTTTTTTTATTTTTTACATACAACAATACATACATATAATTATACAGTACAGGTACACCTTAAGCCAATTTGGAAACAACATGCAATGTTATGTCCATATTTAGTAGTAGGAAAGTGGTCAGTAACACGTGTGATCCGTTCAGAAACGACCCTCGTTGACAACAAGGTCAACGGGGGTGTCGATCAAGTCGAGTGCCTTCATTGGCTTGTGGGATGAGGATCAGGCTCCCCTCAGGCACATCACCGTTGAGTCGATTAGGGAAAATGCAATCTGGCATCTGATCATTCGCATTGTCGCACTGTAGGGGGCTGCATGCTTCGTAGCAATCAATGATGCGATCCTCTTGTACATGATCATTGCGGATGGACCCCACCCTCCTGTAGAAGGCATGACGATTGGTGTAAATGATCCATGTTCCACTTTAACAACTCGCTTCTCGTATTCCCTTCTCTAGCACAATTCAACCACTGAAAGCTGAACCTCCGAGGAATCGTTCAATTGCAAGTGCATACGTACGTAGCTATACTTCGTATGCCAACTGAGCTAAGACTGATACGGGCGTACTACGTTAACTTTTTTACTGCGTATACAGTAGCAGACATTGCAGGATTGATTGCGATGATATCTTTCAAAGATAAGCTGGATGAGGCCCTGAGAGCCTTTTTGAGTGGCGAGACAAGTTATATAGCAAACACTGGCCAATAGCTAGTGTTGTGTGATGAAGAGTGGGTGCGTAAATGACATCATTGCAGGAGTGATTGGCAACAAATCTTTCAGCAGGTTTAGGTCCTGTGAGCCTTTTTGAGTGGTCAGGGTACCTTTTGCAATTTACAGCAATAATCAGAAAAAAACAAGGTTTATAACTGGAACTTCCATCACATAGCTATGATCATACCGCCATCACATGCAAGCGTACATCACCACACAGTGTAAGTTATAAGGTGTCAGCATTATCATTAGAGGATTGAAGGAAAAGCACCCCGTATGCAAGACTTTGCATGACACACTTACTTTTTGGACAAGTTGATTCAGATTGAAAGAAACACTGCCACCAAAATGCACACAGTCAGCACTGAGCAGATGACAATTTATTCGTCATTACTAACATTATAAGTGAGAATTTTTCGTGAGGTAAGTATAATGAGGGAATACATTTCGGTGGTCGAATACGATAGGTACTACGTCTACAGAACCAGACCCCACCTTAGTCGTGTGCCAGCCCCTCAACGGCCATTTAATCCGTGACATCATAGATGGATGGCTTGCCTCTGTCAGTACACTGAAACCGTGTGAGTGCTTTAGTCTCGTGAACCAGACCCCACCCTTCCGCCGGCCATTTTACGCCATTACGTAACGCGCGGACGGGACGTAGTAAAAAGGAGGCGAGGAAAGCGGTCTGGGTACGAGACTATATATGAGTGCTTTGCTCACCTTAATTGGTTTTAAGACAGAACGATTTCTGAGAACATGCTTGTCTGTGTTTCCTGGTATAGAGTGTGTATTATTGTGTTCAAGGAGTATTATAGAGTGTGTTGGCTACACAAAATTCAATGCACCCTTTGCACCCTAGTTGGTTGCGGACGTGTGTGTAAATAACTGAAAAGCACTTCTTTGTGGTAGTGGAAGCGATGCTTATATACGGTTCCTGAAACTTCAGAATGAAAATGGGCAATTTGGGGGTTGGGGGAACAGATTCATGAATATGGCACAGTACCTTGTTAACTATATAGTGTGTGTGGTTGCGTACACACCTGCATGTGTGTGTGTGTGTGTGTGTGTGTGTGTGTGTGTGTGTGTGTGTGTGTGTGTGTGTGTGTGTGTGTGTGTGTGTGTGTGCGTGCGCGCGTGTGTGTGTGTGTGTGTGTGTGCGTGTATGTAAGGTCATGATAAATGTAAATAGTGGAGCATTCATGAGGTAGGTAAGGTGTGTTCTTAAGTTGTTTGTAACTGGTGATGTAAATACAACCATGTGCCAGCTTTCTGTATAGACCATTTGCATCTAAAATACGCCACAAATTACAGTTTGTCACTGTTGGTAAAAGGATCAGCACGTATAGTTAAGCACTGTGTACATTACAACTTGCACTTTCCCCAAAGCAGTATTGTTCTGAACAGTTGAAAAAAACTAGAGAAAATATTTTGAATATACTTTCTCAGTGACAGTGAAAAGAATTGCAACAATGGATGCATGGTTTACTATACTGACTCATAGATCAGATTCAATCACTGCAGTTTTAATCATGCTTGAAACCTCTGTAGCACAGTTATATATCTATCTTGTTTCAATATGTACGTACACGAGCATACACGTGCGCACGCACCTCCGTGGCACAGTTATATATATACTTATATATCTTGCATCAATTTGTACACAAGCATAGGAAACCATAAAGCACGAAATTCTCATTCTAAACAGTGAGTGCTGTTAGAGAGGTCAAAGGTCAGGAGTCAGAGGTCAGTGCACCATTCACAGTTTGGGTTCAATCTCAAGAGCTTGCTAGCTGAGCCTCAAGCTCCATGTACTTACTATATTTGTGTGGTGTGGTTACATGTATATGTATACATGCACAAGTTGGTGTGTATGTGTGCCTGCATGACTTGTGAGTCTGGACTAAAGTCTGGTCTGTGAATTATACATTCATGGTGCTGCGCGTGCATGTAGCACAACTGTGGCGTAAGGAGCTGGGCGTGCCTGTGTGGGTGGGGCTAGGGTGAGCACCGTCTTCCCCCCTTGTCTGCAGCAATCCATTAAGTTTTGTGTGTGGTGTTTGTCTGACTTGCTAATTGCCTTATATAGTACTTTGTGGATTCCATCATCATGATTTCTACTTGAATGAATTGATGGATAGATGTCACATTACCCTACTCTATATATCCCCCCCCACCCGGCCCCACTCCACTCCACCAAATCCCATGATGTCCACAAAGATTGGTGTCATTGCAACTGTACTGTAGTACCTATAATCAGTTGTCACAAGCCCAAACAATAGTCATACTAGAATATATGCAGTATTCTTACTCCGTTTCCAGATGCACACTGTCGACTAATAATACAGAAATTGCATACATACTGGTATTTGGCACAAGTAGCACAGTCACACTCACTGTCACATACCTAGAAAAAGAACTACTAGGTTCAATCTACACTAGCTTCTATCGTCGCTCTGAGGATTCTGGTCGAAACGTCGACAAGGTTTTCAGCCCATTCAACAGAATTACTGCTGGACAAACTATGCCCCAATGGCACAGCATACATACAGCATAGTATTCAAGCATTTCAGGAAGGACACAAGGAACACCATGCATGCTTCCAAACAATCCTAGTGCCTGCCTGTGCCTGGGGGGCATGAAAATGGCACCGAAGTCGCAGTAAGCTAGGTCTATCTATATACATTAGAAAAATCAGCGAAAAAAGTAGTAACCCTAACGACGATTCATTGACTGTTCCATGAAGAAGATGAGAAGCTTGGTTTGTCGGTTTTAGTCCTTCCTGGTGCATTCTTCAGCTCAGATCCTGTTCTTTGAAGACAAGCTTGCAGAAATGAGCTTAGCCACACCAGACTGTTTTAGTCATTGCCTTGGTAGGTGCTTCATTGTCCTTTGAATCAATCATTCAGAAGCAGCAAGAAATAACTATCTTCCAGACCACCACAAACGGTATTAACTCTAAACATGAGTGGATGCACAGTTAACATATGCCTCAACCCTCCTCCACCTCCACCTCTACCTATCCTGGAGCTTATATACAGCGGAGGACCTCAACGAACTTTTCGTTCAATGTAACTTAGAACTCAGTATGTGTATGCTCATTTGTCATACTCATCCTTTTCCTTGCTAATTATAACATGCTTCCTGTCATTAGCAGCTGCAGTTTCATTTGTTGACTTGTTTACTGTTTCTCAGTGACAGCTGTAGCTTCATGCATTGTTGACCTGTGTGATATGAAAATTTGACCTGTGTAATACTGATAATATTGCCATGGTAACGGTATGTATACGTTTATCCATATCTATGCTGCACTAATGGAATGTTCTACAGTGGTTCAGTTGGGCTAACCTCGGCTTAAGTACTAAATCCATTATTGATGTGAAGTATCCGTCTATTATTAATTCAGGGGTATTCAGGACACTTGAAGAACCTTTTCGATATAGACCTTAGTGGCTAGGAAGACTCATATCAATCATATCAGTACCAGCCAATCGCAGGAAAGGTGTGGTGTACAGCATCCCATGTGCTGAATGCCCCCGCACCTACATTGGCCAAACAGGTAGGTCTTTGGACCATCGTCTTCGTGAACACCGCCGGGCTCTGAAGAACGGCGATGTAGGATCCTCTGCTCTTGCTGAGCATGTGTTCTCTGCAAACCATCAAGTGGATCTATCGAAGGCCATGGTTATTGACACCCACAACCACACCCAGACCCGCTGCATGCTAGAGTCCTGGCACATCCAGCACCACCAGTCCCCCCTCAACAGGGAGAAGGGCACCTTGCCAGGACTCTATGCTGCACTACTGTCCTGGCCATGCATCCATCTGGCCTAATCCCATTTTTGTGCTGTTACTATTATTAATCTTCCCATTTCTTCCTTTTTTCTTTTATTTTCATTTCTTTGTTTGCTTCTTTGTAATTTTAGGTTAGTAGTTACTTATTACATTGTACTAGGTTGTGTCCTATTGTTATTTTTGTTTTATCACCACCACCATCCTTTTCTTTTTGTTTTATTTAGGTTATGTTAGGTATCTAGGTAAACTCGCGCGTTACCTCACGTGACCACATCATCGTCTGACTGCCCTTTTGTATTTATACATGCGTGCCTGTAAGTGTCAATTATTCACTGATGAAGGCAGCCGTAGGTTGCCGAAACGTCTGAATTACTGTTTCAGTGTTCTGGCTAGTGCAACGAATCGATCGATATGAAGAACCTTTTCTTTCACATTCTTCTAGAGGTCTACAGAAAAGCATCATGTGTGAGAAATTGACATCATACATGCATACATCTCTTGTTGCACAGACATATGTATGTATAAAGCACTTTCATGTTTGAGCAGTTTGCACTAGTCTTTTAATAGTACAACCACCAAGGCGATGAATACTATACACAAAGTATTAATAGCACTCATCCATATCGACCTTCTGTGAACTAATTGTTACATCTATAAGTTTATGACTTATGGTTGTAGCTACCATACTACCACAAACCTTTCCAAAAATGTTCTTAAACTCATCCGTCAAACATTTTGCCCATCTCCGCAGGCAAGCCTTCTGCTTACATCCAGTGAGAGCAACACAGCTATACTTCCTGAGGTTAGTGCTGCACTTATCCGGAAGTGGCCTCTCCTCTCTTGCATGCATAAAGGTAACCTGCCTGTGTGATAAGTTAACTTAGAGTCCTGTATGTACACACTTACTGGTGAAATTTTCAATCCTAAATACAAACCAGAGGGCAGGAATGACTCACAACTTTTTGATTGGCAGTGTGGGACAAGGCAGTCCACATCTTGGCCAAACGTCAATCAGAACATATAGTCATAAGGTACCAAACAAAGAAAGACACATTTCTTGTGTGTGTTCCCATTTCTGTTTTGCAATTCAATGCAAGGTGAGTGAATGCATTTAGCCTTGCTCTTGATGTGGAAGAATCTCATACACAGGTCAGAAGAAGTAAAGAAGGAGACAAGTTGCTGGATATAGTGCAGACATATGCCGTATGAAATAGCCTTGTACCTAATGGCGTATAGCCCTATATAACACGAACAAATATGTGAGCGTCCACGCAAAAACCGGCTTCGTGCATAATAATACGCTTCAGGAAGTAGAACTAATAAACGAAATCGCGAACGAAATCGTTCGCCTCTGCGGTACAGTACGCGGTAACACCATCAATCGTTAGTGGAAGTGATAGATCTCTGCGATTTGATATCTAATTTGGATAGCTTTTCGTTAGCGTTTTGAGGTTAGGGTTAGGGTTAGTGTGTTGGCAGAACTGGAAGAAGTGGTTTACCCGCTGAATAGAAGAATAGGCGCCCTTTGCAAGCAGCAAACGTTTGTCACAACTTTGGACAGCGGGGGAAGGGGTGAAATAGCTTCTCCTTGTTCCGTTTCTACGGAAGAAGAGGCTGACGCCCGCGAAGGAGAAGATAAAGGTCTCTTTTTTCGCTTTCGAGCTGCTGCGCAGAAGCAATGATCCAGTCACAACTGGAGGAAGAGGCACACTCAATTCGTCGATTCGCCACCTGAGTCAACAGATCTTAGAATGGAATGAAGCTATGGGGACAAGGAAGATTATATACCTCCTTACGAAATTCTTGGCAGAAGTTGTAACTATAATGTAGGTGTAGGTCTTTAAATTCACCATGCTCTAGCTTTCCTGAGGCACCAATACAATTGCCTTATATTCGCAATAGCAGTCTACAGCTGCCTCGCTTACAGCCCAGCTGCGTGCACAACACAGATATTGTACATGAAGCACTTTATATATAGCCAATGCAACATTTGCTAGCTTCTTACCAAGGGAAGGTAGATATGTACTAGTTCACATGGCCACGAGGGCGCTGGCTAATTTATCACCCGAGGGCGATAAATTAGCTAAGCGCCCGAGGGGCCATGTGATAACTGGCTTGTTGCAAATCGCCTGGGAACGGTCTACGCTGAAACCTCCTTCGCCGTCGAATCAATTCACCGAATGAACGAGACTGACGTTACTATGGAAATCAGCGAACGCCTTTTTTCCTGAGATAGAATGAACAAAATGTCAAAGCGTGCGGCTTCAACACCGGTTTCTTGTTCTGCAAAGGCACCACGATGTTCTTTCGTCAATGACGACGACTTCGAATCGCTACAAGCAGGCTACCAGCCCAAAACTACTCTTCGAAGCACGGGCTGGGCTGTGAACGTCTATCTTGCCTAGTCTCGCGTAGCCAGGCCGCTTGCGCCTGGCGAAAGCCGTATGGATACGTGAGACTTGTAATATCTTGCCTAGGAAGCAGAAAGAAACGCAGCACAACGGGAAAGGGTTTTGAAAAATTGCTTTTCTAGTACTGAACAATTTCTTCAGTTTTATTGCAACGCTATAAAGTGATATTCGTCCATTAATATAAAAGTTAAACAATTGTATGAATTGCCAAAATTAATTACTATGATCACTTCAGCATTTTACAGTAGCTACAGTTGCTGGAAACTTCTTACCTATAAAGCATGGCATGCAGCATGGTGTGGATCAAAATTAATAGTAGAATGATGCATGCATGAATGTGTCATGCTTGCACTATGGGATACATTTACGACAGTCATATTGTCTACTGTCATGGGAAAGTCCACAAGGGGATGAACATCAAAGATGTTTTCTTAAAGTGTAAGAATAAATGTTTGCATTAGGTTGGACAATGATTGAACACATAAATAGGAGCCCCATTTGAAGCAGTGCATTATAAAACAAACAATGCGTTATACGCTTCTAAATAAGGCAACTGTGCGTTATCCAAGAATAACGCACAGTTGCTGCCTTTGATCTAACAACCCAAGCTGCAACAAAGCTAGCTAGCTTCTGGCATTCAACCAAATTCATTTTACTTGGTGCACGCGCATGCACAGATCTGTAGGAAGATCTGTTACTTCAAATAATTATACATGCAGCTAGTAGGGAATCCTTGGAGAACTTTTAGAAACTTGCAATATTGGTATAATATTATATAATTATAAGCGCAGATATTGACTATTTATTTTATAGGGATCATGAATATTATTATCATCTGTTACCATGAACCTCTTGTTTACTCTAGTGTGTTCATGTATGTGCGTGCATGCATGCATGTGCATTTGGGTGCATGTGTGTGTGTGAATAATGTCATATGACTACCAGCAGTCATAATCATTTCGTTTCTCATTTGCAGTTTGCAAAATCAGTTGGCAAAGCTGAAGGTGCTGAGAACACTAGTCCAACACTGGGAAGCTACACACTTGCTAGCCATGCTCTCCAAAGCTAAACCTACAGAAATAAAAACAACACTTTCATTAGGGATACGGTTGTTTGATAAGCACTAGCTCGAGCACCCTCTGGGCCCTTGGTGCCGTTCCCCGAGTCGTGTTTATATAAAATCAGCCATACTGTGGGTTCTATAAATAAAGCTTAAATGCATGAGTGTGAGCCATTGGACAGGTTACAGTCACGCGCAGTAGTCTATTATAATAATTATTATGAAGATTAAATAATTGATGGACCAGCACTATAATGAACAACACACAACTCTCCATAAGAAAATTAATGTTCTGTCCTTCAGTGTGCATGTAAAGGATTATATTGCATATACTACATACAGGTACCACTACAAATCTTAACATAACTGCATAATTATGCAAATGCACATACTTAAACTAGCTTTCCAGCTCTCACTGGTTAATGTAAACTGGCCTGTCATCATCTGCAGTGGCCTCCTGACCGCCCTGTATGGTGTCATCTTGGCCTTCTTCAGCAGCCTCAAAGGGCAGAACCTCATAAGTGTGGTCTATTTCCTTGTCCTCTTCTGTGCCAGGGGCAAAGTGTGTGCTTACCACATCCTTTGCAGTCACATAGGAGGGGTTACTTGTCATGTTACTCAAAGCCATGCTATCCTTGCCTGAATAATCACACTCGTACACCGGGTTAGGGAGGGGACGATTGGGTCTGCACAGCAAGCAGAGAACAAAACACATTCACCACCATGCAACAGGGTACTAAATACAGCTGGAATCCAGCTACTCATGCCCATGCATTTGAATAGTGTTGGTGTGGTAATTGGCACTTACCTGTATTTTGACTGCTTTCTGCAAAACACTGCTACTGCTACTGCTATCCCTATGGCAACAGTAGTAGCCGTCACGGCAAGAAATACAACTACAACAGCTGCTACAATAACAGTGACCTCTGTGGATGGGTCAGTAGGTGGGTCAGTAGGTGGGTCAGTGGGTGGGTCAGTGGGTGGGTCAGTGGGTGGGGGTACGGAGGGAGCAAGGCAGCTTTTAGGCTCAAAGGAGTCAATCATCACAGGACAAGTGGTGTCCACCTGCAGTTGTGTGGAGGCCACTGTGATGTAAGGAGTGGAAGTGACCCAGGAGGTAAGGAGGGAGGGCATGTCTACTCCAGGGAGTGCCGTGTATGAGAGCTCTGCAAGAAACACCACTGTTTGAGAGTCTGTGGTGCCAAAACAGCTAAAGAAGCTCTGCTGCACAGACAAGGAGCAGCCGCAGTCCTGCTGGAGTGGGACTGAGAGGGCAGCTGATACGTCTGCCAGCTTTGCCTCACCTTTGGTCTCCTGCAGATGTACATAAATCATGCCAATGTATGCACAGGGTTGTAAATGTTTTGTGGATGTGTGGCTTCATTATCAGCACCTTTTGCATTTCATTAGCATTCATGGCAACACTACAGTAGTTAAACACATGTACACTCACCACCCATGTGAGGCAATTTGAAACTGGTCTCAAATGCAGTTGGATAATAGTTGAATCTGAAAGAAGTGAAGAAGTGCAAATTATACCTGAGTGCATCCATGCATGGCATAACCTGTGGGGGTATTGCATTGTATTGTGTTGTGTTGTGTTGCGTTGCGTTGCGTTGCGTTGTGTTGTATATTGTATTGTATTCTTTTGTATTGTATTGTATTATTGCATTAGTACGTTGCCCCTTCAGCTCCGGGCTGATATAAATGGGGGACCTGAGACATAACACAGAGAAAGCAACAGGTGATTACAGATGATTCAACATGATGCAGATGATTCAAGAAGTAATTACAGATATATGTTGGAGTTAATTATTGTAATATGCAATTAAGATTAGGTTAAAGATTAACCCATTAGTGCTGAATGACCACTGTACTGGTCGGTATTACGCAACCCCCGAGTGCCGAATGACCAGTACACTGGTCACTTCCGGTAGTTCGTAAAAGTGAGCTTTTCTGCAGTGAAGGAGAGAGGCGCCGTCTTTTTAGCGCTGGCGCTGCAACGACTAGTGTTCGTGCAGCCTTCTACATAACCGATACGAAGAGCTAAGCGCGTGAAATTGCACGGTAACAGAAGCCATTTTACAACTGTCCCCCGCGCCCTTCGAAGGCGCGAACGTAGAAGTTGCTTGAGCGAAGATACAGACGGTCTGCAGACGACAGTACGACAACAGCGTAACTTCATTGCCCCCTTTCCGAGACCGTCAGCGTTGCATGCGAGACTCACCATGTTTCACCATCTTTTCTTCAATCGCACTTGTGAAGACTCCAAGTCGGCACAAAATCACGATACGCAAGCTTGTATGGATATGTCTTTGTAGATTCCGCGGTACAGCGTCGCTGCCCATAACCGAAGGAAGCGTCAAAACGTGGAAATCGTTATACGTGCAATTCGACACATGCGGCGACATTTTTATTTCGACACTAAGGGGTTGCGCGCGCATTCGAACTTCGACACTAAAGAGTTAAACAAACATGCCCCCTACAACAATGTATAATCTTGTATATTGAAGTTTGGTAAGACTATTTTTAAGTAGCTATTATTATTATGTCCAGTAATAGTGAATTAGTCCGTGAAGTAGTGTCTTAGGCTGGTCTTAAACGTGTGGTGACTAGCTTCTCTAATCGCAACAGGGATGCGATACCAGTCTCTTCCTGCACAGAAGATGAATGACCTTTCGAGCCAACATGTCCTGTGGGATGGTTAATAGTTGCCTTTTGAATGTCAAGCACTGCGCACTCCCATGTCTTCATTAGCATATTCCTCATATAGCTGGGACCAAATCCCTGCATGCATCTTCTGATGTAGGCCGCTCTCATCATCCTCCTTCGATTAGCTAGTGATGTCCAGCCCAGCCTGGATCTTATTACTGAGTACTGACAATTCCACCCTTCATTTAAGATGAGCTGCATCCCACTCTTCCGAATTCTTTCCAGCTTTGTGGCGTCATCTTTACAACACTCAGCCCATATGACTGAGCAATAGTCTAGGTGGGGAAGCACCATTGACTGGTACAGGACATTCCTCAGTTTGGGTGGAAGGGTTCCTCAGTTAGAAGAAGCATTCCTCAGTTTGGGTGAAAGATTTAATGCAGAATGCTGCTGCCAAACTATTATACAATGGCTCATGTAATCAATTGATTGTGAAGGCGCTAGAATTATAGTAGACGGAGGTAGTCCTTTGATTGGCCCTGCAGCTATGTGCCTGGCACCCTGACCAAAACTCTAACCAAACCACAAATACTAAGATTTCACAACACAACACTTTCTCATTAGTTTGAGCAATACGTACGTATGGTTATATTTATAGTGGTGAATTGCTGGGCTGCTGGACCAATAGCCACTCTTAAGCTTATACTATGATATGCCTTGCTGTTGAGGTTGTCTGCATCACAGCTAGCATGTCTTGTTTCAATTAGTGAGGAGACACATCCACGTACGTACATCTGCGTTTATATTCAGAATAGCTGGGGGCTAAAATTATATATAATAGAATGTGGTTTATAGAATATGTTATATCAACTCTTGCGGTTTCTTTGATTTTTTGACCTAAACAAAGTACAAGTCAGCTTAGGAATGTGGCTATACAGTAACTAATCCCCTAAGCACAGCTCAAATGAACAGAATTCTATTGCAATTCACACAAGTACTGCATGCAGGAGGACCACAGTAGACTTGTCCAGTAAGCCAAGAGGCATATAGGTAATAAATGTAGTTTGAGTGAATGATTGTGGAAATGATTACAGGCTGCACTAGAATGTGTGCGTGAGTTGGAGTGTTATTACAGTACACTCACTGCCATCAGTTATAATAGTGTCAGTAGCCCCATATGCGTCACCCTCATGGACGCCAATAGTGTCCAATCCTCAAGCACACATTGGTATCATTATTATTGTAGCAAAGATAAAATCACGTAATAATTGGTTATTTATGATATGTATGTATCTGGAACAATAGGACGACATTGACTATTCCACAAGGCACTCAAACCAGAATTGAGTAGTGGAATTTTGTTCACACACTCACTGAAAATGGATTCACCTTTTGTGGCATGAATGCGTCTCTGACCAATGTGGATCTATTACCCTCAGCTGCGTACATGCAATGAATCTTGCATGTACTAACCTTCATCATCAATAATGTTCACTGTAGCTCTGTCTGGTATTCCAGGGACAATCCCCATAGCCTGAATTTCCAGAGACACTGTCAGTTCAGCAATGAAGCTCTCAATACCCTCTTGGGTGCCGTCGTTGATTGTGATGTACTTCACCGTGGCCATGTTACTGCCTATCTCAAAAATGCCACTTGTCTCTCCACCTTGGTAGTCAGCGGGACCTACACGGGAGGAGGGGTGTGTAGCATGTACGTATGTAAGAAAGAGGATGCTGCAGCAATTGCAGCAGGGAATGATTAACTTGCATGTAGTATACATTAAATTGCATTTCACAAACAATGCAGTGGTAATGCAATACGCAGGTGTGACATGTCAAAACCGGAAGTGGCTGAACATATCACGCCGAGATTTTACATGTTTTCTTACCCGTTTTTCTCTGCTGTAGGAACTAGGAGAGGCTAACACTTTGCAGGATAATAAGCTTTTATGCCTCTTCCTTTCACCACTGTATCTATTTCGCTTGAATTATTGTTCCTTTGTTCATGAGACAGCCGTATTTGAGGGCTACGTGTAACGGTTTTCCGCCGCGCGGGAAAGCTGTGTGCATGCTATCGCTTTCAGAGTTACGCCAATCGACAACCCATACTGCGACACAAAACCGACTTATCATGGGATTTTGCGCTGATGCTTACTTGAAGTGATATGCTTACTTTTGCGTTTTCAGGCTTTGCCGTCCAGCGTCTTGACTGCGACATATCGCAATAGAAGCAGAACACGAGAAGCCCATTATAATACGCTTAAACTACAGTCTATCCACAACTGATCCACGGCACTAGCTGGCGTATTGCGTCCATATAACTTTCCCGGTGAGGACATGTCAAGAAGCACTGCTCAGCCATGGTTCTCGGCTGGATATCACATGACACACGCGTGCGCGTCAGGTGATCCAGACTTCCGGTAACCCGCCAGTCCCATAGAAATTGAAGGGAAGTTTGAACCCCGTGCCGTTCGCTGTTATAGAAGCTCATTGCAGCGGTTTATACCACCTCCGTGCGTATGGCAAGCCGTTAGTGTGGTTCGCCCAAGGATTTTGGCACCTCAGAGCAGCTATGGGCAGGTAGGTCACGCACTGCGCCCGTGATCCACCTACACATTTCCGTCGGAATACCAATTAACCGCAACTCGGCCGTACAACCTCCTGTTTTGACATGTCATACCTGTGTACTTACTGTTGGCAGAATCATCACAGGTGTTGACAAGGACACTAAATCTCTTGTTCACTGTGACGTTGGTCCTCAGTATGAGAGTTACATTGCCACCCTCATTCACCATGTACACATCTGGGTCAAAGGACACTCTAGCAACTACACGCAAGAGAAAAGGAGCAAGTAGTGAGGTGAACAGAAAGATGGTAGCAATCCAGCAATGCAATCCAGGAAGAGCAAGCAGCCATAGTGCAGATGGAACTTGCAGTTCACACATTATGTAGCAGAATACGTTGATTTACTTTTAGCATACTAGTGTTTCTGCTGTAAACTGTGGTAAACTGGAGTTACTGTTTGCATGCATGGTAAAACAGCAATAAATGATATTCATTGCATGCAAAAGATATTCATCGTTGTTTTAACAACAACTCCTGATTTCCATGTTATATCAAGTACAAAAACACTAGTTAGCGTGATTCAAACTGTGCAAAAACAAGCTACTGCAAATGACATTGGTTGTCATACTAGTACAAACAGAAACTGTATGTAACTTGGCCCGGTTGCACAATGGTACACTCACTGGTAGCATCTATAATGTTGACCATTGCAGTGTCAGGTGAGCCGGCTGTGACTCGGTAGTTGGTGGTGGTTTCAGGAGGTACTTGGATAACACCTGTGAAGGTCTCCAGGCCTTCAAGAACATCATCGGTCAGTGTTGGCACTGTCACACTAGTAGTGCTGCTACCACTGAATGTGGCAGTGTACAGACCACCAGTGTAGTCAGCACCATCTGCAATGAGCAAGGGAGGGGAACGCAATAAAGTTTCATGTCTTAGTGTAAGTTTGAGTTCAGTAATTTCCAAGTGTACACACCTGTAGCGAACCCAATCATGGTCTGCACCATCACAATGATGGTAACAGTAGTATTCGTCTCTCTGGTCAGTCTCAGAATGAGGTCAGCAGGCTGGCCCTCTGTTATATTGTATGTAGCGGGGTCAAAGTACACCTCAGCAGTCGTTTGGTCTAGAATGGTGACAGTGGCCTCTGATGGAGTTCCCTCAAACACACGTGGGAGACCAGCAGGAACAGACAACACGGCTGTGAAGTCCTCATCATTCTCAATAATGTTGTCTGTCTCAGTATGGACAACAAGTGAACCCGTCTGTGTGGTAACATTGAACTCAACTTGATAGGACCTGTACTCATAGTCATCTCCGGCTGCAGAGGTAGATAGGCATGTGGTGCATTTAGAAACCCCTCCAACACACTGTGATAATACCAGATAGGTTGAAACCTTCTACCCACTGCACAAGAGTGTTTTAGCTACACTGTAAAGTACACTGTACAAGGTAAAATGCATTCCACGTACTTACCTACAGCTGTACCATCCCTAAGTGTGACGTCAATGGTGAAAGGAGCATTTAGCAAACCCCTCCAAACACACAGTGGTAACACCAGGTAAGTTAGGAGCTCATTCACACTGCACAAGAGTGTTTTTGTTACGCTGTGTTGTGCAGTGTACAAGATATAATGCATTCGACATACTTACCTACAGCTGTACCATCCCTAAGTGTAACATCAATGGTGAAAGGAACTGCAAACTCATTGTCTGTTCTAATTATAAGGACAAGCACCTGGTTCTCTCCCTCAGGCACAGAGTACACAGCAGGGTCAAAGAACACTCTCAACTCTTTGTCAAACATGGAGACAAGGGAGAGGCAATATACATAATGGCACAATGTGTGACTCAATGTGGCTTGAGCACATTTTTCTATATTTCCGTGGCTACATGTGTCATGTCCTGAGTTTCAAGGCTCACACTTTACCTTGGTACAAATAATTGACTTTAACTGGTACATTTAAGAACAGGGAATATAATAGCAGGCGGCATCTTGCTGTGCCCACTGCTTCTTCCTCGCCTATTACTTTTAGTACATCGGCATTATGTGATATTTTGTTTCACTCAATAGTGCCACTATTTTGCTATCCACGTTTGAATGGGGCGGTATTTATGCATAAAACAAACCAGAAAGATACAGGTGTCATGTCATGTCATCCTGTAGTCAGACACATTCTGTAGGAGAAATGATGGAAATAAATAATCTGTGCACTGCATGTAGCATCTCTTATGAGCCACTGGAAGGTGGACGGTCTGTCACTGTAGCTGTCTGATTGCTTGGTTGCTCAAAGTTGGAAGGTGTGTACTCTGTCACTAAAGACGTCCTGTATGGGTACTCTGTTATCTGCGGCTTGTGAAATTAAAGAGTGCGTTCCGCCATCAAAAACTCTAAGTCAATCATAAAACGCTCAGTGTTCGTAGAGAAGCAATCACCAAGGGAAACACTGCAGAAGCACTCTTTTCTAGCAGTAAAAAGACACTGGTAAAATGACTGCGAAAGGTCAGGATATATACTCAGGTGTGATGCTAAGTGATATCCATCCAAGATATCACTTATGCACCACAACTAAGTGTGGTATAACAAGTCCACCTCTTCTTTCTTGCCATTTCCCTCCAGTACATCACTGTTTTTGCTATGCTATGTCATTCCATATTGCTTTTATTTTGCTATCTATGGATGAGGCATTGATAGATTTAAGGAACAAAACTAACTGTAAGGTGCATGTACGTAGGTGTCGTCCTAATGTTGACTAATGGGCATTTTGTCATGTTTGCTTTCTGCAAACATGACAAAATGGAGATAGCTGAAGAAAAGCTACTTGTTGATTGCGCTGCAAGTTCTGTGGATAGGAGCTAGCGTGTCATACTCACTCATACTGCATTGACTAGACCACTGTTTCTGAAGTAAGGGAAAGTCCTAACTAGACTAAACTACGTAGCAATCAATTACTTTTTGGTAATTGTAGTCGATGACGTAGTCTGTTCTCAACTAATTGATTAATTACACTAGTCGTTCAAGCTCTAATACAATTAGCCACAAACTGTCACAGATTTAGAATGTCATGAAAAACATTGTTATGGTACCTGTAGGGTAGATAACAGCGAACTTGAGCAAATTGCAAGGCATTCATTCTCACCATCGTCATCTTCAATATCCACTGTAGCTCTCAATGGAGACCCCTCATTTATCCCATCGTCCTGGAAAGTTTGGGCAACACTGAGATCAAGGAAAAGTTCTCTGGTCTGGGGGTAACGCCAGGCATGGCGAGGGTGTGAATCCTCTATTCTTAGGCATGCTAGCTGTGTTTCATGAAAACATCTCAGCACACAGTGAAAGCCTCTAGCTACAATTGTCTCCTGTGACGCGCTTTTTGTACTCGAACGAATCCTTTCTGCCTCGGCCAAACACCTGCTACCTTGTCCCTCTGGGCTGTGTGTGTGTGTGTGTGTGTGTGTGGTGTGTGTGTGGTGTGTGTGGTGTGTGTGTGTATGTGTGCATGTGTGTGTGTGTGTCAATACCTGCTGATTGTGTTTCTGTCTTCAAGCATGAAACACGCTATGTGGTTAGTTATGAATAGCAGGATTGTTTGGTTCAGCTCCGAATGAGCAAATGAAAGAAAGAAAGAAATTGCACAATCTGTTCGTGTCTGTGTTTATTATAATATTTATTTTATTTCTATTTCATTTACTTCACTTTCTTCTATAATTACTCATGACCTGTCACTCAAATTCCTGCCTCTGACATCACATGTTACTGTATGTAAGTGGGCTTTTCCCTCCTATTCTTCAGTTTTTGTAACTGACAAAGACCTTCGCGGTTGAAACATCTTACACTTTGGAAGTATTGCTACATGTAAGCTCAATATCTGTCTGGTTCTTACAGTGGTTGAGGGACTTCCTCACTCACCTGACCCTATCTATAACAAACCCATTGTATGACTATGAATATACAGCTGCTATATAATGCATTTAACTGTATGTATTCATGTTAACTATTCATTACATTTAATATTATTTATTACACTGAATTGTACTTTATGTACTTAATATATCTTGTGCTCCATTGTGAATGCTCGTATAATTATTGTGAAATGATTAATTGTGGCTTGTATTGTGCTCTAATTTCAAAAATGATATTGACCGCAAAGTGGGTTGTTTTCTCAAATCTGCTCAAATGTTCTGGGTATAGTTGGATCCTTCTTATAACTACACTAACCGGTAATTGAGTGAACCGATCTGAAGAATATTCATGAGTATGTCATGTGACAGTAGTCATTCAGATGGGCTAAAACTAGTATTAATCAGTAAATTGTTGTACGATAGCAGGCTTGCAAGATACAGACGGGTAGGATTCCAAAGTCTAAGATGTACTCTAACATTTCAATGTGAACATTGCATGCACAACATTTCATTGGCAAAGTATAAGGTGTGCAAATTGTAACATACGTATTAGCGCCAGACTTTAGTAGGTGACTATACTTCTTGTGATGCATTTGTGCAATTGATTAGCTTAGGAAATTCGCTCACACAGAAACATTATTAGAGAGGATGATTTTGCATTATACAGCACATTGGTCTTACATTATACATAAGCCATTCCATCGCCATCCACTTCAATGATATGGTTTTTAGCTAGGGTCCCTGATGGAGACTATTCTCAAATTATGGAATTAGTTTACATAAATGTTCAACACACCATTGTAGTAGACACAATTGTAATAGGCTTTTACGGGCATGCCAAACAGGCAGAACTCACTGTCAGTGATGGTGATATTGACAGTGTCCTGACCAATCCTCACTCTGAACCTGTCTGATGTTTCCACAATGCGTGCCTGAAAGTACTCCACACCCTCAAAAATGTCATCATTTGTTATGTCAATGAGAATGGGAGATGACATTGCAGTATCGGCAGGATCCTCTCCATCAGTGAAAGCAGTTTGACGGAAGGTCACATTGTAGTGCACTGTACTGGAGTAGTCTTCACGGTCTGCAGTCAAGCATCACATTGGAGGGAACTAGTACATGAGTGCACGCTTAAGATTCATACATGGTACTAGTAACCAACCCAATACAGGATAAAGAGTAGCTAAGAGATTTGTGAGGAACCCAAGTTGATTATGTTCATACCCAATGACATGCACAACCCACCAGTAGCTGTCCCATCACTGATTTCAACAACAGCCCACACAGGAACAAAAAACTGTCCATCAATGCGTAGGGAGACACTGACTTGCCCATCACTTTCAGCAACAGTGTAGCTAGTCTCATTGAAGTTCACCTCGACAGCTGAAGTGGCAAGGAGATGGTAAAAAGACAACTGAGATATCCCCATAGGCTGTGTGTAGTCATAATCAAAGGACCAATATTCATGGTTAATTATAATTTGTACTTAAAGCTAGCTCAAGCATAACTAACCGGATGTTTGCAATTCTGTAAGAAAAAGTGAAGATCAATCAAATTAACATTAATAAATTATACTCTGCTATAACTAAAAAAGATAACTTCCAGCTGTAGTCGACTCAGGTAGTCACAGCAGAATAAAGATACGTACGAGTGATTACTACAATGCATGAATACTACGATACATGCAACAATAAACATAATGTAGATGGATATCAATACGGATATGGGTATGGATATAGTGTAAGTGATAAGATAGACCTACAGGTGTTGATACGGGTGCAGCTACAGGTATAGTACAGACACGAGTCTACTACCAGATGAAAGAGAAGTGCTAACTGCTTGTGCATTCCATTACGATTTCTAATATAGGGCAAAAGCTTCAGAAGGAGCAACATCCTGGTTCAACACAAGATCCGCTGTTGTCTTGTGAGTCATCTCTGAAGCCCTTCGGCTTGAATAGAATGAGTCTACCGTTGGGAATTCGAACAGTACTGACGAGCAGGTGAGCGTACACCCAATCAAAGAAGTGGCTCTCAGTTTTTCAGACCAAACAAACACTGCAAATGTATCTTCCGACAGATGATCACGTGTTGGTGTACTGGTCAGAGGAGAAGTGTGAGTGTGGTAACACTCACAGTCATTGTGTTTCCTCTTCACTCTGTAAACATTCCTGAGATTGCACCTTGAGTGGTATACACTTCTCTTGACGTGTATACATACGAAAGTACATGTATGGGTTATGTATGGGTGCACTCTAGGGACGTAAGCAGAGCAAGTACAGGGTTGCCCTAGAAGTGTGTTTACACCTGTACGCATGGTAATTGTTTTTATCTGCATTAGAAATGCCAATACACAATAAACTGCAAATAAACTATTAGCCCAAAAAGTGTGCATCACCAGAATTTACCTACGTATATTAACAATGTATTAGTCAGCCTTGCAACCAAAGCAATACTGCTGTACTCATTTATAATTATATACATAGATGCTGTAAATATATTGTACAAATCAAATGTTGGGGTGTGAGCTAGCATAACTCACAGTCATCGTCTCTGATGCGTATGAATGCTTTTCTGGGGTCTCCTTCTCTTGCATTCCAGTTATTTGCAATCTCAGGGCTAAAACTAAATTCTGCAGTGAAGATCTCATCAAACTCCAGCACATCATCATCAACAATGGTGAAGTTCTTAAACGCTGATGTGCTGTTTGGTGTTAACACAAAATCAGCGATTGTGTTTAGAGCATCACTGCGACCAGACTCTACCTGGAAAGGTGCAAACAGCATATCAGTTTGGGCTCCTTTGTGCAGTCAATTCTCCTAATCTTACGTGTCACTTGAGCACTGCCAAAAATCCTGTCACCAAATAAAAAAGAAGGAACTGTTACAAATGCTCTGTCAATGGTGGCATTAAAGGCAAACCCTTAAATGGAAGGAATTAGGAATAGCGACATAAGTAAATGTGTGTACAGATTGACTTCAACTGTCAAATGTGAGCAGTATATTCAATGCAGGCTGTTTGATGCCGGCATCAAAGGCAAACCCGTAAATGAAAGAAAACTATAGGAGCATAGTATTATAAATGTGTGTACATCTGAAACAAACAGATTAAGTTCTAATGTGAAAAGAGCACAATGTAGGCTGTTTGACCTCATTAACATACCTGGAAAGGCTGGTCCAGGCACAACAAGACTGTCAATGCGGTTGGGATCTCTATCAGGGATTTGTCTGGGAAACCCCTGGATTATGACTTGGGCCACCTCAAATGTTGAATCTGTAACAAGCTCTACAGTTCCTGTTATTTGACTTTCATCAAACACATAGACATTTGTAGCCCAACGGACAAGCAGCTCTTTAGGAAGAATATAATATTTAATGTTAATGATCGAGATTTCATACAGTGTGTATGTATGCATATACGTATGTTTCTGCTCACCATCATCATCACAAATCCTAACAGTCACTCGATTTGGTTCAACACCACGGACTCGATCCACGGCACCTCCTTGCAGAGTACAGATGAAGGATTCGCACGGTTCAGTAATGTTGTCATCGATGATCGATAACACAACTCTGTTACTTGAATTAGATGAAGACATCCCAACATCTGTGAACACCAGTGTGCTTCCACTTAAGACAAGAAAATCTCTGCCAGGGACGGCTGCAAACAAATAGATGAAAAGTGGTAGATAACTGTATGCTCTAGAGTGTCAGTGCTTGAAATAGTGTTCACACCTGGTGGTACACCAGCGACAATAACTCCTGCCCATACAACACCAATTTCTATATGAGAGGCATAGACTCCAAATGCTTGAGCAAATAGTTCCAGTGGGTCTCTTTCTCCCTCAGTTACTTCAATGGGTTCTGAGATAATCCAGCTGACCTCTATAACTGTGGGAGGAGACAGTGCATGCATGACAGGTATATAATTATAGGTCCTCCTGGCAATTATAGGTCTAGGTATATAGGCCCTTCTTGTAACTGCTTGCAAACAAATGATACTGGGTGTATTCATGAACTTACAGTCATCGTCTTCAATGATTACATCTGCAACGGTGTTGGTCAGTCCATCCTGAGCCCTGAAAATGTTTGCTGCTTGCCCAATGAACCGAGCAGCAACAATTCTGAGATGAAAAACTTCAGTTCCCTCAACAATGTCATCAGCAGCAAGTTGAATCACATTTTCAGTTGAATTGGCTTGCTTGGATTGAAATGTAACAGTGAATGTCCTGGATGATGGATTCTGACTGTTGACAATGTAGTCAGTTCCTGTATGCATAAGGTGTGTCAATGCATTCACAGAATAAGAGTGAGTCAAAATTGACATCAAATAGCAGTGACAATTATCATTTAGGTATCCAGAAGAGTCAACTCTAACACAGTTACACAAACGGGCCTATGGTGACACTATTATGAATGTTACACGCAACCAGGAACTTCCTTTCATATAGCTATGTATGAAGTCCATTCCATGTTCGCTCCTGAGTGCTGAGTAGTCTATATCCTGCAGACCCCGCATTTAACAAGTACAGATCCAAATCTATTCTATAGCCCAATCAACTTAGCTTACTTATTTTCATACTGTACATATTATTATATGTATGAAATCTCCATTTTGTAATATAATACTATGAAATATAATGAACCAAATTACAGAACAGAATGGACAACAACACCTACAGGACACAGACTATTATAATAGATGCACAACAGAGACGTGATACTTACCAAATTGAGCATTTTGCCGAGAGTCATCACTTGGCAGGTCTTCAGCAGTTATGTCCACTTCAATACTTCCAGTAAAAGCAGGGACTTGGGGTCTAGGAGCTGACAAACGAATTACCTCTGTTTCTCCTTCAGTGGCTTTATACTGGCTGAGATGAAACTCTGGGCCAACTACATGTTGTGTGTGTGTGTGTAGGGGGGAGGAGAGGAGACTGCTATTTCTTGAGTGTAAGTGTGCTTTTTCCTTTCTCTTCAAAGAGATGTGGACTAGCTACTTTGCGCATTTTCACTGTAATTCGTAATTGGTCCTCACAACTTACATGATAGTTGTGCTGTTCCCTGAGAGACCAGCGTTGCTATTAGCACTGCCACCACAAACAAGTCCCTCATCTTGCACTCCACTACAGAAACGGAAGGAGAATCTGTACAGCGGAGAAAAGGCACACATGCAGGTGCATACGATGTCGACCCGGTCAACTCTGCCAAGAGCAGGCTGTATCTAGGATTTGTGTGCTCCGCAATTTGACTAACTCACCTAACTACAACTGCAGCAGTGGAGCAATTTCCTGTACAAGTACCGTTATGCTCTTATAGGAAGCCTTTAGCTAGTGCTTCTACCTTGTAAAAAGGAAAGAATTAATACTAAAAGTATATAGATTAAAAGGGAGCATGCATGTGGGGCTAATTGTAAACACATCAGAGACTGAGGGTGGGTGTGGAACAATGAACGCTCAACAGAGCCTGGTGGACGGTAGCTTTGTATGCCAGACGTCCCAGTTTAAGCTCGTGGAGAAAAGTGGCTGTTGTGAGAGACTATAGGTAGACAGTCGAAAGTGGTCCACACTCTGTTGAAGAAGCTATACATGTGGAGGGAAGTTTGGATGTACCCACCACAACTCTAGGTATAACTTTGGTAGAAGGGGTCTGACAAGAGTCCAGTACAGTGCCATTCAAATAATCTACTTCGTGACTAGGGTTCACGGTGTGCTCAGCCAGCATAGCCAATGTTGGCAGGGTTGAGTAACCAATAAAGACTGCTTGTTGATTCTCCTTCAGTTGTGCAGCTAGAGACCACTGTGACTTTTAACGGAAACAGAAACTGTTGCAGTCCTTGCACAAGTTTCTATACACTTCCCATTGTGTGCCTCTTGGGGTACCGAGGGAATGATATAGATATGGAAGTAATGAGGGGTAGAGATAGTACTAGACGATGCGACAGCATGCAATGGAAGCAGGAGCTAAGGAACTTTAAGTGTATAACAATCACAAAACCAGCAATACTATGCTTCACTTTGAGAAAATGTGAATTCTAAACATGTTTACTGGTCAAACTGTGGTACTAAATGGAGTCAATGCAAGGAAAACTTAATCAGCTTTCACTGGACAGAAGGGAGTGAGAACAAGCTACAGTGAAATTATAGCCATCTCAATGCCACCTGATCGAATGTGGCAGCCTGTTAACCTGTCCATTAATAACCCACTGTTAGTAAAGTAAGAACTTGTTTTCTACTAAACACTTCCTTCTACATAAATAGGCTATTGAACACTTAACACTCACTTAGGTCAACTCTACACATCAATTAGCCTAGCTGTCATTTGTGCACAAAGTCTGTGTCTAAAAGTGCCTCAAATGTGTGTACACTTTATTCGTTTTGACTGGTCTCAATTAGTGGGTAGACTATGCACTGCATGGCACAGTATAGCATATGGCTTCTGAAATTTTCAGGATCACTGAACTACACACACATGCCAAGCACTTGCATTACTACGTAAGACATATCACAGAAACACACATATCTTGTCCCTATGCTTGCCCATTTGTCACCATGTATATATGTATGTATGTCACCATGCATGCCAAGCACTTGGTACACCCTGATGTGCTTCTTACTCAGGAACAAAGTAGGGAAGTAAAGGCTGCAGGATCAGAAACTGTCGTGACTCTTCTGCTTTTTGCTGTATTTACTTTCCCCAAATTCGTTGTATATACAGCGGAACCTCTCTATAGTGGGCACTATTGAGACCCAGCTCGCTGTCCTGCATAGAGAGGTGTCTTTTATTCGGAGCATTGGTACACAGCTGTATGTGGTTGGGGAGGCCGACAATGTCTTCATTTAAGATCGAGGTGTCTTTTATTCAGAGTGTCCTTTATAGAGAGGTCCCACTGTAGTTTGTGAAATAGCCCAGCGCGCATTTGACTGATACAGAAAACAATTTTCTGTCGTGCAGGTGAGCTGTGAGAATGCTATGTCTCTTATATAGAATAGCATTAAATAGTAGCGTATATATACTGCACTACATCAACATAATATGAATGGTATTGTGTGCTTCTGCTTACTTAAAGAAATATGCTCACTTCTCTGATTTTGGGTCCTGTCTGCCTCTAGTTTCATGTAGCCAGATCGCTTTTTCTCTTCCAACTTTATATGCTGTGTCCTCAGTTAGACAGGAAGGCAGGGTGTGGTCAACAGCCTATACCGTTTTTGTTCTGCTCCACACGGAAGTTCGGGTCATTATTATGCAGTTACTATAGTGTTTGAACTTGAAAAGGCTTGAGTGGCTAGGTATAAACATCACAAGACTTTCGTTCGCACTAGCCAAAAAGTGACAATTGTTATTCCGACGTTTCGGTAGCATACAGCTGCCTTCATCAGGGAATGATGACAAAAAGAAGCATTTAAAAGGGTGATGGTGACAGTAAGTGATGTGACAGGTAAAGAAATGCTGTATGAATAGCAATAATAAATTAATAAAATGAAGTATGAATACCGTTAATAAAATGAAAGTATATGAATACTGTTAAGGATGAAAGGGGATGTAGTAATGGTGAGCAGTGAATGAGATTAACAGTGGAATGCAGCTAGAAACTAGTCCAGAAGAGCTGTATATTCCCTAGGTAGAGTCCCGTTTTCACGATTCAGCGTGTGTGGGTGGCGTTGGATGTGCCAACTCTCCAAGAGACACCTTGTGGTCACAAAGGGTTGGGCATCAACAACTTCAGCCTTTGATAAGTCCATACGGTGGCCAGGGGACCATGTGTGTTCTGCTAACGCTTGTCAGAGGCAGTAAGAAGGGTCCTTAGGCCGCTGGACATCAAGGTGGCTTTCCGCCCACTTCGCACCCTATGCCACCAACTGGTTCGCCCCAAAGACCATGTACCAAGGGACCAGCGGGCAGGGGTGGTGTATCAGATCCCCTGCTCAGGTTGCCCCAAAGTATACATTGGTCAGTCTGGAAGGACTCTGAAACACCGATTATCTGAACACCGACGGGCAATTCAGAATGGAGATGTGGCTGCATCTGCGTTGGCAGAACACACATGGTCCACTGGCCACCGTATGGACCTATCAAAGGCTGAAGTTGTTGATGCCCAACCCTTTGTGACCACAAGGTGTCTCCTGGAGAGTTGGCACATCCAACGCCACCCACACATGCTGAATCGTGAAAAGGGGACTCTACCTAGGGAGTATACAGCACTTCTGGACTAGTTTCTAGCTGCATTCCACTGTTAATCTCATTCACTGCTCACAATTACTACATCCCCTTTCATCCTTAACAGTATTCACATACTTTCATTTTATTAACGGTATTCATACTTCATTTTATTAATTTATTAACGCTATTCATACAGCATTTCTCCACCTGTCACATCACTTACTGTCACCATCACCCTTTTAAATGCATGAGTGCTTCTTTTTGTCATCATTCCCCGATGAAGGCAGCTGTATGCTACCGAAATGCCGGAATAGCAATTGTCACTTTTTGGCTAGTGCGAACGAAAGTCTTGTGAGTTACTATAGTGATAATGTCATTCATAAGAATATCACACAGGTAACAATAAAAGGTTAGCGGTGTCTTCATTACCACTGGAGATGACATCGTGAGAACTTACACACGTACTACATAGCAGACATTGCAGGATTGATTGTGATCATATCTTTCAAAGATAAGCTGGATGAGGTCCTGAGAGCCTCCTTTTTGAGAGTGGTCAGGGTAGCTACCTTTTGCAATTAACAGCAATAATCAGAAAAAAAACAAGGTTTATAACTGGAACTTCCATCACATATGATCATACCGCCATCACATGCAAGGGTACATCACCACACAGTGTAAGTTATAAGGTGTCAGCATTATCATTAGAGGATTGAAGGAAAAGCACCCCGTATGCAAGTGCTTTGCATGACACACTTACTTTTTTCACAAGTTGATTCAGATTGAAAGAACACCGCCACCAAAATGCACACAGTCAGCACTGAGCAGATGACAATTTATTCGTCATTAATAACATTATATGTGAGAATTTTTCGTGAGGTAAGTATAATAAGGAGGGAATACATTTCGGTGGTCGAATACGATAGCTACTACGTCTACAGAACCAGACCCCACCTTAGTCGTGCGCCAGCCCCTCAACGGCCATTTAATCCGTGACATCATAGATAGATGGCTTGCCTATGTCAGTACACTGAAACCGTGTGAGTGCTTTAGTCTCGTGAACCAGACCCCACCCTTCCGCCGGCCATTTTACGCCATTGCGTAACGCGCGGACGGACGTAGTAAAATGGAGGCGACGAAAGCGGTCTGGGTACGAGACTATGAGTGCTTTGCTCACCTTAATTGGTTTTAAGTCAGAACGATTTCTGAGAACATGCTTGTCTGTGTTTCCTGGTATAGAGTGTGTATTATTGTGTTCAAAGAGTATTATAGAGTGTGTTGGTTACACAAAATTCAATGCACCCTAGCTAGTTGGTTGCGGACGTGTGTGTCAATAACTGAAAAGCACTTCTTTGTCGTAGTGGAAGCGTTGCTTATATACGGTTCCTGAAACTGCAGAATCAAAATGGGCAATTTGGGGCTTGGGGAAACAGATGCATGAATATGGCACAGTACCTTGTTAACTCTATAGTGTGTGTGGGTGCGTACACACCTGCATGTGTGTGTGTGTGTGTGTGTGTGCGCGTGCGTGTGTAAGGTCATGATAAATGTAAATAGTGGAGCATTCATGAGGTACAACATGTCCAAGTTTATCAACTACACAGCTTTGAAAGTAGCGACTGGAGAAAAAGAACCACGACCCGGGGCCTGAACTCATAGCCTACACCGTAACGCAGAGCTTCAGCCATGCAAGCCACCGATGTGGCCATGATTCTTCGTCCCCAATCGCCATATATATACGGTCATGGGAGGGCCGCAATGCTGCGACCACTTAGAACCCATGCCTTGAGGATCTGTGCGATGGTATGCTCAACGGGCAGCTAGCATGTGTATGTGTATGTGCATGAGCCCGTGAGCCAGAGATGGATGATGGTGCACCGTTCTTAATCTCTATACATTGTCAATAAATGTTATGCCAGCTGGTGGTGTGTAACATGTCCAAGTTTATCAACTACACAGCTTTGAAAGTAGCGACTGGAGAAAAAGAACCACGACCCGGGGCCTGAACTCATAGCCTACACCCTAACGCGGAGCTTCAGCCATGCAAGCCACCAGTGTGGCCACGATTCTTCGTCCCCAATTGCCATATATATACGAGCATGCCATCGCACAGATCCTCAAGGCATGGGTTCTAAGTGGTCGCAGCATTGCGGCCCGCCCATGACTGTATATATATGGAGATTGGGGACGAAGAATCGTGGCCACACCGGTGGCTTGCATGGCTGAAGCTCAGCGTTAGGGTGTAGGCTATGAGTTCAGGCCCCGGGTCGTGGTTCTTTTTCTCCAGTCGCTACTTTCAAAGCTGTGTAGTTGATAAACTTGGACATGTTACACACCACCAGCTTGCATAACACTTACTGATTCATGAGGTACGTAGTTAATGTGTAAATTGTTTGTAGCTAGTGACGTTGTCGGAGTGAATTATGTCCCCCTTTAGTGAATAATGTCCCCCTCCAGAAGGCGCGCTTTCTCGAAGATGGCCGCGGAAGAGGAAGAATATCGCCGCATGTACGCATTTGTCGCTCATCACTGCTACCCGTTTGGTTTCAGCAAGAATGAGAAGAGGATCCTGAGAAGATCCTTGCTGGGGCCAACTGTGTGCATTCAAGATTGAGAGAGGGGAGCTTGTGCAAATTCTGCATGATGGCCACGGACATTGGCTGACTATCAGCACAATAGGGGCAACACGGGATGCTGAAGTGTTTGTGTACGACAGTTTGTTCAATTCTGTCACTCCTATTGTGAAGCAGCAGATAGCTGCAATTTTATTCACAGAGCAAAACACTATTGACCTCAAGGTGATGGATGTCCAGATGCAGTCAGGAAGTGCAAACTGTGGACTATTTGCCATAGCATTTGCAATTGCATTGGTGAGTGGTGTCCAACCTGGAAGTGTTGTCTTTGACCAGAAGAGTATGAGGAAACATTTGCATGACTGTCTACAGCAGGGAAGACTATCAGTGTTTACAATTCTAAAGCAGCGCAGGACTCCAGTGCATTCACGGTTGAAGGCCACAGATTCTATTCATGTTTTGCATTTGCAGAATGCCCAATCTCAGGAATGCAATGGTGAAAGGCAGTCAGTGTGGCATGTTGTACCACACCGAGTGCGTTTCATCATTTCATTCTCCAAGCGTGCCAAAAACTGGTGCTGTAGCATTTGCAAGCATTAGTGACTGCTGCAGTAGTCATGTTGCATTGGTCATTAGTTTTCCATCATATATAGCAGCTATTATCGCATACATTTGTATAACCAGTAGAACATCGAACTACTGCATTATTGACTGTAGTCCCTTTATATAACACAATTTGCATTTTATAGTTTATTTCTTGTATGCATCATTGTATCATCTCTATAGCCTGTGGCATAGCATTATTATCCATAATCCCATCATCATCATGCATTCTCAAATTATCGTCACTATTATTATATCTCATGAAGACATGCAGGCCTAAAGAGGCATTCACACAAGGGGGTGCTCTATTCACTAGCTAGTGAATAGTGCCCCCTTTGTGATGTTATCCCTATTGGGGGACACTATTATATTCACTAGACAATAGTGTAGGGGACAACATTCACTAGTGAATACTGTCCTATAGGGGACAACATTTACTAAGGGGGGACAGAATTCACTAGTGAATAGTGTCCTAGGGGGACACTATTCACTAGTGAATTCTGTCCTGGGGGACAAACCATAGGAGGGACGCCTCACACTATGACTACATAAATACAACCATGTGCCAGCTTTCTGTACAGACCTTTTGCATCTAGAATACACCACACATTACTGTTGGTAAAAAGGATCAGCACGTATACGTAGTTAAGCATTCTGTACATTACAACTTGCAATTTTCCAAAGCAGTATATATCGTTCGGAACAGTTGAAAATTAGCTGGAGGAAATATTTTGAATTTACTTTCCCAGTGAGAGTGAAAAGAATTGCAACGATTGATGCAACGTTTACTATACTGATTCATAGATCGGATTCAATCACTGCAGTCTTAATCATGCTTGAAACCTCTGTAGCACAGTTATATATCTATCTTGTTTCAATACGTACGTACACGAGCATACACGTGCGCACACACCTCCGTGGCACAGTTATATACTTAAGGGAGTAAAAATGTTTCCCACCAAAACCAGTAGAGATGTAAGGATGGTGCCCCCGGTCAAGTAGCTGCATAGAAAAACCAACTGGCTGAAAAAGTGTAGGAACAAGGAGGGGGACGCCATGACATTCGAACAACCCAGGTCCAAGGCACGTTGGATACGTACTTCACCATCCCTACATCTGGCAACATTTTAGCTAAGTCAGTATGATAACCCCCCACTGAGAAATGTTAAGGTTAGGATTATTCGCTGGTGACATCACCATCTCCTGCATGACCCATCACACTTGCAGTTGGATTGCTCATAGTTGCAGTAGCAATGGCTACTAACTCACAACTGACTGTAAGTATTCCTAATGAGCAATAAACCACTTCGAGAGTTTAGCCACTGCCTCAAGATATTACAATTGTGTTTTATGATAGTATGTTATGCAGGTAAGTAATTACTAACATACACGCATTGAATGATGATTGCATGGTCACAGACTGCTCTTGCACGGCGAGTGAATGCACATCCCGTGCATGCCTAGGTGCATTATTGTAAAATTGTGCTATCCAACACACATTGAACCTAATGGTGTATAGCCCTATAATATAACACGAACAAATAGTATGTGAGCGTCCACGCCAAAACCGGCTTCGTGCGTATTTGCATAATAATATACTTCAGGAAGTGGAATTAATTAATAAATGAAATCGCGAACGAAATCGTTCGCCTCTGCGGTATAGTACGCGGTAACACCGTCAATCAATAGTGGAAGTGATAGATCTCTGCGAGAGCTTTCATTTGATATCTAATTTGTCTTGGTAGCTTTTCGTTAGCGTTTTGAGGTTAGGGTTAGTAGTTGGCAGAACTGGAAGAAGTGGTTTACCCGCTGAATAGAAGAATAGGCGCCCTTGTCACAGCTTTGGACAGCGGGGGAAGGGGTGAAATAGCTTCTCCTTGTTCCGTTTCTACGTATACGGAAGAAGAGGCTGACGCCTACGAACGAGAAGATAAAGGTTTCATTTTGAACTTTCGAGCCACTGTGTAGAAGCAATGATCCAGTCACAACTGGAGGAAGAGGCACACTCAATTCGTCGATTCGCCGCCCGAGTCAACAGAGCTTAGAATAGAATGAAGCTATATCATTATGGAGACAAGGAAGATTACCTCCTCACGAAATTCTTGGCAGAAGTTGTAACTATAATTATTGTAGGTCCTTACACTGGAAAAAGGGCCTTAGTATACCACAGTATACCATGCAGCATACTTCAAGAATACCATTAGTATCCCTCCATTCTTCAGACATACTATGCAGTAAGGTGCAGCTAGTGGTACATCATTAGTATACTAATGGTATACTGAGGCAGCAGGTATCCTCACAGTATACTGCGGAGCATACTATATAGTGTGCTTTGAATATTCATAAACCACAAGAATGGCAACACATCATTGCACTCTCACACTTACATATAAAAAATAGGACAGTCTGTACAATGTTAGGTATATAGATGTGTGCAAGTGCCCACATGTGCATGCATGGTGTTCTTGCCTGGCTGTCTAATCATGAGGAGAAGTCTGGATCTACATGTATCATCAAGTTACCCAGGATACTATACTCATGTATGGCTAAGACGATGTATGTAATCATGATACAATGAGCCTGAGGTTCCACTTCCTTTATCCACTTTTGATTATGCTGCTGCTGCTGCTGCAAGCATAGATAAAGAATATATGCTGCAAGAGAGTGAATCGGAGAGAAGCAACGTCGTAACAATCGCGCATCAACCGTGACAAATCCTCTATAGCTAGTCAGAAACGACACTTTCAGATATCGTCGACTACAGAAGTTCTGCATTGGCGGTACTACACCAGAAAACAACTTGTACACAAGAGCAGTAAATGGCGATTCTTAGCTGTTTAACCATCTTTCCTACCATCATGCTCTTACGCATGAAGGTCAGAAACGAAGAGGAGGTTTTGTGTTGTGTTCAGTGTAGCACTACGTACCAGAAGCCTTCAGGAATTCATTCGAAGACAGTATTTTGTCCAACTCTTGGCTCCAGTAAGTGATTCAAGCGCTTCTCACTGCTCTTGAACTCTTGTCTCCAGTAGGACCGGCGACCGTCTACTTTTACGCCATGTTCAGCTGCTCGCTACCCATCTCTGGGCCGCCATTTTGAACTGTCGATTCGACCCTCACAATATTATATTGTCTCGACCCATCCGCCATTTTAATCACAGGCGTGATAAAAATGGCGGATGAGTGACAGTGTGCACTGACTTAGTCTCGTTCCCAGCCCACCACTTCCGCTAACAAAATGGCCGCGGAAAGGATGGTCTGGTATCTTTGGGCCGAATCCTTGGTTCTCGCCATCCCAAATAATTCTGGCCAATCAGATTCTGGCCAATCAGATCGCCGTTTGATCACGTGCACACCAAAAAAACACGCACGAAACTCGTAGGGACGAGTCTCACGTGTAGCTAAATTCGCGTTCTTGTTTAGATTATGGATATTCCACGTTTGAGATCGAGCTCTGTACCTGCGGAGATATTCGACGAATGCCTCACAGCATCTCTGCAGAAGCTTCATTTAGATTTTCGAAAAACGTCTCCCTTTGTATATATAAACATGAGTATCGCCTCCGAGTAGCCGGTCGACAGAAACATTGAACTGAATGGAGCTTGAGACTCGTCGCCTACGAGTTTCGCGCATGATTTTTGTAGACACGTGACCATGCATCGATGTGATTGGCCAGAATTATTTGGGATGGCGAGAACCAAGGATTCGGCCCAAAGATACCAGACCATCCTTTCCGCGGCCATTTTGTTAGCGGAAGTGGTGGGCTGGGAACGAGACTAGCACTGACTTAGGTTAGGGTTTGGTCTTTTTTTGACACGATCTGACCACCGGAGACTACTACGTCGACCCCCAGCACAGACCACTGTCTATTCTCCGAGTGAGTGTTTATGAGAGTTTCAGGGTGTACTCAGTTCAGTTTTTCATTTATGTTGCAACTGTTTAGCTAGACCATAGATCGCGGACTGTAGTGGGTAGCTACAGCCTTGAGCTTTCCAGATAGTAATGGCAGAGATTGACTTGGGTTTCACAGGGTAGAAAATATGAGTATATAGGATTCGCTGCGTATCATATCTACCCGGTTACCGTAGTCGGCACGTAGCCAGCCGCCATTTTGTTCGAGAAGCTGGAACAAAATGCGAGTTGGCTACACGAGACTAACTACCACTATTTTAGAACAATGTGGTCACATACAAGCAAGATTTCGTGAGCTGTGACCATACTGTGGACCACTAGTTAAAGTGGTAGAGGAATGCAGCCTGAATATTGTTGCTGCATATTTTCATTAATAAAAATACAAACCTATATACGAAAGTCTCTCACGATAGAATGTTGCTAAAGTGTCTGTATAAGCAGAGGTGCATTGTGTGCAGCCATGAAGAATTTGGATATGCCAAGCTACTTTTAATGTATGCCTTTATGCTCAGGAGAATCCTAGGATGTCTGTGCATGTGTTCAGCTCTTCTTTGCATTTTTTCTGGAGAATGCCTCCAAATCCTTGTTTTATGAGGAAATGGAATGCTAACATTATAATGTGTCATATACTATAAGTGGTAATATGGGGGGAAATAGAATGTGTAGTACAATAGCATACTGTTAGTAACTGTTTACATACTTCAGTCAGTATTCTTGTTAAGATTCAGTCAGAGATTGTAGCTAAACTGTAAATAGGTTGTGTTTCTGTATTCCCAGTGTTTTGCTATTCTTGTGTAACCAGCCTGTTTTTGGCTGTTGCTGTTTGTGTTTTAAACTCATGGGTAGAAACTGGTCTGGTGACTAAGGAGATAAGATAAGCTGTGTAGAATGTTGGGCTTCCAGTAGACAGCCAACAACTAAGTGACACCATATGTGAGCGGATTTACGAAAAGGGACCATTTGGGGCGCACTTCCGATTTTGAGTTAGGCAATGGCGTGAAAGTACATCTGATGAGCTTCCTTTTGCACTTTATTGCGCTGCGCTAGCTTGTTTCGTTGCCGAGATATGCTTGCGCAAAGCGTGGAATGACAAGAAGTATGTTTTCGAGAAAACAGCCCAAAACATTTACTTCTGGTAAAATCCGCAACATTCCGCATACTGTCATGTTATGAATGATACCATCGCGAGCATGGCGGACTCGGCGCAAAACACACTGTTGGTTTCATGCCTGTCTACCTAATGTGGACTTCACCCGAAACCTCATAGAACTACGTCAGATTCTTCTGGAAGGCCTAACCCAGAGTGATGACACTGAACTGCGCTGTTAGCGCAAGCTACGTAAGCTTGCGCTATCAGCTTGTCGGTCGTCGGTACGTAGGGGCATCTTCATCACTGTCAGAATCTCTGCCTTCAACAGGTGCAATGGAATAGTCAGTCATGACTTCCAGAAGTGAGAGAAGGTACGGTACGTGTCACACAATAAAGTTTCCCGCCAACGCCCGTGCGTACGGATACGGAAACGAGCGTCTGAGACATACGACAAATTTAGAATAAGCATCTGACAAAACGGGTACGGACCATACTACAGCTGTAGGTAGTTGTCGAGAATGCTGGTGCATACCTGCGAATGACACCTACGTGCAAGTTAAATAAAACGAATCGGCCTACGTACAAAGGTGTTAATCGAGTATCCCTCTTCTGTTAAACAACGAGCAATTTCCGTGCAGTTGTTCTTGCAACGATAGTAAACAAGGATTCTGTGCTTTACGTAGTCTGAATAAACCATTTTGAGACGCTGAAGACACAAGCCTCAATAGTGAACGCTCTGAAAAGGACACAGCAAGCCGCGCACATGAACACTCGAAAGGCCAAAAGTGATATGTTGATCGCTCCGTGAACATGCCGAACAATTCACACCTTCTGGTACTGATTCGGCGCTTTACGAAAACAGGCGTACTTTGGCTACGGGCGTACTGACGATGTCAACTGGTACGGGCATCTGGCGACTACGCAAACGGGCATTCGACAGGTACGGGTACGGGCGTACGATGGGTACGGGTACGGGTGTACCGTTGGAACGGAAATGGGCATGCATACGGGCGTCCAAGGGAAACGAACCAGAAGTGGGTTGCGGGCTTAGCCTGCAACTTCTTTCTGTACGATCATAGTCTAATGAATAATGTCATGAAGATTATGAATACACTTAACAGGTATTGAATGCACTTAACTTTGGGCTTTTCCCTGTGTTACACTTCCGGTATAGTCCGTAAACCCACAACGTGACCATGGCATTCAAAATGTTCGTTCCTCATTTGAGGTGCAGGAAAGGACTACGGGTTTCAAACTTGGCCTGAAGGTAGGGGATACGTCACAAATTTTAATGATACAAAATCAGCATTTGCGTGAAATCTCGATTTTGCGCATGTTTACCCCCGTACTAACACATTTACAATAGGCCCAAATGGTCCCTTTTCGCAAATTCGCTCACATATATGGTTGCAAAATTAGTATCCGCTATGTGACATTGCCACAAAATGGCACATACCTAGCAATCAATCATCGCATAGTGTACTAGTAGGAATATGTTGTATGAACAGTAGATTTCATTGCTTCATTCATTGCAGATTCTCTCCTCTGGTTTTGTTTACAATCGTTGCATTGTTTACATAGTCTGCCTTTGAAGGACCAGCAGTCTCTATCCATTGTGTACGTTTTAGGTACGTTTTAAGAAGTCCAAGATCAGCTCAGGCAGTTACTTGCTGTTGTCAAAGCACACAGACTAGCCGCTTTAGGGCTGGTGTCACTTAGCTGGTACTATTCTAGCCTCCCTGTTTGGTGTACTAATTTGTTGTTGGCTGTCGGCCGGAAGCCCAACATTTTACACAGCTTTTGGACTTAGTCGCTAGATCATGTTCTGTCCATCAATGCAAAACATGAACAGAAACAGCTGAAAATGCGATGGCTACAGGTGACAGGTATGTTGCTGTGTGTACGTAGTGTGACAATGTAATGTAATGTTATCTTTTCTTTTCGTTCTGTTTCATTTTTACAAAATGTTTGGATTGGACAACAGACTGTGCGTTCCATCAGCCCTTCACTTTACTTATCTGGCAGAACGTAGGAGAAATGATGGCACCCAAACAAAATGATCATGCGGTGTATGATTTAGTGCTTGTAGGGGCGCGGGTAGAGCAGCAGCACTTGGTTGAGCGCAAATAAGTATTATACTAGCGACACCAACTCAGCGACTTTTATAGTTGGTCTAGTGTCCTGCCATTGCCCAACCCTCTGTAAACGTTTCATTCACCGCCCAATTGTGCTTGATCACTTGAGGCGTGTTCACACTTTGATGTGCATTCGATTCGCATTGCGATTCGGCATAATCTGATGTGCATCGCATGCGCATCAATCCTGTTCACACTGTTCTTTTGAAATTCGTTGGCAATTATATTGCATGTGACAATTATACATTATCTGGTTATGCAACAGATGTAAGAAAATGGAGTACATCAAAGCAATCGCAGTGTTAGCTGTTGTTTTGGCTGAACTACTTTCGACTTTGCTGGAAACACCGCGGACAGGAGAAGAGAGATTGTTCTTGTCTCTTCCGCTGTCCGGTCCACTCCAGCCATCGCTAGAACGTTTGATAATAGCGAGGTATGTAGTCGTCGATAGTGTTAACTGTTTCAAGAGAACAAAAGAAGCTTTCGGCGCCATCAGATTTCCTTGGGCTACTCCGAATGACATTACACAATAATGTGTTAATCTATCACGTGATTACATGCAAGCCGGATCTGCAAGGCGAATGCGCATCGAAACCACCTCCCGAGTTGGTTGCATGGATGTGAATTGGAATGCGCATCAACGCCAATGCGCATAAGAGTGCGAGCGCTTGAATACGCATCGAATGCGCATCGAAGGTACTTTGTGAACAGGCCTTTATTCAATGCTGACTCAGTTTTGATTGTTTATTCAGCAATTCTGAATCGTTTTGAGATCAGCTTATTCAGCGATGAATTGTTCTAGAATTGCCCGTGCATTTGTCTACATGGGGATGTGTTCCATACAACTGAAAATGTTCGTTCAGTTTTCTGATAACGTTATACTGTCGCATAATATACATGCATATGAGTATGTTGCACTGATGAAGGCAAATGAGCCTGAAACAGCTTATGATGCATATGAAACTCCAGAAGTTTTGAAATATTGCCAGCTCCTCTGGAGGTTTCGCATAAGCTGTATGCAACTCTCTGTGCATATTGTTGTACAATGCACACATACACATGTACAATGAATTGTCTGTACATGAATGCTTCATTGCTCTAATGACTTTTAACAATTAACTTTTAACAATACTGCAGCAATCATGGAAAATGTGCTATGAAGGACGGCAGAAGTTTACAAGAGCACTCCTTTGGAAAAGCACCCAAGCTCTTTGCTACCATATCATAAATGCACTTAGGAATTTTATATTTTATGTACGATGCACCCCACCAAGTTACTCCATATCATGCAATTTGGACTTGGTCATCAACATGGCCGCCATGTAGTTGCATATTTAATAACATTGCACATGCAGCACCCTAGTTACCTCAGAAACTTGCTCCAGGCTTCCATTCAGGTCACACATCATGGTAACAGTCTGTTGATGCAGTTTCAGGCCTGTCGCATTTGTTGCCTTTGTGCTATAGCTCTCCGCAGTTCAGACCCACACACTCATTAAGTATTCATGAGTTATAACTCTGCCACACTTCACTCAGTCATGAGCAGATGCACATTGTTGGACTCGGTGCATTGAGTGCTTTCTTGTGATACCAATTGTGTGGGTGTCGGTCAATGTTTCACTTTCCACAGCTTTCCTAGGGTAAACTGCATGGATGCATATGGATTCTGGCACACATTAGCTCTAACCCTAAAGTAAGCAGGACTTTTCACAAATGTGTGCGCAATGCATTCGTATTATGTGCCATGGTGGTGAAAATTGCATGTACGATGCACCCCACCACGTTACTCCATATTATGCAATTTGGACTTCGTCATCAACATGGCCGTCATGTAGTTGCATATTTAATAACATTGCTCATGCAGCACCCTAGTTACCTCAGAAACTTGCTCCAGGCTTCCATTCATGTCACACATCATGGTAACAGTCTGTTGATGCAGTTTCAGGCCTTTCGCATTTGTTGCTTTTGTGCTATAGCTCTCCGCAGTTCAGACCCACACACTCATTAAGTATTCATGAGTTATAACTCTGCCACACTTCACTCAGTCATGAGCAGATGCACATTGTTGGACTCGGTGCATTGAGTGCTTTCTTGTGATACCAATTGTGTGGGTGTCGGTCAATGTTTCACTTTCCACAGCTTTCCTAGGGTAAACTGCATGGATGCATATGGATTTTGGCACACATTAGCTCTAACCCTAAAGTAAGCAGGACTTATCACAAAAGTGTGCGCAATGCATTCGTATTATGTGCCATGGTGGTGAAAATTGCATGTACGATGCACCCCACCACGTTACTCCATATTATGCAATTTGGACTTCGTCATCAACATGGCCGTCATGTAGTTGCATATTTAATAACATTGCTCATGCAGCACCCTAGTTACCTCAGAAACTTGCTCCAGGCTTCCATTCATGTCACACATCATGGTAACAGTCTGTTGATGCAGTTTCAGGCCTTTCGCATTTGTTGCTTTTGTGCTATAGCTCTCCGCAGTTCAGACCCACACACTCATTAAGTATTCATGAGTTATAACTCTGCCACACTTCACTCAGTCATGAGCAGATGCACATTTTTGGACTTGGTGCATTGAGTGCTTTCTTGTGATACCAATTGTGTGGGTGTCGGTCAATGTTTCACTTTCCACAGCTTTCCTAGGGTAAACTGCATGGATGCATATGGACTGGCACACATTAGCTCTAACCCTAAAGTAAGCAGAACTTTTCACAAATGTGTGCGCAATGCATTCGTATTATGTGCCATGGTGGTGAAAATTGCATGTACGATGCACCCCACCACGTTACTCCATATTATGCAATTTGGACTTCGTCATCAACATGGCCGTCATGTAGTTGCATATTTAATAACATTGCTCATGCAGCACCCTAGTTACCTCAGAAACTTGCTCCAGGCTTCCATTCATGTCACACATCATGGTAACAGTCTGTTGATGCAGTTTCAGGCCTTTCGCATTTGTTGCTTTTGTGCTATAGCTCTCCGCAGTTCAGACCCACACACTCATTAAGTATTCATGAGTTATAACTCTGCCACACTTCACTCAGTCATGAGCAGATGCACATTTTTGGACTTGGTGCATTGAGTGCTTTCTTGTGATACCAATTGTGTGGGTGTCGGTCAATGTTTCACTTTCCACAGCTTTCCTAGGGTAAACTGCATGGATGCATATGGACTGGCACACATTAGCTCTAACCCTAAAGTAAGCAGAACTTTTCACAAATGTGTGCGCAATGCATTCGTATTATGTGCCATGGTGGTGAAAATTGCATGTACGATGCATCCCACCACGTTACTCCATATCATGCAATTTGGACTTCACCATCAACATGGCCGCCATGTAGTTGCATATTTAATAACATTGCGCATGCAACACCCTAGTTACCTCAGAAACTTGCTCCAGGCTTGCATTCATGTCACACATCATGGTAACAGTCTGTTGATGCAGTTTCAGGCCTGCCGCATTTGTTGTTTTTGTGCTAAAGCTCTCCGCAGTTCAGACCCACACACTCATTAAGTATTCATGAGCTGTAACTCTGCCGCACTTCACTCAGTCATGAGCAGATGTACATTGTTGGATTCGGTGCATTGAGTGCTTTCTTGTGATACCAATTGTGTTGGCGTCGGTCAATGTTTCACTTTCCACAGCTTTCCAAGGGTAAACTGCATGGATGCATATGGATTTTGGCACACATTAGCTAACCCTAAAGTAAGCAGGACTTCTCACAAACGTGTGCACAATGCATACGTATTATTTGCCATGGTGGTGAAAATTGCATGTACGATGTGCCCCACCAAGCTACTCCATATCATGCAATTTGGACTTCACCATCAACATGGCCGCCATGTAGTTGCATATTTAATAACATTGCGCATGCAACACCCTAGTTACCTCAGAAACTTGCTCCAGGCTTGCATTCATGTCACATATCATGGTAACAGTCTGTTGATGCAGTTTCAGGCCTGCCGCATTTGTTGTTTTGGTGCTATAGCTCTCCGCAGTTCAGACCCTCACACTCATTAAGTATTCATGAGCTGTAACTCTGCCGCACTTCACTCAGTCATGAGCAGATGCACATTGTTGGACTTGGTGCATTGAGTGCTTTCTTGTGATACCAATTGTGTGGGCGTCGGTCAATGTTTCACTTTCCACAGCTTCCCTAGGGTAAACTGCATGGATGCATATGGATTTTGGCACACATTAGCTCTAACCCTAAAGTAAGCAGGACTTTTCACAAACGTGTGCGCAATGCATCCATATTATTTGCCATGGTGGTGAAAATTGCATGTACGATGCATCCCACCAAGTTACTCCATATCATGTAATTTGGACTTCACCATCAACATGGCCGTCATGTAGTTGCATATTTAATAACATTGCTCATGCAGCACCCTAGTTACCTCAGAAACTTGCTCCAGGCTTCCATTCATGTCACACATCATGGTAACAGTCTGTTGATGCAGTTTCAGGCCTGCCGCATTTGTTGTTTTTGTGCTATAGCTCTCCGCAGTTCAGACCCTCACACTCATTAAGTATTCATGAGCTGTAACTCTGCCGCACTTCACTCAGTCATGAGCAGATGCACATTGTTGGACTCGGTGTATTGAGTGCTTTCTTGTGATACCAATTGTGTGGGCGTCGGTCAATGTTTCACTTTCCATAGCTTCCCTAGGTTAAACTGCATGGATGCATATGGATTCTGGCACACATTAGCTCTAACCCTAAAGTAAGCAGGACTTTTCACAAATGTGTGCGCAATGCATTCATATTATGTGCCATGGTGGTGAAAATTGCATGTACGATGCACCCCACCACGTTACTCCATATTATGCAATTTGGACTTCGTCATCAACATGGCCGTCATGTATTTGCATATTTAATAACATTGCTCATGCAGCACCCTAGTTACCTCAGAAACTTGCTCCAGGCTTCCATTCATGTCACACATCATGGTAACAGTCTGTTGATGCAGTTTCAGGCCTGTCGCATTTATTGCTTTTGTGCTATAGCTCTCCGCAGTTCAGAGCCACCCACACATTAAGTATTCATGAGCTGTAACTCTGCCGCACTTCACTCAGTCATGAGCAGATGCACATTGTTGGATTCGGTGCATTGAGTGCTTTCTTGTGATACCAATTGTGTAGGCGTCGGTCAATGTTTCACTTTCCACAGCTTTCCTAGGGTAAACTGCATGGATGCATATGGATTCTGGCACACATTAGCTCTAACCCTAAAGTAAGCAGAACTTTTCACAAATGTGTGCGCAATGCATTCGTATTATGTGCCATGGTGGTGTAAATTGCATGTACGATGCACCCCACCACGTTACTCCATATTATGCAAATTGGACTTCGCCATCAACATGGCCGCCATGTAGTTGCATATTTAATAACATTGCACATGCAGCACCCTAGTTACCTCAGAAACTTGCTCCGAGCTTCCATTCAGGTCACACATCATGGTAACAGTCTGTTGATGCAGTTTCAGGCCTGCAGCATTTGTTGTTTTTGTGCTATAGCTCTCCGCAGTTCAGACCCACACACTCATTAAGTATTCATGAGCTGTAACTCTGCCGCACTTCACTCAGTCATGAGCAGATGCACATTGTTGGATTCGGCGCATTGAGTGCTTTCTTGTGATACCAATTGTGTGGGCGTCGGTCAATGTTTCACTTTCCACAGCTTTCCTAGGGTAAACTGCATGGATGCATATGGATTTTGGCACACATTAGCTCTAACACTAAAGTAAGCAGGACTTCTCACAAACGTGTGCACAATGCACCCGTATTATTTGCCATGGTGGTGAAAATTGCATGTACGATGCATCCCACCAAGTTACTCCATATCATGTAATTTGGACTTCACCATCAACATGGCCGCCAAGTTGCATATTTAATAACATTGCACATGCAGCACCCTAGTTACCTCACAAACTTGCTCCAGGCTTCCATTCAGGTCACACATCATGGTAACAGTCTGTTGATGCAGTTTCAGGCCTGCCGCATTTGTTGTTTTTGCGCTATAGCTCTCCGCAGTTCAGACCCACACACTCATTAAGTATTCATGAGCTGTAACTCTGCCGCACTTCACTCAGTCATGAGCAGATGCACATTGTTGGATTCGGCGCATTGAGTGCTTTCTTGTGATACCAATTGTGTGGGCGTCGGTCAATGTTTCACTTTCCACAGCTTTCCTAGGGTAAACTGCATGGATGCATATGGATTTTGGCACACATTAGCTCTAACACTAAAGTAAGCAGGACTTCTCACAAATGTGTGCGCAATGCATTCGTATTATGTGCCATGGTGGTGTAAATTGCATGTACGATGCACCCCACCACGTTACTCCATATTATGCAAATTGGACTTCGCCATCAACATGGCCGCCATGTAGTTGCATATTTAATAACATTGCACATGCAGCACCCTAGTTACCTCAGAAACTTGCTCCGAGCTTCCATTCAGGTCACACATCATGGTAACAGTCTGTTGATGCAGTTTCAGGCCTGCAGCATTTGTTGTTTTTGTGCTATAGCTCTCCGCAGTTCAGACCCACACACTCATTAAGTATTCATGAGCTGTAACTCTGCCGCACTTCACTCAGTCATGAGCAGATGCACATTGTTGGATTCGGCGCATTGAGTGCTTTCTTGTGATACCAATTGTGTGGGCGTCGGTCAATGTTTCACTTTCCACAGCTTTCCTAGGGTAAACTGCATGGATGCATATGGATTTTGGCACACATTAGCTCTAACACTAAAGTAAGCAGGACTTCTCACAAACGTGTGCACAATGCACCCGTATTATTTGCCATGGTGGTGAAAATTGCATGTACGATGCATCCCACCAAGTTACTCCATATCATGTAATTTGGACTTCACCATCAACATGGCCGCCAAGTTGCATATTTAATAACATTGCACATGCAGCACCCTAGTTACCTCAGAAACTTGCTCCAGGCTTCCATTCATGTCACACATCATGGTAACAGTCTGTTGATGCAGTTTCAGGCCTGTCGCATTTATTGCTTTTGTGCTATAGCTCTCCGCAGTTCAGAGCCACCCACACATTAAGTATTCATGAGCTGTAACTCTGCCGCACTTCACTCAGTCATGAGCAGATGCACATTGTTGGATTCGGTGCATTGAGTGCTTTCTTGTGATACCAATTGTGTAGGCGTCGGTCAATGTTTCACTTTCCACAGCTTTCCTAGGGTAAACTGCATGGATGCATATGGATTCTGGCACACATTAGCTCTAACCCTAAAGTAAGCAGAACTTTTCACAAATGTGTGCGCAATGCATTCGTATTATGTGCCATGGTGGTGTAAATTGCATGTACGATGCACCCCACCACGTTACTCCATATTATGCAAATTGGACTTCGCCATCAACATGGCCGCCATGTAGTTGCATATTTAATAACATTGCACATGCAGCACCCTAGTTACCTCAGAAACTTGCTCCGAGCTTCCATTCAGGTCACACATCATGGTAACAGTCTGTTGATGCAGTTTCAGGCCTGCAGCATTTGTTGTTTTTGTGCTATAGCTCTCCGCAGTTCAGACCCACACACTCATTAAGTATTCATGAGCTGTAACTCTGCCGCACTTCACTCAGTCATGAGCAGATGCACATTGTTGGATTCGGCGCATTGAGTGCTTTCTTGTGATACCAATTGTGTGGGCGTCGGTCAATGTTTCACTTTCCACAGCTTTCCTAGGGTAAACTGCATGGATGCATATGGATTTTGGCACACATTAGCTCTAACACTAAAGTAAGCAGGACTTCTCACAAACGTGTGCACAATGCACCCGTATTATTTGCCATGGTGGTGAAAATTGCATGTACGATGCATCCCACCAAGTTACTCCATATCATGTAATTTGGACTTCACCATCAACATGGCCGCCAAGTTGCATATTTAATAACATTGCACATGCAGCACCCTAGTTACCTCACAAACTTGCTCCAGGCTTCCATTCAGGTCACACATCATGGTAACAGTCTGTTGATGCAGTTTCAGGCCTGCCGCATTTGTTGTTTTTGCGCTATAGCTCTCCGCAGTTCAGACCCACACACTCATTAAGTATTCATGAGCTGTAACTCTGCCGCACTTCACTCAGTCATGAGCAGATGCACATTGTTGGACTTGGTGCATTGAGTGCTTTCTTGTGATACCAATTGTGTGGGCGTCGGTCAATGTTTCACTTTCCACAGCTTCCCTAGGTTAAACTGCATGGATGCATATGGATCTGGCACACATTAGCTCTAACCCTAAAGTAAGCAGGACTTATCACAAATGTGTGCGCAATGCATCTGTATTATGTGCCATGGTAGTGAAAATTGCATGTACGATGCACCCCACCAAGTTACTCCATATCATGCAATTTGGGCTTTGACATCAACATGGCCGCCATGTAGTTGCATATTTAATAACACTGCGCATGCAAAACCCTAGTTACCTCAGAAACTTGCTCCGAGCTTGCAGTCAGGTCACACATCATGGTAACAGTCTGTTGATGCAGTTTCAGGCCTGCCGCATTTGTTGTTTTTGTGCTATAGCTCTCCGCAGTTCAGACCCTCACACTCATTAAGTATTCATGAGCTGTAACTCTGCCGCACTTCACTCAGTCAAGGCCAGATGTACATTGTTGGACTCGGTGCATTGAGTGCTTTCTCAGGATACCAATTGTGTGGGCGTCGGTCAAAGTTTCACTTTCCACAGCTTTCCTAGGGTAAACTGCATGAATGTATATGGATTCTGGCACACATTAGCTCTAACCCTAAAGTAAGCAGGACATTTCACAAATGTGTGTGCAATGCATTCGTATTATGTGCCATGGTGGTGAAAATTGCATGTACGATGTGTCCCACCAAGTTACTCAATATCATGCAATTTGGACTTCGCCATCAACATGGCCGCCATGTAGGTGCATATTTAATAACATTGCTCATGCGCACACTAGTTCCCTCGGGAATTTGTCCCAAACCAGTTGTCAGGTTAAACATCACAGTAAGAGCATGTTGATGCACTTTCAGGCCATAAATATTCAGGCATGATGCGTTTGCCATTTTGTGCTATAGCTCATCGCAGATCATATCCATGCATACACTGAGTAAAGTTAATGGACTTAAAGGGGCTTTTGGATAAGGGAAGTTTGGGCAGTATAGCAATCAGACAGCAATGTAGACCATCTCGAGTCCAAATGGAATAGCTGAATGTGTTTTAACATATTTGCACCCTACATATAATTTGCAATACTCTTGGGCTAAATGTATTGGAATGGATTGCTCTTGATAGTTTTGCACTAAGGTCTGTACAAAACAAGTATCCACAGAGAACTGCCGACAGTCTTTTGCTGTTTCGTCCTTTTTGGAGCTCACCAGAGTGGTGTACTCTGCAATTGACACTGTATCTGTATAACTATAATCTCCTGCCAGTCCTCATGTGTAGACGAAAGATGAAGGGTGTGAATGAACACCTATCATTGAAAGCATACTGTGAGACATAGCTCTAGTAGGAGTGGGATCGGAGCTGCTATAGGAGTGAGATTTGTAGCTTGCACCATATTATGCATACTATCACATGATGTCAGAAGGCATCAAAACATTGATGCCACAATGTAAAGGGGAGGAAGAACACATTGGCCGGATGCAAAAAAAACTATATTCTACACACTAATCATCACTTTTCTGTCTCTCTATCTATCGACTAGCACACCGTCTAATCGTACAGGTACCCAGTAGAGAAGAAGTACACCACAAATGTTTTACCTACCCATTACAACTGAATTCGAATGACCCTGGTTCCCTCAACATAATACTCCTACGGCAAGATGGACTCACTGACATGGCACTATAGATACTCGATGATGTAGCATATCTAGCGGCCCTGGCCTGCAAGTTTGACTGTCGACGGCCATTTTCTATCTCACGTGAAATGTCACGCGCCCTCCTACATTCCTCATTCTCAACCAATCAGAATAGTAGAGTACGGTATCTATTATCGGCCACAATGTATTATCGGCCACTGAATCTTCTCGACCGCCGAACGAATCAGCTCCGTTTAGCACGAATCTGTAGTATGGACAACACTAAGACAGATTATAACAAAACTAGAAGAATCCGCTTCTTCCTTCCCTGGCGAGAGGGCTTAAAACGCGCACTTCGAGAATATGTATTATCGGCCAAAAATATCTATTACGGATATGGACTCCTACTCCGTCTACGAGAAGCGAATATGGTCATGACTGCTGTATTTAAGAGAGGCATAATTCCTTATCACTCTCACCAGGAATCGCAGCCCGGAGTCTAGCAGTTGAGGTACAAGACTTCCTTCAATTGTACCATATCGGCTGATCAATTATCGGCCACCATTTTAGGCATTTCCACGCGAATTATTATAATAACTTGCGATGTTGAGGACCAACTCTTTATTTTGAACTGCCAAACAGTGGTGTTGAACAGCAGAGATACTTCTTTTAGCTTTCTTCATCTCCATAACAGCATGCGCACATGAATGGTGCCGCAGATAGCATCTGGCCAGTGTGTGGCCTCTCTAGAGGCGCAGACTACATCCTTTCCACAATTTGCGCTGAAACCGGTATGAATAGGCTTACCCAGAGAGACTAATAGGCCACCAATGCTAGAAACGTCTTAAAAATAAAAACTTTTGCCGTTCTTGCTGTTTCTGCTACTCAACTGCACAAACTCGCGTGGAAATGTCTAAAATGGTGGCCGATAATTGATCAGCCGATATGGTACAATTGAAGGAAGTCTTGTACCTCAACTGCTCGACTCCGGGCCGCGATTCCTGGTGAGAGTGATAAGGAATGATGCCTCTCTTAAATACAGCAGTCATGGCCATATTCGTTCCTCGTATCCGGAGTAGGAGTCCATGTCCGTTAATAGATATTTTTGGCCGATAATACATATTCTCGAAGTGCGCGTTTTAAGCCCTCTCACCAGAGAAGGAAGAAGCGGATTCTTCTAGTATTGTTATAATCTGTCTTAGTATTGCCGGTAATACACATTAGTGCTAAACGTGAGCTGATTCGTTCGGCGGTCGAGAAGATTCAGTGGCCGATAATACATTGTGGCCGATAATAGATACCGTACTCTATATTCAAAATGCTTTTATCGCGATGTGGGCGCAACATTGCAAGAGGCTTTCTTACGTGTCAGTCATAAATGTAAGTACCTGGAATGTTTGTCTTATAGGCCGGGCATTAAGAACGACTTTCTGTCTCTCCTGAGGTCATGTGGTAAGCCTATGTGGCTCTCCACATGTCTTAGTGTGTGGCTATCTAGTTTCCCGACATACCGTAGTCTGAGCAAAATGGCGTGTGTGCGTATAGGAAGGAGAGGTTAGTTACAGTGGTTGAAGAATACAATTTGGTGGTGGAAGAACAGGGTGGCTTCAGGAAAGGCAGAGGCTGTAGGGATCAAATTGTCTCGTTAATGCTATTGGGTCAGACTAAGCTTGCTACGCAGGAGGGTGGCTTTCTGGCTGCCTTCATAGATTTCAGCAAAGCTTATGACAGAGTATGCAGGAAGAAGCTGTGGGAGTGTTTGAGAGGGTACGGTGTGAGTGGAAAGTTCCTAGTAATGCTACAGGCATTGTACCTTGAAAACTCAGTAGAAGTGAAGATTGGCGACAAACGAAGTGATCACTTCCCAGTGAGTACTGGTCTCAGGCAAGGCTGTGTGTTGTCGCCTCTGCTATTCTCACTGTACATCAATTAATGGCTTAGTTGTGGAGTTGAAACGGAAGAGGTGTGGAGTAGAGTGTGGTGGTCTGCTCATTCCTGGATTGCTGTTTGCTGATGACACTTCCTTGTTTGGTGAGGATGTTGAGGGATTGGAACAGAGCCTTATGGTACTGGAAGAATGGTGTTCAAGATGGGGGATGAAAGTTAATGCGGAGAAATCTGCCATCATTCATTTCAGGAAGAAATCATGTCTGCAATGGGACCATGAGTTTTCCATCGGGGGGGAGATAATCCCTATGGTTACAAAGTACAAGTACTTGGGGTGCGTCATTGATGAGTTTTTAGATCTGAATGCAATGGTGGATGATCGAGTTGAGGCAGGCAGAAGGGCTCTGGGGTCCCTACTCCGGGGGGTGCAGTCAGCTGTTGGAGTGATGTTTGGCGGTACTTTCAAGAAGTTGTACGACTCCATGGTGCAATCTGTCCTCCTTTATGGAGCCGAAGCTAGGGGTTGTCTTAGATGCCTGGAGCCTCTGGAACAGGTCCAGCTAAGAGCATTCCGATCCAATTTTGGTGTTCCCAGGTCCCATCCTAGGACATCACTCCTTGCAGAGATGGAAGTGTTGTCTGTGGGCTGGGAAGCTAGAATAAGGTGCATTGGGTTCTGGCACAGAATACTGACAGATCAGCGTTACCACCAACGTTTGATACAGAGATTGGCCTATGCAGCTCTCATGACACCGAGAAGAAGAAGCCAGTGGATGGGGAAGTTGAGAATTTGTTTGGAGGCCTTTGGTTGGCAGGACTGTAGCTGTGCCGCTCTGGCTGGGGTTTCAGGGAGGCAACTAAGGGAGATGCTGAGGAGTATTGCATGCAGGTGCATGGAAAAGGATTGGACGGAAGACCTTGGAAGTAAACCCAAGCTTTGTGTTTTGAACTCTGTGTATGTGAATGGTCTTAGTGGGAGGTGCTGGAAGATGCAGGAGAAGAGCCATAGGAGAATGCTGATGATGTTAAGGGGCGGATCGGCTCCTTTACAGATTGAGACTGGCAGATGGAAGGGTGTACCTAGAGAAGAGAGGCTGTGTAGAGAGTGTGGGATGAATGAAGTGGAAGACTGTGGTCATTGGCTGCTACGATGCCCGAGATGGGATATAGAAAGGCAACATCTGCTGACAAATGTTCAAGAAAGGCTCCCTAATTTTGCTTCTGTCAGTGATGACATGCAAAGATCTGCTGCAATCACAGACTTGGCATGTGAAGACCGCCGGACTGCCCGATTGATTTACTCAATGTGGACTGCAAGATTTGGATGATTCAAAATGACTGTATGACTACGTATGTAGACTTGATCTGTGATCGATGTTTTTTGTGTACTCATAACAGTGCCTCATTGGGCTTGTTCCCTAGTGCTCCTGCACGTGTGCACTCTAATATTGATATTGATATCGATATTGATATTGATATAGTTTCGCGTAGCCAGACCGCTTTCATCAGGTGAAAGCGGTCTGGCTACGCGAGACTAGTGTGTGTGTTGGTCCATGTGCGTGTGTGTGATATACGCACGCGCGCGATTTGGGGACCGGACTTCCGCTATTTAGACGTAATTCGCGTCCAATCGTCCGCTATCCTGGTCTCCGTCCGCGTGGACGGTCCGCAAAAATGAAAGTACGTTTGTGGTATGTGTCTGTTCCAGTTTTAGATCCAATCTGCAACATCTTGGCAGTCGACCTACTGCATGGCACATGAGGTACTAGAGCTAGTCTTGAGGAGGGGCCACTGCAGCCATTCGCAATGCGCATCATAGATTATCTAACGAAAGGCTAGAGACGGCTGGTGTGTGAGACTAGTGATGGTGGCGAGTCTGTAAGTGCATGTGGTTGAGTGGAATGCTTTACAGAAGGTATCTTGCCAGCCATGCCACTCATTTGGGATGCCGCTCAGGCCTTTACCGTACTTTGTGAATGTCTAGCCATTATGAGGCCTTAGTTTTAGGCTTGTGCTTGTAGTGGGGTAGTGAATCGCCTAAAGGTGATGTGTGTGTTCATGTGCGTGCCTGTGCAAGCATGCGCTACACTGGATGAGACAAACTGGAACCATCTTAATTCTGCAGAATGATGAAGGATGGCAGCAGCAGCCTCTTCCATGGAACAATTTGTGGTCGAATATGTGCAGTGTCATTGGAGGCTATTAACAATGGATTGTGGAAAGGAGAGTTTAATATTGCAGATACACACATACAAACAATTAGGGAAAGTTTACTGTTACAGAATTGAACAGTAAGTTATGACTTTGCCTTCATTTAAAACGTGTGATACTGTTCTTAATGACTTGTATGCAACCGTCTCCATCTTTTCCTACAATAGAAGCCGTTTCAACTTTCTTCACTTCCCGCAAAAGGCTCACACGAGAGGATTCTCCTTCAAAGGCAAAGCTTAAAGTGATGTAGAAGAGACGAAAACTTCAATCTAGAAAACATAGAGTAAGCACTGTATATACCTTACTGATGGTACACATGCACACCGTGCATCTATGTTCTTATATGTTTACAACAGTTATGTAGCACACCCGTCCTTTCTCATATTTCAGTTCTTTCAACGACGTGCAAAATATGTGTGACGAGTTTGTTGTCCACAAACCTCTGAGTGGCAATCTGATGGTAAGTTATGATACGTATATATATATCAGATGGTGTTCATAATAGAAATGTTATACACTTGTAACAGAAATATATACACTTTCTCTTCTGTTTATAGATACAGTTCTTTGTAGATTCTTGGCTGTCTTATAGACAGGAGGATTGAGCAAGCTTGGCTTGTTCAGCCCAAAATGCCCCAAGGCATAACCGGGTTATGGGATGGCCACTGACTGATCCTCCTCCTCCAGCAGCTTTGGCAGCTAAGTGGACTGTCAAGGCATCTATGGCAATCAACTATCCAAGAATAGTGGTTAGTTGAACATTATAAATTATGTATGTCTTTCTACAGGGTGTACAAGGCTACAGTGAACAAGAGATAAAGATTATTATCGTTGAGACTAATTTCAGACTGACTGGGTGTCTGTAATGATATTTATGATATTCATTGTGTAATTTGCGGTAACAATATTCATGAATAGCACTCCTGATTATAAACCACTAATTTGTTAGTGCTTATAGGAGACCCAGCTTGCATTGGTATACCCTTGATATACCAATAGTGGACTACTAATATACCAAATGTGGTATATCATTGGTATATTCATGGTATAGTATACTGTTCCTATACCGCAGTATTTCAAAGTATACTGCAAATATACTCAGGTGCCATACTAGCAGCACACTACTAGCATACAGCAGTTATACCATTGTTATACCAAAGGCATACTAAGCCTGTTTTTGCAGTGTTAAATTCACCATGCTCTAGCTTTCGAGGCACCATTGCCCTTATATTCGTAATAACAGTCTACAGCTGCCTCGTTTACAGCCCAGCTGCGTGCACAACACAGATATTGTACATGTAGCACTTTAGCCAATGCAACATTTGCTAGCTTCTTACCAAGGGAAGTTATAATTAGATATAGCTAGCTAAAGCTTCTGGCATTCGACCAAATTCATTTTATAATTATAATGCACAGATCTGTTGGAAAAACTGTTACTTCAAATATACATGCAGTTAGTAGGGAATTCTGGAACCTTTAGCAACCTGGTAAAAGCACAGATATTGACTATAATTATATTAATTTTATAGGGATCATGAATAGCATTAATTATCATCTGTTACCATGAACCTCTTGTTTACTCTAGTGTGTTCATATATGTGTGTGCATGCATGCATGTGCATTTGGGTGCATGTGTATGTGTGAATAATGTCATATGGCTACCAGCAGTACTAGTCATAATCATTTTGTTTCTCAATTGCAGCTTTGCAAAATCAGTTGCCAAAGAGAAGGTGCTGATAACACTAGTCAAACACTGGGAAGCTACACACTTGCTAGCCATGCTCTCCAAAGCTAAACCTACAGAAATAAAAACAACACTTTCATTAAGGATACGGTTGTTTGATAAGCACTAGCTCGAGCACCCTCTGGGGCCTTGGTGCTCGTCTGGTCGTGTTTATAAAATCAGGCATATCCCTCCTGCAGGTGCTATAAATAAAGCTGAAATATATGAGTGTGAGCCATTGGACAGCTTACAGTCACATGCAGACACCATTATAATATTATGTAGATTAAATAATTGATAGACCAGCACTATAATGAACAACACACAACTCTCTATAAGAAATGTTCTGTCCTTCAGTGTGCATATGCATGTAAAGGATTATATTGCATATACTACATATATAAGTACCACTACAAATCTTAACATAACTACATAATTATGCAAATGCACATACTTAAACCTGCTTTCCAGCTCTCACTGGTTAATGTAAACTGGCCTGTCATCATCTGCAGTGGCCTCCTGGCCGCCACCCTGTATGGTGTCATCTTGGCCTTCTTCAGCAGCCTCAAAGGGCAGAACCTCATAAGTGTGGTCTATTTCCTTGTCCTCTTCTGTGCCAGGTGCAAAGCTTGCACTTACCACATCCTTTGCAGTCATATAGGAGGGGTTACTTGTCATGTTGCCCAAAGCCATGCTCTCCTTGCCCGAGTATTCAAATTCGTACACTGGGTTAGGGAGGGGACGATTGGGCCTGCATAGCAAGCAGTGAACAGAACACATTCATCACCATGCAACTGAGTAATAAATGCAGCTGGAATCCAGCTACTCAGGACCATGCATGTGAATAGTGTTGGTGTGGTAATTGGCACTTACCTGTATTTTGACTGCTTTCTGCAAAACACTGCCACTGCTATTACTGTGGCAACAGTAGCAGTCATCACAACAAGAAATACAACTACAACTACTGCTACAATCACAGTGACTTCTGTGGATGAGTCAGCAGGTGGGTCAATGGGCGGGGCTGTAGCAGAAGCACCAAGGCAGCTTTCAGGCTCTAAGGATTCAATTACCACAGGACATGTGGTGTCCACCTGCAGTTGTGTGGAGGCCACTGTGATGTAAGGAGTGGAGGCAACCCAGGAGGTGAGGAGGGAGGACATGTCTACTCCAGGGAGTGCTGTGTAGGAGAGTTCTGCAAGAAACACCACTGTTTGTGAGTCTGTGGTTCTGAAACAGCTGAAGATGCTCTGCTGCACAGACAAGGAGCAGCCGCAGTCCTGCTGGAGTGGGACTGAGAGGGCAGCTGTTATGTCCGACAGCTTTGCTTCACCCTTGGTCTCCTGCAGATGTACATAAATCATGTCAATGTATGCACTGGGTTGTGGCATGCACATCTATTGTTAAAGCAGGTACAAACTGTAAATGATTTGCGGATGTGTGGCTTCATTATCCGCACTCTGCATTTCATTAGCACTCATGGCAACACTACAGTAGTTAATGTACATGCATACTCACCACCCAAGTGAGGCAATCTGAAACTGGTCTCAAATGAAGTTGGATAATAGTTGAATCTGAAAGAAGTGAAGAACTGCAAACTATACCTGAATGCATGCATGCATGCATAGCTTGTTGGAATATAGAGTTTAATGCTGAATGCTGCTGCCAATACTACTTATATTCAAAGCAATGGCTCATGCAATCAATTGATTGTGAAGGCGCTAGAATTATAGTAGATGGAGCTAGGCCTTTGATTGGCCCTGCAGCTACGTATGTGCCTGGCAGCCCGCTCAGCAAAATAATTCAAAATCAGCCCAAAACTCTAACCAAACCACAAATACTAAGATTTCACAAGACTTTCTCATTAAGCATGTATGGTTATAGTGCTGTATTGCTGGGCTGCTGGACCAATAGCCACTCTTAAGCTTATACTATGATATGCCTTGCTGTTAAGGTTGATCTGCATCACAGCTAGCGTGTTCCAATAAGTGAGGAGACACATCTATGTACATCTGGGTTTATATTCAGAACAGCTGGGGGATAAAAATATATAATTAGATGAGGTTTACAATATATCAACTCTTGTCGGTTTCTGTGACTTTTGACCTAAACAAACTACAAGTCACCTCAGGACTGTGGCTATACAGTAACTAATCCTTAAGCACAGCTCAAACAGAATGCTATTACAATTCACACTGGTACTGCATGCAGGAGAACCACAGTATGCCTGTCCAGTAAGCCAAGAGGAATAAAGGTAATAATTGTAGTTGAGTGAATGAATGTGAAAATGATTACAGGCTGCAGTAGACTGTGTGCGTGAGTTGGAGTGTTATTACAGTACACTCACCATCATTATTTAGTATAGTGACAGTAGCCCCATATGCGTCACCCTCATGGACGCCAATAGTGTCCAATCATCAAGCACACATTGGTATCATTATTATTGTAGCAAAGGTAATATCAGGTAATGATTGGTTTTCATGATATGTATGTACAGTATCTGGAACAATAGGATGACACTGACTATTTCGCAAGGCACTCAAACCAGAATCGAGTAGTGGAATTTTGTTCACACACTCAATGAAAATAGATTCACCCTTTGTGGCATGAACTCTGAGCAATGTGGATCTATTACCCTCAGCTGCGTACATGCAATGGTAAAGTGTAGTAAGATGAGACTTGATCTACGTAAGTACCCTCAGTTGTGCACACAAAATGAATCTTGTACTAACCTTCATCATCAATAATGTTCACTGTAGCTCTGTCTGGCATCCCTGGGACAAGCCCCATAGCCTGCATTTCCAGAGACACTGTCAGTTCAGCAGTGAAGCTCTCAATACCCTCTCGGGTGCTGTCATTGACTGTGCTGTACTCCACTGTGGCCATGCTAATGCCTATCTCAAAAATGGCACGTCTCTCTCCACCTTGGTAGTCAGCGGGACCTACACAGGAGAGTGCAGAAGCACATACAATGCCAGTATTCAGGAGATGAGGATGCAGGCAATAACGTAGGAGTTTTCTGAATGCATAAAATGGTGCAAAATGGTAAGTGACAGCAGCTATATATATACAAAGGATGCATAATGCATGAAGTTACATTATTTTCATATTATGTAGGAGCTGAAAGATGGACTATATTACAATGGAAAAGGTGAATTCCATGTATATAAGCAAGAGGTACATGAAGTAGAAAATGATTAGCTCATAGAGTCAAAATTGTATGTCATAATGCAATGTTAATGAAATACTTACTGTTGGCAGAATCATCACGGGTGTTGACAAGGACACTAAATCTCTTGTTCACTGTGATGTTGGTCTTCAGTATGAGAGTTACATTGCCACCCTCATTCACAATGTACACATCTGGGTCAAAGTACACTCCAGCAACTGCACACAAGGAAGGAGGACCGAGTAGTGAGGTGAGCAGAAAAGTGGCAGCAATGCAATCAAGGAAGAGCAAGCAGCCACAGTACAGATGGGACACACCTCATGTAGGAACTAGCAGAACACCTGCTGCAAGAGACATTGGTTGGCATACTAGGACAAGCAGATACAAAGGTGCATTCTCTATGTACATATAGAAGTTGTACGTATGTAACTTGGCTGTGCTGCACAAATGCTACACTCACTGGTAGCATCCATAATGTTGACCATTGCAGTGTCAGGTGAGCCAGCTGTGACTCGGTAGTTGGTGGTGGTTTCAGGAGGCACTTGGATAACACCTGTGAAGTACTCCAGTCCTTCAAGAACATCATCGGTCAGTGATGGCACTCGCACACTAGCAGTGCTGCTACCACTGAATGTGGCAGTGTACAGACCACCAGCGTAGTCAGCACCATCTGCAATGAGCCAGGGAGGGGAAAGCAATATACGTGTCTTTGTCTTAGTGCAAGTTTGAGTTGGATGATATTTACAAGTGCACTCACCAGTAGCCGTCCCATCCCTGGTCTGCACCCTCACAATGATGGTGACTGAAGGGTCCACATCCCTGGTCAGTCTTAGAATGAGGTCAGCAGGCTGGCCCTCTGTTACATTGTATGTAGCGGGGTCAAAGTACACCTCAGCAGTCGTTTGGTCTAGAATGGTGACAGTGGCCTCTGATGGAGTTCCCTTAAACACATGTGGGAGACCAGCAGGAACAGACAACACAGCTGTGAAGTCCTCATCATTCTCAATAATGTTGTCTGTCTCTGTATGGACAACAAGTGTACCCGTCTGGGTGGTAACATTGAACACAACTTGATAGGACCTGTCTTCGTAGTCACCTGGGGCTGCAGGGGTAGATAGGCACGTATGGTGCATTTAGCAGCCCCATCACACCGCACCAGTTAGGTTGGAACCTCCTACCCACTGCACAAGAGTGTTTTAGCTACACTGTAATGTGCACTGTGCAAGGTAAAATGCATTTCACATACTTACCTACAGCTGTACCATTCCTAAGTGTGACATCAATGGTGAAAGGAACTGCAAAGTCATTGTCTGTCCTAAGAACAAGCACCTGGTTGTCTCCCTCAGGCACAGAGTACACAGCAGGATCAAAGAACACTCTCAACTCTTTGTCAAACATGGAGAACAGGAAGAGGAAATATACAGAATTGAATGTGAGACATGACATATGACCGAATATAGCTTGAGTACACTTGTCAATATTTCCATGGCTATGCATGTGATTGCATGTGTGGTGTGACTTTTTCAAAGAAACTGCCAACTATTCTGTAGAATCAGGTTTTGCATGAAAATCATGAGATCACATGACAGTGGCACTTTTCAGTTAAGGCTTGTGATTCGTGGGATTACAATGTGGGACGAGGGAATGAGAGACATGTTGCAACAATAGTATTTGGTGTGTTAAAGTAGTGATCTGACAATTCTATGTAGGTGAAGTCTATTCAAAATTCCTGTGTGGAACTTCAAGGCTCAGATATTTCCTTTTCTACAAAAAATTGAATATAACTGACTTTTATGGCTCCATTAATTTTAAGAACAGGGAATTGTAGACAGTATCTTGCTATACGGTACATGACAGAAAACTTTTCTCGCAGACTACTGCACGGGTGATCTGCAAATAGCCGCGCAGCCATCTGCTTATGTCCGCACGGACAATTAGCAGATTCCGTGTTGCACCTTTTCGTATTTACAGAGATTGTGAGGATAATACTCTCTCGAATATCACCCTAATTTTACAGGCGCGCTCGACGGGGGAAGACTATCTAATCTTATACGTAAAAGTGCTAGCGTTCCGTCGCAATCTTACCTGCTTTCGAGCATTTCAGCCTGGAGAAGATCATCGTGAAGTGGACCGAGGGAAGGTCAAAAAGACCCCTATCCCTACAATGATAATTCGAATGATTGTTGCGATGCCTTCCTCGATCCTTCAGTATTGTTGTTGCGCACGAAGTTCACCTTCTAGTTTCTGCCATTTTCAACCCAAATTCTCGGAAGATTTGTGTCCGCCTGCGTGGAAGATCCGTGGCCGCCCTGTGGAGATCCGCATAGCACAGCACAACTATCCGCAGGTGTCTGCGCGGAATAACCACGGAATTCCTCGGAAAAGGTTAAGTTTTCCGTGTCATGTACCGTATATCATGTTACCGGGGTGACTAGGTGATATCTGGGGTGTTATAATCCTTATATCCAACACCACCACCCAGACACCGGAACTGTACTGTATACCCATCATCACCTAACAAAGACTCCTTCCCCAACAGCATAGAAGAAACCTGACGTACGTAGCTGAATTGATCTGCAGCATGTGTTGTCTCAACTACGTAGTTAGGAGACATATCTACATCCTGGTTTATATGTACTCGTAATATCGGGATATAAATATAAACCTTCTATTTCGGACATCAAGTGCACAAGTACTGCATATGCAGGAGAACCACAGTAAGCTTGTACAGTAAGCCAAGAGTCAAAGGTAAATGTAGTTTTCACTGCATGAGGGCCTAGGAGTGACTGTAGGTTACTGGCTGGACTAGAATGTGTGGGTGTGTGGGAATGATATTACAGAACACTCACCATCATCATTAATAATGGTGACGGTAGCCATGAAGGAGACACCCCTCATGACACCAAAGGCTTGAGCTGGTTGGGGGATCACTAGTGTAAGGAAGAAGGTCTCGTCGAGCTCAAAGATATCATCATCTATAATGGCGATGCTGAAGTTTGCCGTGGTGGACTCAGCTGGGAAGACGACTCAATAATTTCCCCCAGTGTAGTCTTGTCCATCTGAGGTCACATAAATAGAATGAGAGAGGCAGACACAGGTTATGTATCATTACAGTATTGGAATGGCAGGCCTCATGTGAATTCCAGTGGAGTACATGGCATGTGAGACTTTGCTTATTCAATACTATAATCATGTGACTGATTGCAATTCATGAAGGACACTAAAATGCCTGAAATGGCAGATACATAGTTACAATTAACCCATTAAGTACCGTTCATGCAAATATGAGTCAAATTATTGCGCGCGCAAAAGGCCCAATGACGCATATTCGCATCAAAGACGATAGTACATACTTTAACAGACCCTTCGGTGGCTACAGAGGACAATGTCTCTGAGCTTTCATGGTATCCTTGTAGTCCTTTGTCTATATTTTGGGTACTAAACTGTCTCTCCTGGCCTTTCTCCCGGCAAGAAATAAAGCATCGAATCTTGGGAAAGACTGCGAACGTCTTGCACTGGCAACAGAGAATTGCAGAAGAGATTGTAAGTTGGTTGGAGGCTAGTCGTAGAGCTTTTACATCTCCTACCATTGTTTCACATCACTACTGACTCATATAAAAACTGTATTATGCGGTACACCAGCTTGCTTCATGTTATGTATGTACCCAATCTTTCCTTCTTCGAGTCTGAAAAGGCTTCATTCGCTTAAAAACATCCAAACCTCCTCCTTTACTACAGCGTGAAACATTTCGATGCTCATCATCTCAATACTGACTTGAAGAAAGGGTAGCAAGTTGGTGCTGTTTAGAATTTTTCTGCTGCAATTTTGAATAAATTTAGAAACTAAATGCTACTGCATGAAATTTAAGTTAGGGCTTAATGGGTTAACTGGACTCAAACATTGATGCTGAAGCATACACGCACAAACCAGCAGGCAAATATATGCACTAGCCTTGACTCAGAACATTCATCTACTCACCTTCAGTTGTGCCATCACTGGTTTGCACAATTAGAGTGAAAGGCTCATCTGATGGGACAGTGCACATCACCATTGCCACAAGTGGTCCCATGTCCTCCCTCACCTCATGCATAGTGCGCACAAGCATGCAGACAAGCTCTGTTGGAAAGAGAGATGATGCTAAAACATGCATACAACTGTTCTAACAGCTAAGTACACTTCAATGCCTTTTGTGCTTAATTCAACACATTATTTATCACTCTTGCTAATAGACTATTCTCAAACAAACATGTGTAATAATTACTGTAGCAATACATATGTAATACATATGTATTGTATACTTACTGTATACATGTTGTGTTGTGTACATGCAATAAATTTTATATATTATATATATTATACGTATTATATACAATTACTGTAGCAAAGGTAAATCAGACAACTAACTAATGTAATGATTGATTGTTAAGTGTATGTATATGTGACTATTCCGCAAGAAACAGAATCGAGTAGTGGACTTTTGTGGACACACACATGTGCACACGCACACACACACACACACACACACACACACACACACACACACACACACACACACACACACACACACACACACACACACACACACGCACACACACACACACATACACACACACACTCACACACACTACAGTAGAGTGTAGTAAGATGGGACTTGATCTACGTATATAAGTACCCTCAGTTGTGCACACAAAGTGAATCTTGCATTAGTAACACACAATCTTGTACTAACCTTCATCATCATTAATGTTCACTGTAGCTCTGTCTGGCGTTCCAGGGACAATTCCCATAGCCTGCATTTCTGGGGGCACTGTCAGTTCAGCAGTGAAGCTCTCCATACCCTCTCGGGTGCTGTCGTTGACTGTGCTGTACTCCACTGTGGCCACGCTACTGCCTATCTCAAAAATGCCACGTCTCTCTCCACCTTGGTAGTCAGCAGGACCTACACAGGAGAGTGCAGAAGCACATACAATGCCAGTATTCAGGAGATGAGGATGCAGGCAATACGTAGGAGTTTTCTGAATGCATACAATGGTGCAAAATGGCAAGTGATATTTTCAAGTGTATACACCTGTAGCTGATCCATCCCTAGTCTGCACCATCACAGTGATGGTGACTGAAGGATCCACATCCCTGGTCAGTCTCAGAATGAGGTCAGCAGGCTGGCCCTCTGTTACACTGTATGTAGCTGGGTCAAAGTACACCTCAGCAGTCGTTTGGTCTAGAATGGAGACAGTGGCCTCTGATGGAGTTCCCTCAAACACACGTGGGAGACCAGCAGGAACAGACAACACGGCTGTGAAGACCTCATCATTCTCAACAATGTTGTCTGTCTCGGTATGGACAACAAGTGTACCCGTCTGGGTGGTAACATTGAACACAACTTGATAGGACCTGTCTTCGTAGTCACCTGGGGCTGCAGGGGTAGATAGGCACATATGGTGCATTTAGCAGCCCCTCCAACAAATGCAGTATAATACCAGGTACTAGTGGTAACACCAGATAAGTTGAAATCTCCTACTGCACAAGAGTGTTTTAGCTTTGTGCAAGGGGAAAGGTCTGAGCCTTGAAGCTCTACACAGGAATTTTCCATAGCAGTGAATGATTCATTCGGCATTGTCATGCCTAGAACATTTTGTAGTCTCTCTCATACCTACGTATTCAAAGCTCCGCAGGCAAACTTTGGATTGAAGTTTTAGTGAGACAGTGAATGCGAACATACAGGGCTCTATAGGTTCACTTCTCAGAAGCACAGAAGACAGGTCCTGGACTGTGCACAAGCTTTAAACAGTAAGCCAACACAGTAAGCCACCACCACTATGGGTTATGTGAGACATGGAATCAATGAGCCAGAGAAAATACCATCAAAGTATATACATACGCACTTTCAGTCGTAATGGTGCTAAGAGTTCAGTTATTTCTCATGATCAACCATAAGTTTTGTACTTAAGGTGTTAATTGAAACAGATTTAACAAGTAGGACAACCTCCTCCTGCACACTAGCATCACACTGTTAGTGTAATATTTTATATAGAGATTATACACATAATGGTTACACTGTAATGTGCAGTGTACAAGGTAAAATGCATTTCACGTACTTACCTACAGCTGTACCATCCTCAAGTCTGACATCAATGGTGAAAGGAATTGTAAACTCATTGTCTGTTCTAAGGACAAGCACCTGGTTTTCTCCCTCAGGCACAGAGTACACAGCAGGGTCAAAGAACACCCTCAACTCTTTGTCACACATAGAGAAGAGGAAAAGGAAATATACTGTAGTATCCGACGGCTAGCTACCACTAATCACAGAACCGGCACCAGGCAGACCATTAACTCCATGAATCAACACGAGGCAAAAGCACTGCACTGCGCATGCGTACAACAAGGTAAGGCAAGCTGTCCCTAAGTAATCATGCATACATTATATTGTATAGTCTAACACAGTTCACTACACTCCTCCCCCCATAAAGGAGACTTAATATGTCAAGCGGTCTGGGGGTCTTCTAGCGCGAGATGGGTAATGTCGCTCTGGTTCTTCAACTCCGTGGGTCAATTCCGATGTCAACTCCTGAGTCGGGGGATCAACCATCTGCGCATCTGATTCCCTGACAGTAACAGGTGTGTCGAAAGTATCCGGAGAAGTCGTGGTAACATCCTTGGTAACCTCCTTTAGGGGCCGAGGGATGTCCTCATCATCAGCCAGTTCTGCTGATTGATCACTCCTGGCACCACGCTTCCTGATATGGTCCATGTGTCAATTGCAGGTACGGCCATCTTGCAGCTGAATTTCAAAAGACAGCGGACCCGTCTGTGCCCTAATGTGCCCAGACAACCACCTCTCTCCCTGTCCAAAATTCCGGAGGAATACTTCCTCTCCCACGTCAAAACTGCGAGCTCTACAATGCCGATCATGATCCTCCTTCTGTCTAAGTTGTTTCTCAAGAACTCGTTGCTGGACACTCGGTTGAAGACAATCCAGCCTTGAACGAAGTCTACGACCTAAGAGCAACTCTGCTGGTGAAACTCCTGTCGTTGAATGTGGTGTAAGTCTGTAGTGGAAAAGAAATCGGGCAAGTCGGTCATGCACCGTGCCACTTGTGGTTTTGCGAAATCCCTGCTTGAAAATCTGCACTCCTCTCTCAGCCAGTCCATTTGAGGATGGATGGTAGGCTGCAACCCGGATGTGGCGAATGCCATTCACCTCACAAAACTTGCGAAATTCTTCAGCCACGAACTGTGGGCCATTGTCTGAAACTATGGACTCAGGAATGCCGAATTGTGCGAACAACTGCCGTAGATGCTGGATTGTGTTAAAGGCTGTGGCTATCTTCATTGGCACTACCTCCAACCACTTGGAGTCGGCATCCATGACCACTAGAAACATCCTTCCCTCTAAGGGGCCAGCAAAGTCAACGTGTAACCGCATCCAAGGCCGGGTGGGCCAGGACCAAGGGTGTAATGGGGCAGTTGGTGGAGAGGGACGTTCCTGCTGGCACTCATGACACAGTCTGACCATCTGTTCAATTTCGAGGTCCATGCCTGGCCACCATACCAGGCTTCGTGCCAGAGCCTTCATTCTTGAGACCCCTGGGTGTCCACCATGCAGGTCTACCAAAACCAATTCTCGGCCTGGTGGGGGAACCACCACTCGGTCACCCAGCAGCACACAACCATTGTGTACAGAGAGCTCCAATCGCCTAACCCAAAAGGGTCGCAGATCATGGTCTGGCCTTTCCGGCCAACCAGTGCGTATGTGCTGCAGCACTCGTGACAGACATGGGTCCCGGCGAGTCCATTGGGCAATCTGTGTGGCTGAGATAGGTGCAGTCTGCAGTCTTTCCACCATCAGTACCAGTTCTCCAGAGAGTGGTGTTTCCACTGGAGTGTCTGGCAATGGCAAATGACTCAAGGCATCTGCATTAGCATGTTGGCTGGTGCTTCGACAAATGATAGAATACTCAAACGATGCCAGTGTCAGGGCCCAGCGTTGGATCCGGCCTGATGCTTGTGGTGGAATTGCCTTGTTTTCATTGAACAGGGTCAGCAAGGGTTTGTGATCGGTCTGTAAGGTGAAGTGATGGCCATATAAATAGGACCAAAACTTTTGCACCCCGAACACACATGCCAGTGCTTCCTTGTCTATTTGCGAGTAATTCTGCTCTGCCTTAGTGAGAGTGCGAGAGGCAAAACCAACTGGCTTCTCAGAGCCATCAGGCATTCGGTGGGAAAGGACGGCTCCAATGCCATATGCAGAGGCGTAACAGGCCAAGATGATTTGTAGGGTGGGATCAAAATGAACCAACAAGCTGGATTTCTGTAATAGTTTCTTGGACTCCTCAAATGCTGCAGCTTGATCTGATGTCCATTGCCAACGTACACCATCTTTCAGTAGCAGGTACAGGGGGGCGAGTGTGGTCGACAGGTTGGGCAGAAAACGTGAGTAATAGGAAAGGAGGCCCAAGTATGATTTTAATGCTGCTACGTTCTGCGGGCTAGGGAATTCATGCAGCGCTTCCACCTTTTCCGCAATTGGGTGGAGGCCTTCCGCATCGATCCGGTGACCCAGATATGTGACAGAGGATCCCAGAAAAACACATTTGTCCTTCCGCAGCTTTAGTCCAGCCTCCTGCAGCTTTTGCAATACTGCCTCCAGGGTGTCCAGATGCTCTTGCTCAGATGGCCCGGTGATGAGTATGTCATCGAGGTAGACCACAACCCCTGGAATGCTACCAAGGAGGCTCTCCATTACCCTTTGAAAGATACCTGGTGCTGACGACACACCAAAGGGTAGGCGATTGTAACGATACAATCCTCGTTGAGTATTGATGACCACGAGACTCCTGGAATCGTCATCCAAAAGGATTTGCTGATAGGCTTGACTCATGTCTAGTTTCGTGAATGACTGGCCTCCTGCTAGTTTCGTGAACAAATCTTCTATGCGAGGAATTGGGTAACGGTCAAGTTTGGACGCCTGATTGACGGTGAGTTTAAAGTCACCACAAATGCGCAAGGATTTGCCATCTTGCTTCACTACTGGGACAATAGGCGCTGCCCAGTCTGCAAACTGTACGGGGGTGATGACGCCCTCCCTTTCCAAATGCTCCAACTCCTCATTAACCTGCCCCTGCAAGGCATAGGGGACTGGGCGTGCTTTACAGAAGCGCGGTTGCGTTCCCGGCTCAACAATGATCTTTGCCTCGTAACCTTTTAGGGTACCTAATCCATCCGCAAACAAAACCTGATGCTTGTCCAAAACACTGGCCAACCTCTTGCTCTTTACCATGTTGATTGATTTCCAGTCAAGGCGAATGGCTGACAACCAGTCGCGTCCAAACAAGCTTGGGCCATCCCCTTCAACAACTATCAGAGGCAACTTTGTCTGTTGCCCCTGGTATTGCACTTCCACGTCCACCTTGCCTACCACCGGAATGGTTTCCCCCGAGTATGTGCGCAATTGAGTTCTAGTAGCCTGCGTTGTGTGACTAGGCAGTATCATTTGAAATGTCTTCTCTGAGACCAAGGACACTCCTGCCCCTGTGTCGAGTTCCATCACCAAGGGCTTCCCTTCTAACTTCACTTCTATTTCCAAGGGCCTGCCTGGTTCGGACCTAATCTGCTTTAGCCAGTAGGTTCTCTCGACCTCCTGATCAACCTCCACAGTCTGAACCTGGCCCCTTCTAGGTATTTGCCCATTTCTTTGGTTGGACTTTTGGGTAGATTGGCCCTGGAGTTGGGCTCGACAGACGGCCCGAATGTGTCCTCTTTTCCCACAATTGTAACACACAGCTGAGATCATGGGACATTGAGAGGCCCTATGTCTGGCTTTTCCACACCGATAACATTTGGTGCCCTCCCCTGCACTAACCTTATTCACCTCCTGGGTGGCAGGAAGTGTCTCCTGCAACTGTCTGGCATTCCTTGCTGCTGCCTCTCTTCCTTGGGCAACATCCACAGCCTTTGCGAAGGATAGCTCTGTCTCCGTCAGCAGCGCTTTTTGCGTTCCCTCGTCTTTCAGACCACAAACAAACCGGTCTCTGAGCACCTCATCCAAGTACGCGCCGAACTCGCAGTGTGTGGCCAGTCGACGGAGTTCCGCTACGTACTCCGCCACTGTCTCTCCTGGTGCCTGGCCTCGCTGATGTAACTTGAAACGGTCGGCAATGATGAGCGGTTTCGGCTCGAAATGGCTTTTCAGGGCCGTCACTAGCTCCTTGAAGGACTTATCCTTGAGCGCAGCTGGCGCCAGGAGGTTCCGTAGGAGGTCGTACGTCTTTCCACCTACGGCGCTCAACAACACCGGCACGTGCTTTGCTGCAGGAACATCGTTCGCTGAGAAAAAGAACTCGACTCTCTCTACGTACGAGGAAACTGACTCTGTCTCCGGATCAAACTCGGAGAACTTCCCGATACACGCGGTACTAGCCATCCTGGTGAGTCTGAATCCCACCTTCGTTGCCAATGTAGTATCCGATGGCTAGCTACCACTAATCACAGAACCGGCACCAGGCAGACCATTAACTCCATGAATCAACACGAGGCAAAAGCACTGCACTGCGCATGCGTACAACAAGGTAAGGCAAGCTGTCCCTAAGTAATCATGCATACATTATATTGTATAGTCTAGCACAGTTCACTACATATACAAAATTGAATGTGAGATATATGTCTTTTCTTGTGTACACGACATAATGACCAAATATGGCTGGAGCAAACTCTTCAACATTTTCATGGCTACTCATGTGATTGCATGTGTGGTGCACTCGTAACTTTTACGAAGAAACTTCAGAAGTGTGGCAAATCTCGTTTGACTTTATGGTAGCTAGACAGAGGGCCGACTATTCTGTAGAATAAGGTTTAGCGTGAAAATCATGAGAAGGTCACATCCTTTCAGTCAAGGCTAAACTTGTGATTCATGTGATTAAAATATGAGATGCGGGAATGAGAGACATGTTGCAACAATAGTGTTTGGTGTGTTAAAGCAGTGATCTGACAATTCCATGTAGGTGAAGTCTATTCAGAATTCCTGTGTGGAACTTCAAGACTCAGACCTATCCTTTGTACAAAAACATTGAATATAAGTGACTTTTTACGGCTCCATTTACGAACAGGGAATAGTAGACAGCATCTTGTTATATATCACGTTACCGGGGCAACTGAGTAATGTCTGGTGTGTTAAAAACTTATATCCAACCGACCGACACTGGAACTGGTGAATATGTTATCACCAGTAGCAATGCTTACATATCACCTATCAAGAAGAAGAAATCCGACATAGTCTGGGAAACTAGAGTGTGCTCTGCCATCAACGACTCTTAGTCAATCTCCGAAGATAAGGAGGAATACAGTGTGATCTTCTCACTCTCCACTTGGTCGACTGCAGTGGACGATCAAAGTTGGAAGGGTGGGCACTCCATCACCAAAGAAGTCCTGTACATGTGCTCTGCCATCCAAGGCCTGTGAAATAAGAGTGTACTCCGCCATCAACACTCAAAATACAATCATAGACTGCTCAGTGTTCGTACAGAAGCAAGCACCAAGTGTAACACTGCAGAAGTACTCTATTATAGCAGTAAAAGACACTAGTAAAACGGCTGTGAAAGGTCAGCTAGGTGATAATATATATTATAGGTGGAGGATGTTAAACATGTGGTGATGAGATGCACATATGTGGAAGAGGAAAGGGAGAAGTTGGAGGAGTTGATGAATGGGAGGGTGGAAGGATGGCAGGGTATGGATGACAAGGTTAGAGTGATGGTTGTAATGGACAGAGCGTGCAGAGATGAAGCTGTTGGAAGAGCAGTAGAGAGAATATGGCTGAGGCGTTTTGCAACACATGGGCCCCATCCCTAAACCCCAATCCCTAGCCCATATTAGCTGCTATGCTGTTATTGACATAGATACCATCAAGGGTTGACAGCAAGGGTCTTGACTCGACCTGCCAGCCATAGATACCATCAGGGTTGGCAGCAAGAGTCATGACTTGAACCTGCTAGCCATAGTTACCATCAGCATTGGCAGCAAGGGTCTTGACTCGAACCTGCCAGCCATAGACACCATCTGGGTTGGCAGCAAGGGTCATGACTCGAACCTGCCAACCATAGTGACCATCAGCACTGGCAGCAAGGGACATGATTGATACAGCATGCAGAGAGGAACAAAGTGGTTGGAAGGGCATGCACTGAAGAGAACGTTATTAAACCCACACCTCAAGTCGTTGATTCTTTGTTATTCTGCTATTTTGACATTATATATATATGTATATACGTATATCAGTGCTGCATGGGGCAGTGATGCCCTAGTGTGCCTTGGCACATGATGCACTTAAATGATATGATATGATATGATATGATATGATATGATATGATATTAATTATACCACACTCAGTGTTATACTAGTATGTGTCCACTGCTTCTTCCTTGCCCTTCTCCTCTAGTACATCAGTGTTTTATGCTAGTGGTGTGACTCCAAATTGCATTTATTTGCTATCCATGGATGGGGCGGCGCATTGATAGATTTAATGCACAAAACTTACTATGAAGGTGTACGTAGGTGTCATCCTAATGTTGACTAATGGGTTAAAAATTCTACACATCTTATTGAAGGTTCTAGCTCTAGCTATGGAAAAGCTAAGCGTCAATTGCGCTGCACGTTCTGTGGTGAGGAGCTAGCATGCCATACTGCATTGACTGAATCACTGTTTCAGAAGTAAGGAAAGGTCCTAGACTAGCTAGACTAGCACCTGATTACTTTTCAGCAATTGTGGTCAACAACGTAGTTTGTTGACAACTAATGGATTAAATACACTAGTTGTTTCAGCCCTAATACAAATAGCCACAAACTGTCAAAGATGTAGAATATCAGGAAAAAATTGTTATGGCACCTGTAGGGCTGATAACAGCGAACTTGAGCAAATCGCAAAGCATTCATTCTCACCATTGTCATCTTCAATCTCCACTGTAGCTCTCAATGGAGACCCCTCATTTATCCCATTGTCCTGTAAAGTTTGGGCAACACTGAGATCAAGGAAAAAGTCCTCTGATCCTTCATAAATGGTATCATTGATAATTGCCACCACACCATCACCAGCACTACTACCAGTAGGGATGGTAATAGTTAGAGAGTAGCTGCAGCTCATCACTAGAGGATCAGTTCCAGAGCTGTCATCAACTGGCTCATGATAGTCCGAGCCACCTGACATGAAACAATGAGAGGTACAGCAGGTGCATGAAGCAAGGTACTGCAGGCCAGGTGAGTCACAATGGCAAGGTTATGCTGTGTCCTTATGTACCCTGTGCATACACATGTAACTGATGGTATGAAATATTATTATAATTGGGCAAAGTATATATGTTCACCCTATCTTGCACAAAGGGTACATTTCTACAGTAAGCCTCCTGACATGAAACAATGAGAGGTAACGTTCAGCAGGTGGTAGGGGAACACCAGGGTAGAGTTCTACAGTAAGCTGCTGCTAGAAATAGGTACACTTCACTCCACAGGAATATAAACTGTACACCCAATCTATATACTCACATGTAGCAGATCCATCTGCTCCTGTTATCACCACCTCGTAGTCAAAGGAGGCAGTACCGGTTGCAATCACTCTGTACAAGAGGCTACCGGCATCCTCACGAACAGAGTAGCTGTCACTTTCAAGCATAACCATCAAGGCTGTGAGCAGGATTGATCACAGGAGGAGTACTTTCACTGTTTCAGTACTGAATGTAGTACACTAACAATGACACGGAGTACACATTAATATACTAGTCAAGGAAGTACTGCATGCCAGAAGGGTGGAATAACAACTTCACTACAAGACTGAAAGTGCATCGTCCAAACATATATACAAAACTATATGCTTTCTTGAGCCTATAAAACTAAAATCATGAACATTTACAGCACAGAAAGGACCCCTAAGCAGGCGTCCATACTTCATAATGTGCTACTTGTGTAATGCTATAATTATGTACGTATAGCTTGTGCATTCTCAAAGGTCTTTCAACACTGCTGTGAGAGAAGTGACATAAAAATGCATGTTAAACTTGCCAACTGTGTGTTTAGCATATACAGCCACTACAGAAACTTGACTGAAAGATGGTGATGTTGCAGCTCTGAATGGGTACTCTTGGTTTGGCCATAATCGACAGGCATTGAGTAGGAAGGCTGTGAGAGGTTCGGGTGGTGTGGGGGTATTCGTAAGAAATGCCCTCCTTAATGGCTGGGCACTGGAAGTGGTGTGTGCTGAATTTGAGGACATTCTGTGGCTGAAACTGGAGTGCTCTCAGGTGAGCTCCATAATAGTGTTGGCAGTCTACTACCTTCTTCCAATGTCGTCTAGCAGAGGAGTGGATGTGTATGAAAGATTGTCTCAGTTGGAAGAACAGGTGGAAAAGTTTGCTGATTTGGGGATAGTGGTTTTAGGGTGGTGATTTCAACTCAAGGTGTGGCTGTCTGAAAGATGTGGATGGGGATATAGTTCCGAGAAATGTGATTGATGAAGTTAAGACAGAGCAAGGGGAAGCCTTGGTTAGCCTTTGAGAAGCTCTGGGCTATGTTTGGTTAATGGTAGAGTGGGTCAGGATAACTTCACATGTATTTCAAGTAAAGGATGTTCCTGTAGTGGACTACTGTTTGGTCTTCCAAGAGGACCTAAATGTGGTAGTAAGTTCCAAGTTAAGACTATGGCTGAGTGTGAGGAGGAGGGTGGCATGGACTTCGAAGCCCAGAGAGTTCCTGATCACTCTGTTCTGATGTGGAAATTGGCATTGGCTGGAAGTCGAGACGTGCATGCCCAGAGGGTGAGGAGTGGTGTAGAGGGTGGCACTAATAGACACTTTATAGTACCTAGGAGCTATCTGTCTGGTGATGATGCTGCCTCAATTGGATTGCTGAAGAGTTCCAGTCAATGGCAAGGATCAGGTGAAGCTGGATGATGTTTATGCTAACTAATGGAGTTGATCCATGGCAAGCGGGTTGGTTGGTGGAGGTGAGGAGTAAGCGTAAGAGAAGTCAAGAATGGTTTAGTAAGCAGTTGGCAGAGTTGAAGAGGTCGGTTCGTGAGGCTGAATCAGCGTGGTTGTGAAGTGGATTGAGAGAGGATAGAAGTGAAAAGAGGAAGGTGTATCTAGAGAAGCTGAGATTCTATGCTAAAGCTGTGCGTAGGGTGAAGAGAGAGTATGAACAGAGTATGAGAACAAAATTGGAAGAGAAACCTGGTTCTGGTGATTATTGTAAGTGTGTCAGTGCTGCTGGTTTGACTAATAAGAGTAGGCGCAGGGTCAACCTGGAGGAGGTGTACGACCAACAGAGCAACATCAAAACCGAGAAGGATGCTGTGGAGGTATGGAGGTCGTACTTTGAGGCACTGCTGGGTGGTCAAACTGAGCAGGATGAAGCTGACACTTGTATTGAATTTGAGGCTGTACAGCCAACGATATGCGGTGGAGATGGCGCTCAATCCAACTTGTGTAGTCTGTTGGATATGCCTGTTCTCCAAGACAAAGTGAACTGTGCCTTTTCCTGGGTGAAATAAGAAGCTGCTCCTGGGAAGGACGGTATCTCCTTTCGAATGATGAATACTACTGCCTTAAGAGATTTCTGGCTTGCTCTGTTTGGAGCTTGTTGGAGGACTGGTATGATTCCCTCGGAATGGTGGAGGAGCTTGGTGGTTCAGGTTCCCAAGAAGCTGGGTGTGGTGTGTGCACATGTGCCTGATACATTCAGAGGAATTGCATTGACTTCAGTGGTGTGTAAGGTCTTCTGTCACATTTTGAAGGAGAGGTTAGGTACAATGGTTGAGGAATGGAATTTGGTGGTGGAAGAACAGGGTTGCTTCAGGAAAGGCAGAAGCTGTAAGGATCAAATTGTTTCGTTGATGTTATTGTGTCAGACTAAGCTTGCTACACAGGAGGGTGGCCTTCATTGTTTCAGTAAAGCTTATGACAGAGTAGCTGTGGGAGTGTTTGAGGGGGTACGGTGTGAGTGGGAAGTTCCTAGTAATGCTACAGGCATTGTACCTTGAAACTCAGTAAAAGTGAAGATTGGCGACAAGCGAAGTGCATGATCACCTCCCGGTGAGTACTGGTCTGAGGCAAGGCTGTGTGTTGTCTCCTCTGTTATTCTCACTGTACATCAATTTCTTAGTTGTGGAGTTGAATGGAAGAGGTGTGGAGTAGAGTGTGGGGGTCTGCTCATTCCTGGATTGCTGTTTGTTGATGACACTTCCTTGTTTGGTGAGGATGTTGAGGGATGGAACAGAGCCTTATTGTCCTAGAGTGTGGGATGAATGAAGTGGAAGACTGTGATCATTGGCTGCTACCGTGTTCGAGATGGGATATAGAAAGGCGACATCTGCTGACAAATGTTCAACAAAGACTCCCTAATTTTCAGCTCAATCAGCAGTAGCAGAGCATGCCATGGAGGAGATGCACGCGATTGTGGACAGTCATCCATACTACACACAGCGATGCACACTGGAGGCATGGCACATCAGATCGGAGAGGAACAATCTAAATAGAGATGTAGGCCCATTGCCATCCACCTATAACCCTCTTATTTATTCCCCAACTTCTTAACCCACTCAGTCATTACCACTAACATTAACTCACTGCATGCTTAGACTCTGAACTATAAACATTACATAATTGCACATTCAATTATCACCTTTACTTTCCCGCCCCCGCCTTTATTTACTTTCCCGCCCCGCCATCTCCACCCCCTTTACATGTACAAAAGTGCTTGCCTTGTATGGAGATCACCACTGACGAAGACCCCTGGATTGGGGTCGAAACGTCTGGTTAATTGACAAGATCCATCTGTCCAATTTCAGCCCGGCTAGTGTAGTACCAGAGATTTCGCCATTATATATATGTTATGGCCCGCTTCGCGATCGCTGACCCGTTTAGAAACGGGTTAACCCGTTTTGAAAGCAGTTAACCCATTTTGAAACCGGTCACGCGTAACGACCCGCTTCGCAACTGTCGACCCGTTTCATAACCTCGATCGAACCAGCTGTGCCATGTGCATGTTGTTGTTGGAGTTGTGCGGCAGGCTCAAAGTTTGTACCGCTTAAGGTGAGAGGTTTGGCACATTCACAATACAATTATTCTAGTATGCAGAGTTTACATACAACACGCACACTGACCACATATACTGATAAAGGTAGCAGTAAACTGCCAAAATGTTTAGTATTCTATAGCTTTTCCACTAGAGAACCATGTAGCTACATGCAACCGCACTCAATGGACAAGCCTCTTCAGGATGCATAATACATATGTGCATTTGTCATGCATATAGACACCAATAGCTTTGATCATGTCTTGTTCTGAATGTCCAGAAATCAAAGTGGAATACTCAACATATGGCATCCAGCAAGTGAACTTGAGGAGTATACTGGTACACTGTCATGGTCAGTACAAGGATGGAAGCAGGATGATTCCATTTCTTTGAGAGAAGCTGCAAGGAAATAATCTCCATGGATGATTTAGTTGCAAATGCTTGCAAGTGCAGAACTGGCTGCGTGACTCGCAAATGCCGCTGTTTGAAACAGAGCCTTGGGTGCAGTTCACATTGCCATGGAGCTAAACCTTGCTCCAACACACCTAATGATGAGAAGTTACAAGAGGTTTTTAAAGGCTGTTGACGAGGCGAGCAGGGAAGGTGACAGTAACACTGACTGTTTAATTGTTACCAGAGGTACAGCACACAGTGCACAAGGCAAGAATGAAGCTGTGGTCAGTGTTGCTTGTGAGAGAAGCACTGATCCTGCCATTGATATAACCAAGCTATCAATACTAATTTAAAGGAGCGAACGATCTGGACAGTTGTTGACGGCATGGCTTTGTATGAAGAAAACAGGTTCATTCATTACTTCAAAGCAAATTATATTACACATTCATGGGTTCAACTTCAAAACGGGTAAAACAGTGGGTAACAGCTTGTACCTACATGCATGACACCTAAACATATATGACCCTACCCACCTGATGTATAGTACAGTCAATTGAAGGGAGAGTGATCATGGGTGCATGTAATATGCATGTTGAGAGACACACAAACAACTGTGCAATACTTGAGAGTCAAGGATACGCGCGCGCGCACACACACACACACACACACATACACACACACACACACACACACACACACACACACACACACACACACACACACACACACATACACACACACACACACACACACACACACACACACACACACACACACACACACACACACACACACACACACACACACACATACACAAACACACTGACCAGTTTTCAAACTGGGACAACCTAGTTTGACATATTTTAAAACTGGACCAACGCGTCTTAAAAACTTGGCCTGAACTGGAATGATTTGCTTTACAACTGGCTCATGGTTTCAAACTGGGTTGACCCACTATAAAACTGGTTGCACTGGTTTGATCTGATGTACAACTCAGTTGAGCTGGTTCAAAACTCTAGGATGGCCTGGTTCTAAGAGTGGGTCAACCTGGTTTAAACCTGGGTCAGCCTGGTTTAAAACTGGCCTGGCCTTCCAAGAGTTTGGGCTGGGCTGGTTTGATGGGTCTACCTGCTTTACAACTGGGTGAGCCATGTTTGACTGTGGGTTGGGCTGATTAACAGCAGGGCTCACTGGTTGGCCTAGTTTAAAAGTTCATGTCCTCGATCGAATAACCTCAGCTAGTTCGCAAGCATTTTGGTTGCAAGCGGACCTAACTCTCAGCTTTGGCCACTCACGCTGCTCATTGTCTGATTCACTGCGGATGCTTGTTGCGAACAGAAATCCGCAAGGCTGCTGGCATTTCTTTCCTTAAAGGAGTACCAAGGAGCACAGAACGGCTGATACGCTCTGCGCGGTTACAAAACCGGCCAACCTGTTTCAAAACGGGCCAGTTTATACATTGCAACTTGGAATCGGGTCGACCGGTTTCGAAATGGGTCAAGTTGCGAATCGGGTCGTAACATATATATTGTTTCATTTTGCGATTTTGTTGTATGGCTTCATGTTACGGTAAGATATTTAATTATATATATAATACGTGAAGCCACGGTTGTATTCTTACACTGAAATTTATATGGCAAGTACAGGCGAAGTATTGCAGGAGAAACATTTATAATTCATAATTCATTATTAGAGTGCACCATGTGCCACAGCACACTAGGGCATCAGTGCCCCATGCAGCACTATATAGGAGTAAGAAAATAAATAAGCTGACATCAGTAATCAGTCCACATTGCGAGAGTCATATCATTCAGGATCTGGTTGAGGGATGGGAACCACTAGCTTATGTAAACCTCTTCTGCCATAATCTCTCCATAGCTCTCCTTACTGCTGGATCTGTACATGCTTCGCCCAGTGCTACTGCCACCCTCTCATTCTCCTCCATGCTCAGCCATCCTTCCACCCTCTCATCCATTAGCTCCATCAACTTCCCCCATTCCTCTTTCACATGTGCACACCTCATCACCAAATGCTCAACATCCTCTACCTCTCCACTCTCACAGCACTTACCTATTCTCTCTTGTCTCTCCAAACCACGCCATCTCCCAGTTTCAATTCTCAGTTCAGCTGTTCCTCCTCTCAACTTTGCCAACATTCTTCTCTGCCTTTTACCGTCAACCTCTACACATCGAGCCTTACATTCATAATCCATTAACCTTCCAATCGTTCCCAGTTTTGATTGTCCCCTGGCTTCCTCCCTCCAAACCTCTCTCACCTTCCTCCATGCTATAGCCTTCAAAGCCAGCTTCACTTCCCTCATCGTCAACCCACTCAGGGTCTCCACATTCAGCTCCTTCCACCCAAATACCTCCAAACTCTGCCATAAATCTTTCACCCACTTCACTTTACTTCCTAGCTCCAGTGCTTCAGTCATCACTGTCTTCAACAATCTGCCATCGGCCATTCTCATCACCTGCACACAAAACTCTACACTTCTCTTCATTGCTTCCCACTTCACTGGCAGCATGTTCATCTCAAACTGTAGGGAGACCAGTGGATGCAGTCTCCCCACTCCTAAAAAGATTCTTGCTGCCCTCATTTGCACATTTTCTACTGGCCTCAGCTGCCCTCCACACCCCCATACCTCTGCCCCATACAGTAATACCGATTCCACTAGCATCTCCATTAGCTTCATAAAGGTATGCCCTTTATAACCTCCCCCACTGCGGCCCTGCACCTTCTGAGCCAGTCACCTAGTGCTCTCGTCCCAGCCTTAGCCCTCTCCTCTGCCATTCTCGCACTCTGCAGGTGCTCATTGACCACACACCCTAGGTACGTACTTGTATTCTTCAACTACTTTGACTTCATCACCACCAACATAGAACTTCACTTCCGTCCTCTTCACACCCTTCTTCCTCACATGCATCACTCCACACTTCTCCACATTAATTTCCACCGCCCACTCACTACACCATTCAGCCAAGGTATCCAACCCCCGTCTCATCGATCTCTCATCCTCCGCTAAAATCACCGCATCATCTGCATACAATAACACTGAAATTACCTGACTTCCACATTTCACCCCAACCTCTGCTTCTTTCAATTTGTACACCAGAGAGTTCACATATAGCGAGAACAGCAGAGGCGAGAGAATACACCCCTGTCTCAGACCGCATGATACTCCGCAGGGTTCACAACACTTTTCTCCCACCTTCACCTCACAACTCACATCCGAATACACAGCCTAGCTTCAAGAAGGCTGTGACTCTACCTCTGATTCCCATTTTCTCCAGACAACCCCACAGCTTCCCTCGATCCACTCCGTCATAGGCCTTCTTAAAGTCAATAAAACCTGCCAACATCCCTCTTTTAGCCACTGCTTTGACCTGACCCAGCAACACCAAAGTCAACAATTGGCACTGCATCCCCTCCCCTTTCGAAACCTTCCTTGTTCTTCAGCCACCAAAATTCTTTCTTCGACCACGTGCCCCAACCTTCCCTGTATGACGCTACACATTGCCTTGTACGCCACCGGCACTAACGATATTCCCCGGAATTCATCTGTCTTACAAACGCCACTTCTTCTTTTCTTTGCAATGGGTACCACTGTGTTTCTCCTCCATTCTGACGGGATCATTCCATACTTCCAGCACCAATTAAACAAGGTGACCCAGAAGTCCACCACGACTTTGCTATCAATCATCTCCGGCGTCAGTCCATCACTACCTGGAGCAGCCTTTCACTTCAGTCCAGCCAGGGCCTGAACCACTTCTTCTCTTGTCCTATATAGGTGGCCATTTTCTTAGCGTTCGTGAAGGGGAAACGGCACGGAAAGGACTTCGAACGTCGCCCAGGTCGCCGTTGGTTGTGTTCTTGCCTACGGCATTGTGTTCTACGGCGTAAAAGCTCAAGGTTGCACGAATTACTTAGGCGACAGACAAGAGCGACGCTGAACTCGGTGAGTGCACAATATTGTTTTCATTGTCTTCGCTGTGACTTGTAGACTAGTGGTCTTCACCACGCTGCCGAGGATGATTAACAAGAGCAACGACAAGCTTTGCAAAGACCGTGAACCGTCTACACTAAGGTTATCCGGCTGTCTCTAGCGCAGGAATACTTGGCACACACTGGTATCGTCTTCATCTCTGGCGCGCTGCGTTGCACTCGAACAAATGGTCTTCTGACAGGACAAAAACATGGTACTGCACATTTATGCTTCTGTGACCCGTGTTTTTCTCGTGTGTGTTTGCACTTTCTGTTGGTGAAGCTATTAAATTTCGTTAACGTTCAAACAAACATGTTTTAACCCTTTAATGCCGAAGTTTATAATTCGCGCCGACCCCCCGAACGCCGGAGATAAAATGGCGCCGCCTAGGTAAGAACCAATATCGTTGCGTATTACACTTTATAGTCCTTTCTTACAGCCGAAACGGATTCAGTAAGGACTTTATCATGTATGTCCGTGATCCAGGAGGATTCTTGGTAGCTCTTGTTCTTTGCTGTTGTTAAATGCAACGGAAGCAACAATGGAGACAGCTCGTGCGGTCGAGGAAGATTGGCGTGAAGTCAAACGTAAGTGCGGGGTGCGAAGCTGAAGGCTAGTCTACGGCTGTCAGCCCGTATGATTGTGGGGTTGATTTTGACTCTGGCCGCTTTGTATACACCCGCGCGCGCGAATGTGGACGGCTACTTTCGTCGAGGAAGAAGGTGTCAGCATGGTAGCGGCTTAATTGTTCGCCGTGCGGGCGACGAGAAGACCGGATAGGTACGCCGTATGAAAGCTCTCGCATTGCTACAGGACCCCTGTAGCAGAAGTAGCTGCTCCAAGTTTGTAGTGCCAGGAAAGCAACTTAAATTTCGCGTGCTCCGTTATGACACATAAATGTGTCAACCGGCGTTTAAGGGCTAATAATATTATGACACATAAATGTGTCAACCGGCGTTAAAGGGTTAATTGTGCACAGTGTGCCAATCCTGTGCAAACCTGCACGTGTGAATGCTGGTACTGTGTGCTTGTATATATGTTTGATTGCATGCACTAATGAACTGACTTTATTTACGTGGTCCTGGTGCACAAATACCCTAACCAGCAATTAAATGCTAAGGCAAGTAGTTTGAGTTGGGGTGGCAGCCCTACGAGTTTTTTAACTCGAAATACTTGTTTATGTGCTCATAACAGTGCCTCATGCATTGGGCTTGTTCCCTAGTGCTCCTGCACGTGTGCACTCTAATATTGATATTGATTTTGATATTGATATATGATATATATATATATAGCAATACATGGTGAGCCCACACAGCCATGAAACTATGTATACGCTAATGTAGTTTAGAACAATACATCAAACTACATAGGTAGGGCCAACCCTTTACGGACAAAACAAAAGAGAATGTGCAGTGACCTCTGGAGGAACAAATGCTACAACACACCAGCCTGCTTGTCAGCAAACAAAAGCCTGACTTGGATGCACGTACATACACCCGCACCCTTATTTGTATATGAGCACAAAATACCAAGACACATGTATACTTGTTGATATATAGGTGATGATTGCTGTGTGTGTTTGTGATTACGAAAGAATCTGAGCTTCATCACAGCATAGGGAGCCCGATAGACGGGGCTCACCCAGGTCCGAAGACCGATAGAGATTATCTGGGCCGTTACTGTCCGTAGACCTTTGAAACAGGGGTGGGCGGTATTGATAAATATAGTACCTCGGTATTTCTTGAAAAAATATTGCGGTATAACTACATACCTACTATTGGAGTAGCTGATTTGTAAGCTCCTCTCAATAACATGCTGCGAAGTTCATAAGACCTTTTAAATGATAAAAATAACATTTTCTCAACTGTACGTACATATAGAAAGAGAGCCTTTAACAATAAAATAAGTTACTGTGTCGGAGCTTCTTCCATTTTGTGCCGATTCGTTCGTACACTACACGCTACGCGACCGATTCGTTCGTTTAGTGCCGGTAACGATTTTTTACGACCGGTGCAGACACAATCTACAAAACAAAATGGCCGCCCGGAAGCTTCTGTTCATCGGTCAGTTAAAAATCGTCTTTGTTACCATTTCACCGTCTGCCCAACGAGCGAAAGTTGTTCACAGAGATGTTCGAGAAGGTTAATGTTGCTCAGGAGTCTAATTAAGATCTTGCTTGCGAGTTACAGCTCCAAATGTTACTGAGGCTAAATAGTTATGTCACGGTATAATCGGTATCCGGTTTCCGGTATGACAGACGTACAAATATATACCGGAACGGTATCAATTCAATACCGCGATACCACTAAATACGGGTATACCGCTCACCCCTGCTTTGAAACGGCAAACCTTTCTTTCCCTTTGCCGTTTCAAAGGTCTACGGACAGAAATGGCCCAGATAATCTCTATCGGTCTTCGGACCTGGGTGAGCCCCGTCTATCGGGCTCCCTATGCTGTGACAAAGCTCAGATTCTTTCGTAATCACATGTATACTTGTATACGTACACATATACTGAATGTGGCACTGGCGTCTAGCACCTACTGACGATGTCACCCCAACCTGCACTAACCATCATCACTCCTGATGGTAATGCGTCCTTCATCAAAGCCTGGTCTCACTACTACTCCTTGCTGGTCATCAGAATAAGTAAAGGAGACTTGGAACTGTTCATCTCTCTCCACAAGAAGCTCATCTACCACTGAAATGTTGAACCGGACAGTGGTTTGACCAGCAGGGATTGTCACTTGTCTTGGGAATCCAGCAGTAGAGAAATCAACACCAGCTGTGAGGGGAATGGGAAGTAGTTGGTGATACGTATATGCAAGGTCGCTAAGCACTAATTCGCAGGTCTAAAGAAATTTTCCATTACCTTGTGCTCTGTTAAGATCTGGAATACCTGCAAGGAGAAAGCAGATATGGGGATTAAGCACCACCAGTACCCCTGCTAACAATGACCCCTGTAACAGCTTCGCTTCCCACCACTGTTAGCACAGTACTACCCTTTTCTGCGCCCACCTTGCAGTTCACCCACTGCCACATTGACTACAATGTCTTCACGGTAGGTATCATTCAGTCTCAAAGTCACTGTGACCACTTGCTCATTCTCAAAAATGCTGTAAGCCGTTCTGTCCAGGGAGATTGCCACCACCGCTGCAATGAACAAAGATGAGGTAGACATGACCAGTGCAATGGACAAGGTACGTTGTGTCAGAGCAACAGTACTGAATACAAGTCAGGTCAGGTCAGGTAATGTTTATCCACCTGAGAGACCACTAGCCAGAGGCTACTTTGTGGCATACAGTAAGGAAAAGAAAAGATACAAAATATAGCTAAAGGTCACAGTGAAACATGCATAAAATCAGCAAAACCAACCAACATGATGATGATGAATCCATCCCAATCAGCATTCTATTGGCTAGATGCTCAAGTGGGCTTAAAATGTCTATATTTAGGCTTTGAAGAAATGGTGTGAAAGTACACACGCTTGATATTGGTGTACAGAGCATGAAAAGCGAATGGAGTGCAAGCTAAAATGAGAAGAAATCCCATTGGTGAACATTATAGCAATGTTATTTCGCGAGCCCTCTTTTCCTTGAAGATTTCACAAACCATGCAGGTTCCAACTGTAGAAATCTTACAACTACCAAAATACTTATATATTTACCGAGTGATCTGTCTCGCTACTGTCGCTTCAAAGAACTTAAACATTACTGACGCTATCATAGATATGCTGTAGCCTGGTATGCTGTAGTCAGGTCATGTGTACAAGCAAGTCTGGTTGGCTTCAGTAGGATATGTTCTGTAGCAATGGGAAGTTAGAAACACCCTCAGGAGGTGGCAGTCGAGAATGTCTCATGTTTGCCACGTTCCGTGCACTATCTATGGAAATATAGCATTTTTATTTTTGCAAACCTACACTAATTTGCGAAATTCGCAAAAATTACGTCTTGCAAAAATTGTTTGTATACGGTAACTCATGTTTTCAGACATTTTTTCATTAGTCTCTAAGTAAACTGTGTAGATGATGAGAGACACTTCATGAGAGTAGCATTGTCAAAGACCAACTGAACAGATAGGCATTACTGTCTCGCAGCGACTTGTCATACTTTCCCAAGGACTTCTGCCATGTCTAGTATAGGCACATCATCAGACATGAACTGTTTGAACTACTGCATTCTGTTCCTGCAGATATCACCGTGCTGTGCACATACACATTCACAGAATCACTGTATTTTCATTCTTACTTCAATTCTATTCTCACATACACTGTTGCCAAACTTACTGTATACTCTTTCAAGGCCAATATCTTGCAGCCTTAATAATAAAGGGCATGATTTATGCACACGCAAGCCCCAAACAAAGGAAGGCTGATTTTGCTTGCAAGATCATGCCTGACCTGTTAACAATGTACGTATATATAAGTACACGTACATGTACACATTTACACATGCGTAAAGTTCCGTTAAATGCATAGTTTAGTTACATACACATTAGTGCTGTTAGTCACTCACCGTCCGTCAAGTCGCGAATCTCAATTAGTGGTTGCTTGGGACTTCTAATGGCCACAATGGAAGCATCTTCTGGTCTAGCAAGGTTAACATCGGCATTGAAGAACTCAGAGTACTCTGGTATGAAGTCATAAATGATATCCACAGTGTACACTTGTCGTGTACTCCCAGCAGGAAAGGTAATCTCAAAGGGTCCCCTTGGGGTATAGTCAACATTAGCTGAAGGGTATTGCAAGGGCATAAGAGAAGAGAGGTGAGTAATCGACAAATCAGTCAACGGTGTTACTATCTAGATGTACTTTTCTATAATGAAATTAGGTAGATACATGGGAGAATTGTGCCAAAGAAAAATGTATGAGGAAATGCCGGATATTATATGTACAAAAATTGACAAACATGTAGTGATTTAGTACTTCAAAATAGATAGCATATGTGATATGCACATGTAAAAGTGCTCTGGGTTAATACCACATCATGTTAACATTTAAATCTAATTAATTCACACTACTGGTGGAGTGTTTGGAGAACAGCATGACAGACCCTGAAAAGCTGGTGGGTACTGTACATATGCAGAAATGATCAGCAGCTGTCTGGTTTACCATATATAACGACTCTCCTGCTTGTCAGACCACAAATCATCTGGTACTGTTGTATTAACATCACATTCACACCTTATTCCCGCTCTTTACGCATATGAATTCTGCCATCTCAGTTTTGTAAGTGTTAATTCAGCTGATGAAGGTCCTGGATTGGACCAAAACGGCTGGAATCAGTTTAAGTGATTGGCTAGTGTGGCTCACCAATTGTTCTAATATGCAGGATCCTGCGTAGCCATGCAGAAGTCTTCACACCATTACCTTGAATGTATATATGTAGTCTACAGCCTATCGTTTGAATGCAGTCATGCGGTTGAACAAATTTCACAGCATATTCATTAACATTGCCTAACTTTGATGTAGGCTAGGTTAGGGTTAGGCTAACCTACGAACGTACAACCATTCTAATGCTTGTTCTATGTAGGCAACAAAAAATTATCACAGAAAAAGTTGCAAAACATTTCTCACAGGCAAACCTCCAATAGCTCACCAGTGGCAGCATCCCCAACACTGCTATTCAGCAGGTCCAGTGTGTTCACAATCACTGTCACAGGGAAGGGCACTGCCTTATCCAGCACAAGAGCCAGAGTGACAGGTCCATGCTCCTCCTCAATACTGTACCACTCCCGATCATACCGTACTGTCACCACCTCTGCAATGAACAAGGAAGAGGTAGATCATGACCAGGGCAATGCACAAGGTGCAGCCTAGTTTCAAAACAACAGTACTGAATGAAACACATTACCCTCAAGACCTCAACGCTCACTTGAGTGTCCATGGCCATGCATAATTATGTGGTACTAAATCTAACATGTAATGTGGAATAATATACTGTTTAGTGGTCCCATAGCCATAGTAACGGCTGTCTATTTAAGAATCCAAAACTTGTGGACTTGCCTTGGCTTCTGATGTCATGTGATGTCATTGTACACGTAACTAAATGCTCACTACCAAGGCAGAGAAGCTGCCTAAGTAGTGCTCGACAATACCTTGCAACACTTTCACATATGCCAGCTACATACTTTTGTGTCTGTAGAATTTACACCACTCACTACTTTGGGTGAGTATTCAACCACAACACGTACGATATATGTCACTAGTAACTTACATTTTGCCGCAGAACTGCCGCATAGGTAATCTGCAGATTCTTGGGCGGCAAAGTGCAGAATTCCATGAAGCGTCCGCGGACACCTCACAAACAGTCCGCGGACACCTCACGAAGGGGAACGCCGAGATGAATCCGTGGACCTGAAGTGTCGCGATGCCTGACGCCATTTCTTTGCGAACACGATTATAAGGAATGTTCGGGACTCTTCCTCTCTGCAACTACGATTAGCGACTTCAGAATCGTTGGTCTTCTTTGCGGCTAGTATTTATGGGGATGTTCACTCATAGCCACCCCGCCATTTTGTTCCACTCGAAGTGGTAACATTAACTTTTTTATTGTCTGTTATCGTTAATAAACGGTGAATGGTGATGGTGTTTAATCGTTAACTGGTAGTGATGGGCTAGGAGCAGTTTTCCAAGCACGTGATGTTGTCTTCGTTGCTACTTTATTGCTGATCTGTAGGTATTCAGTTTGGCTCTTCCTCTGCACATTTAGCGACATTCTTGTATATACTGCAGCCACCTATAGCCTGCCAAGAGTTTGCTTTGGAGACGGAACAAAATGGTGGTCTGGCTATGGGAGACTAACATACTCCGATCCCTTTTCATTGTAGCGCACCAAACCTTTGCCTTCATATCTGATGATAATAGCTACTGTCCATATGTCCTGAAATTTTTCAAATAACCGCATCTTCACAAATGTCTCTGAATAGCAGCATTATATATAACTAGCACCTTACCATCAACTGTGTCCAGAATCTCAATTACTGGCTGTCTGGGTTCTCCAATGGTGACCCCTGCTGGTCCAGCACTGACAATGTCAGCATTGAAGAACTCAGAGATCTCTGGTATGAAGTCATCAATGATATTCACAGTGTACTCTTGCCGTGTACTGCCAGCAGGAAAGGTAATTTCAAAGGGCCCCTTTGGGGTATAGTCAACATTAGCTGAATGGTAGAAGGACATGTGCAAACTGATAGTTGGCATTACTCACATAATGCTGAAGAAAACTATTTTAGGTACATATTTGACACAGAGACATAGCTTGCTCTGCAATATGCAGCATTCAATGTCTTACGCCTGATGTATGTATGGACTGAACTATGAACGTATGTACACAAGCATATACAGTTGCTGCAAAGATGTGCCATTGCTCCCACTACTTCCATGTACAACCTTGTCCCATTCCCATTCACTCTTTCAGTACTTCGAGTACTTCAAGTTAGTCCTGCACAGCCATCTTGCACCGCAAGGCCTACTAAATTGCGTATTCTTTCTTAACGGGAAGAACTTTTGCCTGCGCAGAGGTGCCGAGCACAGAGACCTTAAGATTTCCCAGCTGAAGCGTTCAGTTGTGAAGTTGACGGGCAAGCATGCAGTTCGATATACTTATACAGAGCACGTGTCCAAGAACAGGGCAGGAGGCCTGAAACAAATCAAGCAGGCAAACAAAACTGCACCTTCCAACTTCCAACTACCAAAGGCCGACAATGAGGACTTTTCCGACATCGACATTAAGGAGTTTCTACAGTTTTAAACACTGTGTGCTGCCGTTCGTAGTCTAGCACTTGCGTTACTGTACTTGACCTTTATAACTGCTGATTAATTTTGTGTTTACTTTGCTAGCCATATATGGAGAATGCGTGGGAAGGTGAGCATGAAGTGTTCCCGCCTTAAAGCCATATATGGAGGTGTTAGGGGCGCTTACGTGGTTACTGCAGTGCTGGTAACCTGTTTACCTGCACACCTGTGCCTTTGATGTATGACATCATCATGTGATAATAGAGCATACATACATATGTACATTGAATGCATTCAGCCATGGTGTGGGAGAGTCTCATATGTACATAGGACAGAAGAAGTGAAGTAGCAGACAACCTGCTGGATATAGTGCAGACATTTATGTACTATTAAATAGCCTTGTAAGAGTGAATAGCCCTATCACATGCAAAAATGCATAATAATTATTATAGCCAGCTGTCCATTCATGCAGAGGGTCTTTCCTTGCATACTCTTTGCATGTGAGACATGACATCAAAGTAAACAGAAACTGTATGACCCACGGTACCAAATTGACATTAATGTGGCAATCCCACATAAATCTACACCAGTCGCAAAGAAACGTGTTTTATACAGTACATTTGTGTATATTTGTCTTACGAACATTCTATATATTTAAGCCATTTAATCACTATAAACACAGACGAAATGTGCTTCTTAACTAGGGTCACTGACGGAGACTATTCTCAAACTATAAACACAGACGAAATGTGCCAGGTACCATCCAAACTGGAGTTCCTCACAGTGTGCATTATGTCCTTGACAAAGAACATATGAACATACTGTATAGCCGGAAAATTTGACAGCATATATATTTGACAGTTTGGCTTCAAACTGGGTTCATTTATTATTGGCGGAATTTAAATTTGACGGTGTTACAGCTCAAAGTTGTGACGTCATCGAGTCAACCGTGGCCGTGTACGCTGTCATTCGGTCTGGTTATGACAAAAGCCAACCATAACTTCGTTTAGTGCGAACGTATCAGAGTGTTAGTCAGGCCATAGGTGTAGACAACCTTCCCCAGCCTCCGCACGTGGTCGTATTCAATACGCGGGAGAAATGTGTGGCAGCTCTTGTGGGCCCATTCTCTGCTGCGAATCTGCCGATCTCTGCTCCCTGTTCCTGGTGTAGTCGTTGTACTTCGTCCGCTTTACCTTCGGCTTCACCGACGTCGCCGAGTCTTCGCGTAGGCACCGCTCCACTGCTTGGTTAGCTAGCTTGAGGTCCTTTCCCGTCAGCGATGTAGAGCTACAGGCTCGCTCGTCCGGTAATGCGCTTCTCTTTCTCTCCAGATACTTCAGCAACGCTGTACTTGCTCATTGAAAGTGCGGTATATAGCTGAGACGACATCGTATTGTTCACAGTATGCGATAAGTTTTATGCGGTTAGTATACGTAGCATGTAATATAAAATAAGCGTATAAATTTGGCGGATTTAAATTTGGCGGTTATCCGCGAGACCGCCAAACCGTCAAATTTAAATCCCCGTCAAATTTTCCGGCTATACGGTAGTTTAATTTCAGTGGAGAGACAATTAGCAGACAAAATGGGAGGGGGCTGCTTCCTATATATAGCAATGGTGATGACATTACACAGTCACGTCTATATAATTATAAGTAAGCACACCATCTGGTAGTGGTACAAGAACATCAGGGACATGGTAGGATGGTCAACACCAAATAATGCAATGTGTAGGAGATAGGCCCATTGATGCAAAAATGCGTCAGAGATGATATTGCACACTTTAACAGACCCTTCGGTGGCTACGAGAGAGCAATGTCTCTGAGCTTTTCAGGGCTGCCCCTGTAGTCCTTTGGCTATATTTTGGCTGCTTAACTGTCTCTCCTGGCCACTTTCTCGGCAAGAAATAAAGCGCCGAATCTTGTGCAAGGCTGCAAACGTCTTGCACCGCTAATAGAGGATTGCAGAAGAGACGGCAATTTGCTTAGAGGCTAGTCATAGAGCTGTTACATCTCCTACGATTGTTTCACATCACTACTAACTCGTATCAAACTGTATTTTGTGGTGTATACCAGCTCGCTGCATGCGGCTACGTACGTACCAATCTTTCCTCCTTCTTCGGCGAAGAGCGAATCTGAAACTGCTCCACTCGCTTCAAAAACATCCTAAACTCTTCCTTTACCACAGCACAAATCACTACAATGTTCATCGTCTCCATTCCAACACGAAGAAAGCGTAGCGAGTTGCTGCTGTCTGTTTTGAACGATTTGGCTATGCCGTCATTTTGAATTAAGTTAGGCACTGAATGCTACCTCGCGAAATTTAAGTTCGGGCTTAATGGGTTAACATGCTCACCAAAGATGCATTCCAGCCATATGCATAGTTAATGCCGTATAGGTTCAAAGTTTTTGCGGGATGTATATTTTGCCGCGACTGACCCCTTGGTGAGAATTTTTTTTTTTTTTTTTTTTTTTTGCGATTTTATTTTCGCGAAGCCCTATTTTGCCTGAATTTTTTGAGAACCGTGGGATACCCCTGTAGCAATTACACAGCAGCCAGAGAAGTACTTGTGCATGAACTGAGTGATCTGTCTTCTACTGTAGCAAAACAGGGAAGATCCTCACATGTGGCTGTCAAGAAAGCTGGTCTCCTATTGGCTACGTTCTGCACACAATCTCTGGAAATTTCATGTTTGTGTTTTCGCAAATGTGCACTCATTTTTAAAATTCGTGAAATTTATTTCTTGCAAAAGTTTGTATGTATTCGGTATACTCTACATGTTCAGCACATTTACAACAGAGACGCAACCTTGCAATAGGCAAGACAACAGACCACTTGTACACAAGCTGAAATATGTGTAGAATATACTGACGTTACATCTGCCGGTGCCTGTGTAGTCATTGCCCGAGCAGCGAGTGTGAGTGAGCGAAGTGAGTCCAATCAGCGTGCACCATTCAAGATTTCATAATATGCCTGTAACCTATATTATATATGGCTGTCTACGTTTGGCCCATAAATAGCGAATGATCATGCTACTTCATGTCTAGGACACGATTTCGCCCTTTGTATTTGCATCTACAAATAAATCAATTTATGAAGAGAATGCAGGAGCTATTACTGTTGGAGCAAGCAGCTGCTGTGTATGTGGTGAGTGGCTTTTGTGAAAGCCATAAAGGTGAGAGTCGCCAGTAGAAACTGCACCTTAGGCACACTTAAGCGAAATAGCCTATTCGCCATCAGCATATACCTACACGCCTTCTGCACTATTCTACAAAGTTTGGTAGCTCTGGGCACTTCCGCGATGAAGATATAGTAGTTAAAGCGAGTGTACGTAGGTAGCGATTCGCGAATAGAATACTAAATTCAGTATAAAACAATTCGTATACCGTGATAAAAAATGGCGATGGCAACGATGGAACTTGCTAAAAAGTGCCATCAGAGGGCTGGGAATCGACTTGCGCTCATCTGGAAGTACTAGTAGAGGGTGCTGGAGGGCTGGCAGAAGTGCGTGACTTGAAGAGCGCTCTAGCCGTGCCCTTCAGATAGTTAGAGGCACGCCGCTTCCTCCTGAGGCTCCTGACGCTGCTGCTGCTACAGGACGAACTAGTATTGGGCGAGGGTGTGGAGAAGCATCCTGATAGGTCCATTGGTTCGGGGGAGCTGCAAATAGACGATTCTGTCGAAGACATCCTAGTCAAAGAACTGCACACGAGAACTCGCCAAAACCGGTAAGAGAGGGCATTTCGATTCATCCTTTTGTCGGCAATGGAACTAATAATGAATTTTCCATGGGTTGCCTGCCAAAAGGATGTCTGATAGCCCTCAGGTAAACCAGAAAATATGATTTTCGTTCATGCAACATTATCGGCCATTTTCTTGAAATGGGGAATATGCGCTAAGGTGCGATTTCTACTGGCGACTCTCACAAATGGCATCTGGAACTCGCTGGGGCCTGAGGGTTCCGCATATTACTTCACAGAAGTAACTACATTTGATCAAGCATATTGCATAACATACATAGGTGCATGTGAGGCATGTCCAATACACTATGTGAATACCTAGTTTCATGTATAGAAAAGGTAGCTAGGCAAGATCAGCTTGGCTTGAGCGGGCCCTAAATTGTGCTCCACATTTATGCTTTGAAGAAACAGTGTGAAAGTACAGTACAGTACAGTACAGTACAGTACAGTACAGGCCATATGCTTGTCATTGGCATAAAAATCGGATGGAGTACAAGCAAAAATGAGAAGAAACTGCTGTAACAATTGACAATGCCTGCACCACTCACTGCTTCAAATTAGCTCATTGGTGTGTAAGTAATCAATGTAGACGATGAGAGACACTTTGTGAGAGTAGGAATGGCAAAGGCCAACTGAGCAGACAGCCTTCACTGTGTCGCAGTCACTTGGCATACTTCGTTGAGTTTTATGTCTAGTCCAGGTACATTTTTGGCGCCTGGCACCGCTGGACAATGTGTGAACCACAGGGCTCTGCAACTCGTGGGGATGACAGCACTGTGCACACAGACGTGCATAGAATTGTTGCGTATTTATTCCTACTTTGGTCAATTCCATACTTCATACACTGTTGCCAAACACACACAACGTCTAGCTACCACTCTTGCCCCATGGATGCAAACTGAGCATTGGACATGCTGATGCTGTGGCGGCAAGTATGCAGGAGCGACTGCAATCAAAGACGGCAGCACACACACTGCCTAGCTGGCGCGCAAGAGCAATTTGCGCCCTATTGCTGTGCTTCAGCCCCTCTTCTCGTGTCTTGTGACTTGTCTGACACTGTAGCAAATAAACCGGGCAACTACAATAGTCGCTTGTCTTCCCGATTTTACAGTGTATATCAATGACGATGGGCAAGGTAGCAGGACTGCTGCTTTCGTTTCGCTTGATATAATAATGCTCACTGGAAGCTCTCCGAAGGGAAAATTCGAATGGCTCGCAAGCAACAGCCATTTTCGTACTGTGCAAACTTGCCGTGGGCAGACAGCAAAACTGCGACGGCCGAATGTACCACGACATATATACACACACACATATATATATATATAAATATACAAACATAGCGCTTCCAGCCATACTACGCATTAGGTGGGGCTCGCTCAGGCTCGTCCCAACTACGTATATGTGGTACTGGCCTCTAGCACCTACTGCCGTGTCGCCCCAACCTGAACTAACCATCATCGTTCCTGATGGTGATGTTTGCCTCAGCAAAATCTGGATTTACTACTACTCCTGGCTGGCTGCCGGAATAAGTAAAGGAGACTTGGAACTGTTCGTCTCTCTCCACAAGAAGCTCATCTATTACTGAAACGTTGAACTGGACACTGGTCTGACCAGCAGGGATGGTCACTTGTCTGGGGAATCCAGCAGTAGAGAAATCAACACCAGCTGTGAGGGGAATGGGAAGCAGTAGGTGAAATTGCAAGGTCACTAAGCACTAACTGGCAGGTCTAAACACATCACTTTCCATTACCTAGTGCTCTGTCTGGAATACCTGTAAGGAGAAAGCAAATATGGACATTAAGCACCAGTACCCCTGCTAACAATGACACCTGTGACAGCTTCACTTCCCACCACTGTTAGCACAGTACAGCTCTCTTGCGCACCAACCTAGCAGTTCACCCACTGCCACATTGACGTCAATGGCTTCACGGTAGGTATCATTCAGTGTCAAAGTCACTGTGACCACCTGTTCATTCTCCAAAATGCTGTAGGCTGTTCTCTCCAGGGAGATTGCCACCACCGCTGCAATGAACAAGGATGAGGTAAATCATGGCCAGTGCAATAGACAAGGAACAGCTTCAGAACAACAGTACAGGATACACACACATTAGCCTCAAGCACTCTAAGCACTTGGCTGTGTACATGGCTAATTATGTGGCACTAGATCTAACATGCAATTTGGAATAACATACCGTAAACTGGTCCCATAGCCATGGTAACGGCTGTATATTTAAGAATCGAAAACCTGTGGATTTACTTTGGTTTCTTGATTCTAATGTCATGTGATGTCATTGTACATGGTTGCATGTATAGATGTAACTACATGCTCACTACCAAGGCAGAGAAGCTGCCTAAGTAGTGCTTGACAATACCTTGCAACACTTTTGCATATGCCATCTACTTTGTGTCTGTACGACTTACATCGCTTATGTTCTAGGTCAGTATTCACATATTACTTCACAGAAGTAACCACATTTGATCAAGCATATTGCATAACATACATAGGTGCATGTGAGGCATGTCCAATACACTATGTGAATACCTAGTTTCATGTATAGAAAAGGTAGCTAGGCAAGATCAGCTTGGCTTGAGCGGGCCCTAAATTGTGCTCCACATTTATGCTTTGAAGAAACAGTGTGAAAGTACAGTACAGTACAGTACAGTACAGTACAGTACAGGCCATATGCTTGTCATTGGCATAAAAATCGGATGGAGTACAAGCAAAAATGAGAAGAAACTGCTGTAACAATTGACAATGCCTGCACCACTCACTGCTTCAAATTAGCTCATTGGTGTGTAAGTAATCAATGTAGACGATGAGAGACACTTTGTGAGAGTAGGAATGGCAAAGGCCAACTGAGCAGACAGCCTTCACTGTGTCGCAGTCACTTGGCATACTTCGTTGAGTTTTATGTCTAGTCCAGGTACATTTTTGGCGCCTGGCACCGCTGGACAATGTGTGAACCACAGGGCTCTGCAACTCGTGGGGATGACAGCACTGTGCACACAGACGTGCATAGAATTGTTGCGTATTTATTCCTACTTTGGTCAATTCCATACTTCATACACTGTTGCCAAACTTGCATCCTATCCTTTAATTTCCACTTTCTCACAGCGAATGGCATGATTCGTGCACACGCATGCCCCAAACAAGTGGAAGGCTGATTTTGCCCATCTTTTCTTTATATACACTGAATGGCTGCAGGCACTGGCAGATGTGATGTAGTAGGTTTAAAATCTTTAGGTCTTGCATCAAGTGCTCTAACAACTCACTTATTGCAAGATCATGCCTGACCTGTTAATGTATGTACGTACACGCACACTTCTACATGTGTATAAAGTTCAATCAGTCTAATGGTTTAGTTACATACATATTAGTGGTCTAGTCACTCACCATCCCTCAAGTCTTGAATCTCAATTAGTGGTTGCTTGGGATTTCCAATGACAACAATGGAAGCATCTTCAGGTCTAGCAGTAACATTGGCATTGAAGAATTCAGAATTCTCTGGTAGGGAATCATCAATGATATTCACATTGTACTCTTGCCGTGTACTCCCAGCAGGAAAGGTAATCTCAAAGGATCTCCTTGGGGTATAGTCAACACCAGCTGAAGGGTATTTGAAGAGTGATGAGATACTGAAAAGTCAGTCAATGCCATTACTATCAGTACATCTCATAAAAAAGATAATTGTCTATACCCACACGTACGCCTGTATCCATACCCATACCCGTAGTTCGCCTCCGTAACCGCAGTCGTGTCAGCCAGTAATCGTCTCCATGCTACCCCATTTATCCTGTAATTCTCCATCGAAATTATAGTTTTCTTTTTTTCAGTGCGATCTGCATCTATTCCAGAACCTACCGATGTTCTGAATCGTCTCACCAAACAAATACCACCATCTTGGCTCGACTGCGGTCAGACAATATGGCCAGTTTGTTAGTGCAGACGAACAATTCCTGCTACAGTTGTGGGTTTGGCACTGTCTTATGGTACCAATCTGATCACTTAGTCGCAGCTAATTTGGAACATCCGGTCTGGAAACTGACCTGAAAAGGTCTGTATGGTCTGCTACACAGGCGGAAGTTTCATAAGCCAATGTTTATTGGCAGTACAATTTACATTATGCTATTTTTGTTTGCATGTTATTGGCTTTATTTCTGCATCTAAGTACACGGGTGGCTACAAAATGCTGTCCACTGAAGCCACATCTGCCAAGTCAGTCATACCAAACAGTCTGAATTCAGCTCCTGTACCAGCAATAATATGGTCATACACTAATACGTAGCTTGAATGCATATAGTCTACAGCCATTCATTTGAATGCAGTCGCACGGTTGCACAGTTTCACAGTGTATTCATTAAAACAGCCTAACCTTGATGCAGACTAGGATACCTACATACGTACATACATACGGCAGTCATTCTAATAATGTTTGTTCTATGTTTGTAGCCAACTGCAGGCAAAACTCCAATAGCTCACCACTGGCAGCATCCCCAACACTGCTATCCTGGAGGTCCAGTGTGTTCACAATCACTGTCACAGGGAATGGCACTGCCATATCCAGCAGAAGAACCAGAGTGACAGATCCATCCTCCTCCTCTACACTGTACCGCTCCTGTTCATACCGTACTGTCACAACTAAAGGGAATAGAAGGAGTAGGCTAAATAAAAGGCAAGTGGAAATAATCATGCATACCCTACTGCAGGATGCATGTGGAAGCAACTACAATCACTTGTATACGTATATACGATCTAGCACAGAAATATTTGCCTGAGTGCTAAGAGAGTGTCATAATGGTTAATAATCATTAAGTAAATGAAAAAAATGCGATTTACAGTATCTCTAGCTAATGTATGCATCATTGTCTTTATAACAATTAGTAGAGAAGACCACCTTGGATTGAGCCAAGCCTTATATGGCCAGTCTAACTCTCACAGCAAACAATATAAACCTCTGGTTAATCAAAAGGTTCTGCACAGGTTGCAGGTCATGTCTAGTACAACTAAACTTCAAAGCAGCGAGGAAAATACAACTATGCGACTGGTATCCTGCTTGGCTATGGCAAAGCAACCCACACAGCAAATTATATTACACAACCAGTGACTGCAGATTATTTGCTGATGATTGTACCTTATATAGGCGAGTCACATCACTTCATGATTGTGCCAAGCTGCAGGCTGACCTTTCGAAATTGTACAGATGGACCCAAAGATGGCAGCTTCATCTTAACATATCCAAATGTAAGGCATTGTGTATATCCAATAAGAGAGCACCACCTTATATGGCATATACAATCAACAATGCCACGCTCGAGTGGGTTAACTCTTACAAATACCTTGGCATAAGGATCACAAGCCACCTGAGATGGAGTGAGCAGTGTCGAGATGCAGCCTCAAAGGCCATGAAGATTCTTAATTTGTTGAGAAGGACCATGCACGACACTAGCACTGAGGCCAAGAAGCGAGCCTTTGTAATGCTGGTGAGGCCACATCTTGAGTACGCGGCCCCAGTGTGGTCTCCCCACGTACAGAGGGACATCGAGACCCTTGAGCATGAGAAGAGCTGCCCATTGGATATGCTCCAAGTGGGACAGGACCAACCGGAAATGGAGCAAGACATACGAGGAGGCTTGGAAGGAGCTGAGCTGGCCTTCAATCCGTGACCGCCACATATTTCTTACCTTTTGTCAGATCTTCAAGATCATTCATTCCCTAGACTGTATTAATTTTGACTCTTATCTCTCCTACTCAAGTAGACCATCCCGTAGCCACAATCAAACTTTCCGCTGTGTACCATCTAGATTAAATTGTTACAGATTTTCATTTTTTATCAATGCTCCCTTTTTGTGGAATAGTCTACCTCCCCAAATTGTTAGTACTGAATCCTACTTATTATTCAAGAGTCGCATGCGCAATTATTTACTTCACTCTAATTGTTGACATTGACCACTGTCACCACTCACCCCACGGTTACTGTACATCTCACCCTTATAATTATTTTTAATCCCACTGTAGATATGTCACACTCCCAATAGTTCTATTATCATGTGCTTTGTTGTAATTATGCTTAGGGGAACACACCTACAGGCTTTGCCTTCTGTGTGACCCTTTCCCCATTGGGGATAAAATTCATAATAATAATAATAACCTGTTCAGAAAGAATAGCTCTAATGGTAGAAATCATTGCAAGAAGCCTCTCATCTATATAGACGGCTTGTGACCATCTCTTTTCCAACATAGCATACATACGGTACAGGACACAAGTAACTTACATTATTCCGCGGAATTGCCGTATAGGCAATCTGCAGATTCGCACACAACAAAGCACAGTAATCCGTGAAGCATCCGCAGACACTTCACAAAGAGTCTACAGAATCGCCGAGAAGGATCAAGTAACTAGCGTCTTGGGAATCATTTTGACTCTTCCTCTCTGTGACTACCACAAGGCCAGCCCGCAAGGCATACGGTGTAGGACGGTGGTCCGTGTTCGTAAGAACGACGGACTAACATACGGACGAATACGGTGGATGTGTCATACGGTGCGGGTACGGCCCCGTAATCGCCAGGTGTAGTGATCACGGCAGCCGTGTTCACACCGTCGTATAGCACAGACCTGGAACACCGAAGAGGCGAGGGAGTGGGAAGTGGCCAGTTTATACATCATTGAAGAATAACCCCGACATTGGTCTGTAGGAATTGCACAACGAAGACCAGTTAGCGATTAGCTCGAGCCGTTACAGGGCACGAACGATGATAACCGCTTGTAGCGAGGTACGTGGAAGCCAATAGCTAGTTGATGATGCCTCCGGTCTTCTGTCTGAAGGATCGCGCGCTCACAGCGTTCGAACCAAAGCACTATCGCTCTGTTTCAATGGAGTGGAAGGTTAATAGCTACAAAGTAAGTATTGCTCACCTCTAAAATACCTTTCTTCTGCCACCATGCGTAGTAGTATCTATATTGGCATTGAGTAGTGGCATTGCTATTCATCACTTGTATATAGTGCATCCTGGGAGGAGCTGGGTTTACCAGGGCAGCTCTGCACAGGGTTGGTGTGGTGGTGGTGGGTGGGTGGGTGGGACGGAGCTTGCACCCGTAGACAACAGGCATTGTACGTACACTCAGGCAGGTCTTACAACACTTAAAGTGTTATTTGCATGCATGCATACACGTTGGTATGGTAAGGGGATGTATGAAAGTACACATGCAGCACATATACATGTACAGTGGTAAAGTGAACACCCTTTGGAAGTGACCTGAATGTAAGGGGATTCGCAAGTCAGGCGAAGTTCTCATTACAATGGGACAAAGTACATACGTGGGACACTTACAAATGTGCATTACGGAGGTGACCACTCTTGAGGGGGGGGGGGGGGGGTCTACCATAATCAATATGCGGAGGAACTTGAACAGCCATGATCAACACCTACTGCAACCTCCAACTTGCTCTACCCCTGTACCCACACCACACCTCAGCTAACTCTGCTGCTCCCACCCCCACACACATGTCTGTATGCCCGCCTGTATGCCCGCATGCACGAACCTCCACCAGCCCACACGAAGCTAATACACAGCATTGTCCACACTTTTTGCAATTGAATATTTGGTATAATTATATATTGCTAGAGCTATAATGTTGAGTAGCTATATATATATTATCTATAATATGCTCTGCATGAAGGTCACATTCTTTGTGGGCTGCTATATAATATTATCAGAATAATTGCAAGGGAAACCATAGTTGAACTATGACACATTTAACCACAAATGAATATTATCAGTGCATGGCTTTTTGAGGTATTTAAGCTTCCCCATTACTTCACTCTTAATTCTGCTTTTGCGCCTGATTGGAAGTCATCTTCCTCAGGGTATTGCCTTAACGGACATCATGGCCTTCCTGTCGCTTTACATCATTTTATGACTATAGCAGCCTTCCATAGCTATAAAAGAGCCAGCGCTCTACTACTACTAACTACTTGTATGCCGTGAAACATTAGGCCAAACCACTTCTATGTGTACGCTTGAGCCACAGCATGGATGGTGAAGGTATAGAGATGACATGGGAATTGGCCAGTGCCTCCACAGTGAGTCTTGCTGACCCTGCACTCGAAGGAATTACTTCACGAGGTCCATCCAGTGTGGATCTGGATGAGCAACTGAAGGAAATTGTTGACGGCATGGATCATAGTCAGGAGGTTGCTAGCAATGCTTCTTGTGGACATGTGACTTGTGAAGATGAAGATGAGGATGATATGACTGACCCTAATGCTCTTTTCAGTTTTCAGTCAGAGTCGGAAGATGAGGTAGAGTGTTGCATGTATTTAACTACCTATTACAACAGTATATACGAGTATATACATATATAGACTGGATATGGAAGAGGATGTAACTGTTGCCAAGTACTAAGTAGACAGATTGATACAGTTATAGGGTCCAATCTACTAGGGGAGGTATATTGGAGGGAGTTTGTCCTCGAAACACTCCATGCAGCTTCCTCTCAAGAAATGCTTCCCAGTAAAATGATTTTGCATTGAATGATGATAGTCTGCAGAAAGCATGCAGTATACTAGATGATTGCAAACAAGCGAAGAAGCGTAAATGTTCTCACATCTGCATGCATGTATACAGAGCAATCCACTAACTGGGCTGTTGGATGAAGAGGAAGAGGAAGATGATGACTTGCTATTTGAAGAAGGTGGCAATAAAGATATCCCCTTACCCTTACTGGAGCTCATACAGATTCTGTTGCTGTGGTCAACTATCTACAAAGTGAGTGACAATGCAATGACTATTCTCTTGAAATCACTGAAGATAGCCTTGGGGAAATTTGTGAGTTCTGAACTCCTCACAAAATCCTTAAGCACATTTCCCAAGAATGTGAAGGAGTGCATCAGTCTACTGCAAACTAAAGGGAATGAGCAAAATATCAAGCTCCCAGATCCAAAGGCAATGGTAGTCTGTCCAAAATGCTATTCTGTTCATGACCTAGACTGGCAAAGAAACAGGCCTACCTACACAAAATGCATTCATCGACCAAGCCCAAACCATCCCCAGAGAATGCGAAGGACTGGATGCCAAAGTGAATTATTTCACAATACACCTATGGGTCGGGCAGTGCCAGAGAAAGTATTTCCATATATTCCCATTGAGTTGCCTTTAAAGAATATACTGTCACGCCCTGGTGTCCTAGATTTGTGCAGCAGTTGGAGAAGTAGAGTCTCTGCTGAAAGTGGACATGATAGGCTGCTTCGAGACATCTATGATGGAAACCTCTTCAGTTCGTATGCTAACAGATCAGATTTGAATGACTGCTTACCACTGTTTTTGGCGCTGAATGTTGACTGGTTTCAGCCATTTACACATACTAAATACTCTGTTGGAGCAATGTACTTGTCAATTGCTAATTTGCCGCGAGATGTTCGATTTCGAATTGAGAATGTTCTACTACTTGGTGTCATTCCTGGCCCTAGAGAGCCCTCCTTGCACATCAACTCCTTCCTAAAGTCATTTGTTGAAGAGATGCTGGATTTTTTTATTGGAGTTACAATGATTGTCAGTGGTGTCACTGTAAAGGTTCGTGCATTTCTTAGTCAAGTAGTTTGTGATATCCCAGGCTGCCGCAAGGTACTTGCACTACCAGGTCATTCTGCCCGGTTGGGATGCAGCAAATGTCTCAAGGCATTTGAAATCACAAGCTTTGGTGATAAGCCCAATTATTCTGGCTTTGATCGAAGTCACTGGCCACTTCGTGACAAGGTTCATCATACTGCACATGCACTGCAATATGCTGCTGCAACAACAAAGGCAGAGCAGAAGAGAATTGCGTCAGAGCATGGTGTGCGTTATTGTGAGCTGCTGCATCTCCCTTATTTTGATTTGATCAAGAATCATGTAGTAGATCCCATGCATAACCTGTTTGAAGGTAGTGCAAAGAAGTTTATGGAATTGCTGATGCTGAATAACCTGGTAAACATGGCAGATGTTGAAAAGAGGGTTGGCATGGTGAAACCACCTATACCAACTGGTTGCATACCACAAAAAGTTGGGGCATATTTCAGTGGCTTTTCAGCAGACCAATGGAAGAATTGGGTTCTGTTCTACAGTGCCATTGCATTGTACGATATAGATGCTGGTCTGTATGAGTGTTGGATGAGTTTTGTTAAAGCATGTCACCTGTTGTGTTCCAGAGCCATGACTGCTTCAGATGTTGATAAGGCAGACAGACTTCTTACTGCCTTCTGCTGTGGTCTGCAAGCGTACTTTGGTCCTCAAAGTTGCACTGTGAATATGCATATGCACTTACACTTGCGACAGTGCTTACTGGATTATGGTCCTATTTATGGTTTCTGGTGTTTTCCCTATGAACGCTATAATGGTAAACTCGGTGATTATGCCACAAACAGGAAGAGTATAGAAGTTCAAGTAGCCAGGAAGTTCTTGCGTGAACACTTTCTTAGAAGCCTTCCAGTTCCTCATGATTATCGTACACTACTATCAGTAAATCCGAACACAGGCTATGATGCATCTCCAAGCATTGGCCCAAATGCCATTACCCTGGCAGACTATCACTATATTAAGAAGTGTCAATCAGTTGTTTGCCCTGTTACTGCACCCCTTTTTGGTCTAACAGATCCTGCTTCATTAATTACACTAATAGCAGTCAATGAAGGAAGGGTATTGCGCCCTGATGAGATATCAGGATTGCGGTGCATGTATTCTCTATTGTATGGTGAAGACGTCAGTACAGGCATTACATATATGTCTCACTTTGCCAAATGTGCAAGCAGTGTGAATTTCGCAGGAGTGACATTAAAAAAAGGTCAGATTGTCACTGCACAATGGCCTCCAAATGATCCACTTTTGCCACAGCAATGTGGCATCATTCATGGCTTTTGTGTGCACACTATTGATCTTGACACAGAAGGTAGCAGGCAGCATGCTATTGCAGAAGTGCATTGGCATGAAATATTGGATAGCAGCCCTTTTCCCAAACCCATTCTGGCAGCAAAAAGTACAGTTGACTTCAGACTATGTCACTTCATACCAGTGCAGCGCATTAATTGTATTTGTGCTCATGCCTTTCTCAGCTTACCACAGTGTGACAATGAGACTATACTGATCACTGTCCTTCTTTCATTGAACTTTTCCATTTTGTAGTGTCTGCATTGCCTCGTCTATAGCCATTGACAATTATTATTGCTTCGTTTACTTATCAGTGACTTAATTTGTGCAACTTCACACATGAACCCTTCTGTAACTCATGCCCCATCACAACAATTAATGGCATAATTTTCTATCAATGTATATACGATATTAATGGCACAATATTATTAAGTTAACATATTTTGTCAGTTTCAGTCATATTGCAGTAAGACAAGGTTATTATACTTATTTCTTTAGTTGATGACAGTACTATGCATTGAGTGATAAAAGTATACTGTTCACAGGTTTGGACCTCTCATTAGTGACTGATGATAAATGGCAGTGTCACTGTTAATAGCCTACTTCTTAGTCATTGCCATCCTTAGAATGCGCCCAGCCCTACTCCTTCCCTCTTGAATAGAGTTCCTATAGAACTCGCGCTGTTCTTGCTGCTTAATTTTCATCTCTACAGCCTTCTGCTTCTGCTCTAGCTGACATTTCTCCATTTTGTCTCTGTAAATCCTGGCAAAGTCTACAGCACTTGATTCCCGTTTCTTCAATTCCCCTATATATGCATGAACAGCATATCTCTCAACTGGGCCTAGCTTCTTTTCTATAATGGTTTCTGCTGCTGCCTCATATTCACAAGGTGTTTCAGGTGTGTTAATTGCATGATGGATGGCAGCTTCAAAGCCATATCCAAATCTTTTCAGTCTCTCTCTTTTTTCAGCCCAGTACTTTAACTTAATTGCATTGGTTTCCTTCCTCGCAATTTCCCAAACTGGATTAGTTGGCAATCCATCATCTTTAATTGGTGGCTCCAAGGGGGGTTCATTGTAGATTTCATGCAGCTGGTTTCCACATGATAAGTCATGATCAGTGTTATTCTCACTCTCGTAATCAATGGATGAATGTGGCTCAATTGATGAACCAACAGCAGAATCATAAGGGGAAGCAGTATTAAATGCTGTAGTGAGGTTTCGAACCACTTTGCACTTTCCAATTCTTCTGTTTGCATGGCGTTTCCTAAGGTTTCGTAGTCTTCTTTGCTTCTTTTCTCCTTTTGTGTGTCCCCGCCTCTCCAGATCCATCGTCAGCTGTGCAAAATTTAGCCAGGCACAGCCCAAGACATGCAATGCAGTTCTTTTTAACTCTTTAGAGTATGTTAAATAGAGCTTACTGTAAGCTAACACACGCATGACTTGAAAATTTTTCTATATAGCGCGCGAATGGTGAGGAGTGCGTGCTTACCTCCTCCCGTCGGTAGTCGAATCACTCGCGCGCGTGCAATACGCGCGAAATAGCGTTGGCACGTGATAGTGCCGCCATATTTCGTTTCACTAATCGTATTCTGCCGTAAACCTTCGCTGATCCCGCGCTTTTCTCAATGGCTGCTAGTAACAGGTTCTATTCTCGGTCTAGACCGAGCCTGGTTTCGACTACGCAGGATGCAACAACTAATCCCGATTTTCGACGGATAACCTCCGTTGAAGCAGCAGTGCATGTTCTTCAGCAGCAGCAATCCGGAGCTTCAGCGCAGCTGAGTGATTTCAGCACCAGGCTGGACATTTTCGAGGACAGGATTGGCCGACAAATCGCCGACGCGCTTGCAGAAAGAGACGCAAACGTACCTCGCCACACATCTCAAAGTCGAGGGAAAGTTCCCAGGGAAGTATCAGTAAGTTGCTGATTGAATGAGTGTGATGAATGAATGATTGTGTTTGCTACTTGGAAATTTCCAACAGAGTTTTGTACTTCAAAAACCTCTCGTTTGTGTGCAGAAACAGTGCTGTTGCAAATGTTCACTGCCATGCAGTGCCTGTCCTGGTGTAGTTACTAAAGAAAATGGCAGTCGTCATACAAGGTTGAGGCCTGTCACAGAGGCTAGTTATTTTATTAGTCTCCTCCTTAGTTATCCCCGCTGTCTTCTACACACATCTTGTCGAGTACTCTTCATCAACCACTCCTGCAGTATTTTCTCACTCCTCTACCTCCTCTTCGTGTCAGCCACTGCTTGGACTGCTTCAGTCTATTTACCTGAGATACCTCATTTTCATTGCTTGATTTCTGCTCGTAATCGTAGACCACTGACCAGACAAACTGTTATGCTACTAATTTCAACATGTATATACGGATCATGAATTTAGCTTGTCTCGAACAAAGCACACAAGCAAGCACTAAAGTACACAGGTGCACAAGTATGGATTCTCTGTGTAGATATTGTATGGGAGTATTTCAAAAGGCCATGATTAACACGTGTCCCTGATTTATGCACCTTATGTGCATATGGTGGATTTCTCTTACAGAAACAGATAAAACTGCTCCACACTGCCTGGCCTGAACATGACCAATTTAAAGCAGATCAAGCGTAAGTATGATTTTGGTATTTAAACTGTTTCATCTTAATTTCATGGAACAGCATACCAAAGCCCAACTTATTGGTTATACTCGGGCTCAATCAGCAGAAATTTCATGTAGTACAACTCCTGTTGTCCATGTATGTTACTACTCTCAGATACAAATCACCACATAATGCTCTGGTCAGCAGGAATTTAAGTGAACAAATCACAAGGTTCTTCAAGGACCAGTTTTCACGGCATGAAGTGACTGGTAAATGTACACACAGCTTGCAATCTTATAGCAATCCTGTCATGTCTGAAATCGGAGTATGTTTTACTCCAGCTGCAGTGCACAGATACTATGAATCCCGGCGAAGGGCATACAATGACGCCAAGCCAGAGAGGGCAGAGGTGGTGAGGAGGAATTGTATGAACTCTGCTACTGCGAACAGAAAGAAAAGGGTATGTGTTGTAGGCATGCTGGCTCATACAAGCTTCGCTAACTGTGTTGTGACGGTGGGTGTTTTATTTTCCGTTCTCACAGCTGTATAACAGACGATCACGAGTACTCAAGAGTGCAAGTGAGAGGAGGGCGTGGGACATGATCACAGCAGGATATATGTCAGAAGAGGAATCAGAAGAGTATCAAGGCAAAGTGCATTTCGTGGTGCACTCCCCTGATTTCAGATCAACTGGTATGTTTTTTGGAGGATCTTTTACACCAATTGCATATGCCTATATGTTGTTATTGTCCATCACACACAGTGCTTAACCAGCTAATATCTAAGCTGGACAGACGACTGCAGAAGTCATCAGCAGCCAGCAATGGGTACGTGGCTGCTGAAAGGGTCAGCGGATCACCCATGGAGGGCGGCCTTCCTAAGAAGTTTGTCAGGTGGGCAATCAGGGAAGACATTTCTGAGCCTCAACCTGTCCCATCTCAGCTTCCCCCCAGGGAAACTGTGGAGGAGGCTAGAGTAGACCAGAGTTCCGATGATGACTTCGATCTGGAGGGTGTCCTATAGTCAACAACCTGGAGGTACAAAGTTTTAGTAGTATTTGTCAGTGATGATGAGATGAAGATTAATGTTATATACGTATTACCACACATAGGCTGTGTGTCTGTGATGTGCTTGTCTCGTGTGAGAGTCCGCTGCGGACTGTGCCACATGGGCTGTATGTTTGTGACGTACTCATCTCATGCGTGAGAGTCCGCTGCGGACTGTACCACATGGGTTGTGTGTCTGTGATGTACTTATTCCACGTGTGTGAGTCCGCTGCGGACTGTACCACATGGGATGTGTGTGTGTCTGTGATGTACTTATCCCATGCGTGAGAGTCCGCTGCGGACTGTACCACAAGGGATGTGTGTGTCTGTGATGTACTTATCCCATGCGTGAGAGTCCGCTGCGGACTGTACCACATGGGCTGTGTGTGTCTGTGCTGTACTTGTCCCATGCGTGAGAGTCCGCTGCGGACTGTACCACATGGGATGTGTGTGTGTGTCTGTGATGTACTTATCCCATGCGTGAGAGTCCGCTGCGGACTGTACCACATGGGATGTGTGTGTCTGTGATGTACTTATCCCATGCGTGAGAGTCCGCTGCGGACTGTACCACATGGGATGTGTGTGTCTGTGATGTACTTATCCCATGCGCGAGAGTCCGCTGCGGACTGTACCACATGGGATGTGTGTGTGTGTCTGTGATGTACTTATCCCATGCGTGAGAGTCCGCTGCGGACTGTACCACATGGGCTGTGTGTGTCTGTGATGTACTTATCCCATGCGTGAGAGTCCGCTGCGGACTGTACCACATGGGCTGTGTGTGTCTGTGATGTACTTATCCCATGCGTGAGAGTCCGCTGCGGACTGTACCACATGGGATGTGTGTGTGTGTCTGTGATGTACTTATCCCATGCGTGAGAGTCCGCTGCGGACTGTACCACATGGGCTGTGTGTGTCTGTGATGTACTTATCCCATGCGTGAGAGTCCGCTGCGGACTGTACCACATGGGATGTGTGTGTGTGTCTGTGATGTACTTATCCCATGCGTGAGAGTCCGCTGCGGACTGTACCACATGGGATGTGTGTGTGTGTCTGTGATGTACTTATCCCATGCGGGAGAGTCCGCTGCGGACTGTACCACATGGGCTGTGTGTGTCTGTGATGTACTTATCCCATGCGTGAGAGTCCGCTGCGGACTGTACCACATGGGCTGTGTGTGTCTGTGATGTACTTATCCCATGCGTGAGAGTCCGCTGCGGACTGTACCACATGGGATGTGTGTGTCTGTGATGTACTTATCCCATGCGTGAGAGTCCGCTGCGGACTGTACCACATGGGCTGTGTGTGTCTGTGATGTACTTATCCCATGCGTGAGAGTCCGCTGCGGACTGTACCACATGGGATGTGTGTGTGTGTCTGTGATGTACTTATCCCATGCGTGAGAGTCCGCTGCAGACTGTACCACATGGGCTGTGTGTGTCTGTGATGTACTTATCCCATGCGTGAGAGTCCGCTGCGGACTGTACCACATGGGCTGTGTGTGTCTGTGATGTACTTATCCCATGCGTGAGAGTCCGCTGCGGACTGTACCACATGGGATGTGTGTGTCTGTGATGTACTTATCCCATGCGTGAGAGTCCGCTGCGGACTGTACCACATGGGCTGTGTGTGTCTGTGATGTACTTATCCCATGCGTGAGAGTCCGCTGCGGACTGTACCACATGAGCGTGTGTGTCTGTGATGTACTTATCCCATGCGTGAGAGTCCGCTGCGGACTGTACCACATGGGATGTGTGTGTGTGTGTGTCTGTCTGTGATGTACTTATCCCATGCGTGAGAGTCCGCTGCGGGCTGTACCACATGGGCTGTGTGATGTATTTGTTCCATGTGCAAGAGTCCCCTGCGAATTGTACCACCAGAAGTATGTGCAAGCTAAATTATGCTGACAGATGTGAGTTGCAATGGTTAAGCTGTATTCCGAGGAGAATGCCCAAGGTATGGCTTTGACTGAATGTTTGTGCTGTGTATTCCTGTTCTTCTACCGTCATACTTTACTCCTTGTTGCAGGTGGAAGAAGCAGAAGCCAGTAGGGGGCAGCGATTGTAGAATACTCTATTTTTGTAGAACACTTTAGAGTTCTTTTGTATTTGCTGTAGTCTTTCCTCTAATTGCTGTTTATGTATGATATACAAGTGTTCGTCGCCAGTATATGCGAGCGGCAGAGGCAACGATTTTTGGCAGCTAGAACTGGAGGAGGAAGCCGCCTACGCTGCGCCGTCTAGCGGGTAACACCTCCGTATTCCTACCGTGTGCACGTGTGCGCTGAACGTGGCACCACGGTGTCCGTGTTCGTAGGCCTTACGATGCCGTCTTCGCACCGTTTGCGCAATAATACGGAACCGCGTTTGCGCGTGAACGACCCCGTGTTTGTGGTTAGCGGGCCTTGTGTACGAGTAGCGACTTGGGAAACGATGGTCTTCTTTGCAAGTCAATTGCTTTGTGGGTACGCAGCAGATAATACAGTGATGCACGGACAGAGCATGGACGTTCCGCAGACAGAGCATGGACGTTCTGCAGACAGAGCACGGACGTTCTGCAGACAGAGCATGGATGTTCTGCAGACAGAGCACAGATGCTCTGCGGCTTGCTGAGTGGCAATTCACCGGAATCCACAACAGAATTCCTCGGAATTTGTCGGATTTGTGTAAGTTACTTGTGACGTGTACCATACATGCATTTGTGCTGTGTGTGCGCAATTGTTACTTACAATCTCTGTCCAGAATCTCAATTAGTGGTTGTCTTGGCTCTCCAATGATGACCCCTGCTGGTCCAGCACTGACAATGTCAGCATTGAAGAACTTGGTGTTCTCTGGTATGCCATCATCAACAATAGTCACATTGAAGAGTTCCCGTCTACTTCCAGGCTGAAAGGTGATATCAAAAGGACCCCTTGGGACATAGTCAACTAATGCTGAATGGTAGAAAGATGTGCAAATTGGATAAATGAGTTAGTTCTATGAAGAAACATACTTTTAGGTCAACTGCATATACTGTCACAATCATAAACCTGAGATGTGTGCCCATAATAGATCTCGGGAACAAGTAATGACCAGGAAGAATTGAACCCAACAAAGACATTGTGATCGGAAGATTATGAAGAGTTACCGCCATTTCCAAACTGAATAACAAACGATACAATGACCAGTAAAAGCTAGCAGTGGCCATTATATTCATGGAGCCTTTTGGAAAATGGTAGCAGTAATTGTTTCACAGGTTGTGTGATTGTGTTCATCAAGCATTAAATCCCATATTCACATATTTAGCCTGTGCTTTCTCCTGCCAACACGAGCTACCAGATGTGACTGCAAGCCAATTTGCAGACATTCGCATTCTCTGCCTTTTCCGTGATACACGCAGCCCACTGTTACATGTAATAGCCAACTCGCTAAAATATTCATCACGATGCAAACTGCATTAACTCACCAGTGGCTGCATCCCCAATACTGCTATCCAGCAGGTCCAGTGTCCTCACAGACACTGCCACAGGGACTGAAGCATCTCCATCCAGCACAAGAGCCAGAGTGACGTATCCAGCCTCCTCATCAACACGGTACAATTCTTCTTCATATCGCACCGTCACACCTAAAGGGACGAGTGCACACACACAAGTGTGAACAAATATACACATACACTGGAAGCAAAAGTGATTAGTCTGTTAGTATTGTAAACAGTTCACAGCTAATACATATAAACTTGGTCACCTTCCACTATAGCTTCCGTTAAATAATATGCAACTGTGTAATGAATACAATTATGAGCATTATGAATATCAACGCTATGCCTTGTATGTGTGCCAGATCGCCTTCACTTTGGACACTTGCTTCTATCAATTTTGGCCGCACTCGCTCCAAATTTTGCATGCACACTTGTGACAAGCATGTGCATCATTCTGCATTCATGCATAATTTTCCATTTCGCCTTTCCAAGATGGGGGTCCATCAGTGTGACATGGCGGAAGTTCCTTTTCTTGGGGCATTTTCTTCATTCATTCTTGGCTATTTGGCAAGCTGAAGACTAAAGCATAATTATGTAGAACAATGCAGAGCACACAGGACTAAGGAGTGAATGTGGGAAGAAGCAATGTACGGTACCTGACACAAGTTACGTGGCGCTGAAGTTTTCCACAGTTTTCCCGTGCAGGTTTCCGTGAAAGTCCGCGAAGACATCTGCAGCGCGACCGCACCCTTCTGCGTACTACCCGCGTGGATTCAGCGGAAGGCTTTTCAACGGGTTTGTGCACTTCGGACTGCATTGATTCCAGATGATGTTGGGAAATTCTTTCGGATTTTGGAGCGTTAAGAGACACAGTTTGTCGAAGACGATTTTTAATCTCAATCTAACGTTTGAGACGAAGAATCGTCTTCGACAGACTGCGTCTCTTAACGCTTCCAAAAGCGTAGGTGTACATGCGATCTGCAGCGCGAAAGTCCGCGAGAAGCCTTCGAGCGCTCCGCGGTCGGCTATTGATAATCCCCATTATACCGCGCGGTATTCTGCGGACAGTCTACTCGGCAATTCCACATAAAAACGTAAGTAACTTGTGTCAGGTACCGTACATGCATTCTCTGCACAGCAAATGACACAAAAAGGTTCCGTATTTGCGCAAACGGTAGCGCACCCTACTACGTACGTTGTTTTGCTTTCAGTTTTAAGGATAAGTTAGAGGATCTAAGAGCCTCTAAAACGAATAGCCCATTAGCTACTCTCTTACTATACTATAATCCTTACTTCTGTTTAGCAGCTGTAAAAGTTTCAGTAATAAATTAGGTGACCCCAACTACCACAAAAAATATTCCTTTTACCTCTGTGTAGAACTACTTGACCTTATGAAGTAATGACCTTATGAAGTAATATGACATGACCATGTAACAACAATGTGTGCACTACACTAACAATATAAAGCCAATACCTTAACGTGCACAATCTTTACAAAATTAACATTTTCAGACTCAGGTTGAGTTTAGGACTCGTTTGCATAAGGAAGTTGACCAAATTTTGAAATCTGTTTTAAATTAATCTTTAAGGTTGCACTCTAGCACCAATGATGACTACGTAGTTGTTACAGCTTAAAGCGCGCACTTTGATGGCATTTTTGCAGACAACGAGTCATTGACTGAAATGACTCTTTGGGAATACCCATAGTGGGTGCTTCCTTTTTAAAGCCCATGCACAATCCTCTGCCTGTGTAATAAGTTAAGCTAGAGTTGAGCATGAACGCACTCACTGTCACACACACTGTGCCTGTGTTAGCTTAGAGTAGAGTACTGTCTCACTAAAAATTTCAATCCTAAGGTTGCCCACAAAGCTTCGAATAGGTATGAGAGAGACTGCAAAATGTTCTAGGCATGACAATGATGAATAAATCATTCCCTGCTACGGCAGTACAAGCCAGAGGGCAGAAATGACTCAACAATTCCTTGATTGGCAGAGTGGAACAAGGCACTCCACAACGGCCAAATGTCTATCAAAAATTGTCGTAAGATATCAAAACAAAGTAAGCCATGTTCCTTGTGTATGCTGCCATTTCTGTTTAGCAGTTCAATGCAAGGTGAGTAATACTAGAGCATACATACATACGCATGTACACTGAATGCATTCAGGTCCCACACATACGTACATACATAGGACAGAGGAAGTAGACAATTTGCTGGATATAGTGCAGACATTTTAAGTACTATGAAATAGCCTTGTAATAAAAAGTGAACAACCCCGCCACATGCAAAACAGATAATATCATAGCCAGCTGTCCTGGCAAGCCAGCCATCACATTGATGGCAGACCTTGTCACATTGTCTACCCTCACCCCCATTCATGCAGAGGTCTTTCCTTGCTCTTTGCATGCGAGACATGTCAAAGTAAACAGAAACTGTGTGACCCATGGTAATTAATGGCCATTAATGTGGCAATGCTGCACAAATCTACACCAGTCGCAAAGGAACATGTTCTATACAGTACATGGATTTTATATTCTATTTAATCGCTATCCACACAGACAGAATGTGCTTTTTAACTAGGGTCACTGACGGAGTCTATTCTCAACACTGAAATAGCATAAAAACTTTGCACACAATTGTAGCAGAAATATAGGAGTTTACACCCATGTCAAACATGCACAACTCACTGTCAGTGATGGTGATATTGACAGTTTCCTGACCAATCCTCACTCTGAACCTGTCAGATGTCTCCACAATGTGTGCCTGAAAGTACTCCACACCCTCAAAAATGTCATCATTTGTTATGTCAATGAGAATGGGAGAAGACAATGCAGTATTTCCAGGTTCATCTCCATCAGTGAAAACAGTTTGGCGGAAGGTCACATTGTATTGCACTGCACTGGAGTAGTCTTCAGGGTCTGCAGTCAGGCATCACATTGGAAGAAAATAGTACACGAGTGCACACTTGAGATTTATATAATTATAGTACTAATATGCACATGCATGAAGAGTAGCTAAGAGCCTTGTTATGAGCCTTTGCTCATAAATGTTCTTGTTGCATGATTAAGTCATACATCAAAGACAAGAAGTGTGCAATATCAAGTCCAATGCACACTTCGGTGTGCATTAGCCTTCTAGAGCCCCATCTAGACTTATAAACACAAATAAAAACAATAATAATATGGATTAGACCAATCATTTTCCAGATGTGTAATAACAGTATTGTCGACTTCAGATTCTTTGTTTACTTTCTCATAAGCTGCAGCTGGAAGTACCTACGATCTCAACATGAAGACAAAAATTATCAACTTGCTTAAGCACAAGTCTCAGCTAAAAAGAATTGATGTCTAAGCCCAGGAAAGTAATTAATGCTGAGACTGCCTCAAAGCATAGCTCTTTAAGTCTTGCAGAAGGCTCTCTTTCACCTTCATACACTTCTGAAACGTCAAACCACAGCCTCCATGCATTCACTGCACACTTAGCTATTTTGGTACCTTTCAGACAGACTAGGGTCTTATGTAATTAGTATGGATGATAACGTTAGTCTATTTTGCTCGATATATTCGACAGTCAGTGATACAACCCTTCTACCAATCGTTAAGACTGCAACAAGCAGTTCAGTTATAGACAGTCAGGTGCTCATTTATAGCCCTCGTGTCCCCTATTACATACCTAATGACATGCACAACCCACCAGTAGCCGTTCCATCTCTGATTTCAACAATAGCCCACACAGGAACAAAGAACTGTCCATCAATGCGTAGGGAGACACTGACTTGGCCATCACTTTCAGCAACAGTGTAACTATTATCATTGAAGTTCACCTCAACAGCTGGAGTGGCAAGGAGATGGTAAAATAACAACTGAGATATCTGTGTGCAGCCTGATCTAAAGGACCACTATTCATGGTTAACCCTTTAGCGGCTAAGTTTAAAATTTGCACCGACCCCTGCAACGCCGGACTTTAAATGGCGGCGCACAGAAGAAATCCGGAGTTTGCCACGTAGCACACTTTGTGCCAGTTTTGCTGGACAAGGGAGTGGAAGTGAGGCATTTTCCTTTTCGGCGTTTATGGGTATAACGTATTATGACACAAATGTGTCAACCAGGGTTAAGTATAATTTGTGCTTGAAGTTAGCTGAAACATAACTAACCCAATGTTTGCACCTCTGGAAGAAATATAATGATCAATAAAATAAACATTACAATATTTAGCTATAACTAAAAAAATAGCTCTAGCTATAGTTGATTCTGATAGTTGCACCTTGAGCTCATTCATGCAAGTCACAGCAGAATACAGATACTAGTGAGTGCTACACTGCAGCATGATGCCCTACGAATAAAGCTACTGCAGACAGGAATGTATCAAGATGTATGAACATGAGCATGGATATAGAGCTACAGGTACACAGACACAAGGCTACTACCAGGTGGAAGAGAATTGCTAACTGCTTGTGCTTTCCATTATGATTTCTAATATGGAGCAAAAGTCTTGGAAGAAGTAACTTTCCAGTTCGATATAAGATCCACTTATGTCTTATGGGTTGTCAAATATTTGGGTTTGAGCTATCATTGCACAACTCACAGTCATCATCCCTGATCAGTATGAAGGCAGTGATGGGATCGACTTGTCTTGCATTCCAGTTATTTGCAATCTCAGGGCCAAAACTAAATTCCGCAATAAAGATCTCATCAAACTCCAGCACATCATCATCAACAATGGTAAAGTTCTCAAATGCTGATCTGCTGTCTGGTGTGAACACAAAGTCATTGATTGTGTTCACAGCATCACTGCGACCAGACTCTGCATGGAAAGGTGCAAACAACATATCAGTTCGGGCTCCTTCGTGAGGTCAATTCGCAGAATCTTACGTGTCACTTGAGCATTGCCAAAAATCCTGTCACCAAATAACCGAGTAGGAACTCTTACAAATGCTCTCTCAATGGTGGAATCATAGGGAAACCCTTAAATAAAAGGAATTAGGGATAACAACATACATAACTGTGTGTACATTTGAAATGAACAGATTGATTTCAAGTGTCTAATGTGAGCAGTATACACAATGAAGGCTGTTTGACCACACCTGGAAAGGATGGTCCAGGCACAACAAGACTTGGAAAGCGGTTGGGATCTCCATTGGGGATCTGTCTGGGAAACCCTTGGATGCTGACTTGGGCCACCTCAAATATTGAATCTGTAACAAGCTCTACAGTTCCTGACACTTGACTTTCATCAAATACATAGACATCCGTAGCCCAATGGACAAGCAGCTCTTTAGGGAAAAGAATAGTACGTATGATAGCTCATACAATGTGTACAGTATATACATGTTTGTGCTCACCGTCATTATCACAAATCCTAACTGTTACTCGATTTGGTTCTACACCACGGACGCGATTCACAGCACCTCCTTGAAGAGTACAGATAAAGGACTCGCAAGGCTCAGTAATATTGTCATCGATGATCAACAACGCAAGGTTATTGCTTGAATTAGATCTTAGGGTCTCAACATCTGTGAACTCCAGCGTGCTTCCACTTAAGACACCAAAGTCTCTGTCAGGGTAGGCTGCAAACAAATAGGTGAAGAGTGGTAGATAATTGCATGCTCTAGAGTGTCAGTGCTTGAAGTAGTGTCCGCACCTGGTGGTACACCAGTGGCAATAGATTCTGCACATACAACACCAATTTCTATAGGAGAGGCATACAGTCCCAATGCTTTAGCAAACAGTTCCAGTCTCACTCCTTCTCCCTCAGTCACTTCAATGGGCTCGGAGATAATCCAGCTGACCGCTATAACTGTGGGAGGAGACGGTGCATGCATGACGTGTATATAAGCATAGGTTCTCCTCGTAACTGTTTCAAACAAATGATACAGGGTGTATTCATGAACTTACAGTCATCGTCTTCAATGGTTACATCTGCAATGGTGTTGGTCGCTCCCAGTGGAGCTCTGAAAATAGCTGCTGCTTCCCCAAAGAACCAAACACCAGTAATCCGGAGACGAAAAGCTTCAGTTCCCTCAACGATATCATCATCAGCAACTTGAATCACATTTTCAGTTGAATTGGCTTGGTTGGGTTGAAAAGTAACAGTGAATGTCCTGGATGATGTGCTCTGAATGTTGACAATGTAATCACTCCCTGTACATATAAGGTGTGTCATTGCATAAGAGTGTGTCAAATGAACATCAGGCAGCTACTGTCAATGACGAGTAATATCTTAGGTATCAGTAAGTGTTAACTCAACTTTACAAGAAAAGATTGACACACTACTCACAAACACCTAAAGCTAAGGCATACACCAAAAGGATGGCTGTCTGTGACACTATGGATAAAAGTACAATACAGAAAGAAAATAACTAACTAGGCACACGTAATTGTACAACGGAGGGATGACACTTACTAAATTGAGCATTGCCTCCTGGCAGGTCTTCTGCGGTTATGTCCACATCAATGCTTCCATTGAAAGGAGGTACTTGGGGTCGAGTCAGGATTCTAGCTGACAAACGAACCACTAGTTTGTCTCCTTCAGTAGTTCGATACTGGCTGATGTGAAACTCTGGGCCAACTACATGTGTGTGTGTGTGTGTGTGTGTGTGTGTGTGTGTGTGTGTGTGTGTGTGTGTGTGTGTGTGTGTGTGTGTGTGTGTGTGTGTAGGGGGGTTCTTGGGTGTAATGGTGCTTGTTCACTTCTTGTCAAACAGATGTGGACTGTTCTACACAATCTCGCTGCGGGAGAAGTGGTCCTCACAACTTACACGATAGTTGTGCTGTTCCTTGAGAGACCAGCATTGCTATCAGTACCACCACCACAAGCAAGCCCCTCATCTTGCACCGCACTACAGCTACGGAAGGGGAATCCGTACAGTGGAGAAAGATTGTATACGATGCCGACTCAGTCAACTCTGCCAAGAACAGGCTGTGTCTAGGATTCATGCGATCCACAATTCACCTTCAACTAACTCACCTAACCTCAGCTGCAGCAGAAAAATTGCCTGCACAAGTACCTCTATGCTTTTATAGGAAGCCTTTAGCTAGTGCTTCTAAAGAAAAGAATTAGTACTAAAAGTATATACATACGTGGATAAATAGGGAGCATGCATGTAACTAATTGGAGACACGTCAGAGGCTAGGGGTGGGGTGGAACAATGAACACTCAACAGAGCCTGGTAGACGGTAGTCTTGCATGCCAGACATCCCAGTTCAAGCTCGTGGAGAAATAGTGGCTGCTGCGAGAGACTTTAGGTAGACAGTTGGAAGTGGTCGACACTCACCGTTGAGGGGGTTTTAGATGTATGTGCCACAACTCACAACTCTAAGGTATAACTATGGTAGAAGCGGTCTAACACGAGTCCAGTACAGTGCCATTCAGATAATCTACTTAATGACCAGGGTTCATGGTGTGCTCAGCCAGCGTAGGCAGGTTTGAATAACGAATTAAGACTGCTTGTTGATTCTCCTTCAGTTGTGTAGCTAGAAATCACATTGACTTCTAACGTACATAAAAACTGTTGAAGGCCTTGCACGAGTTTCTGTACACTACCCCATTATGTGCCTCTTGGATTTCCGAGGGAATGATATACATATGGAAGTCATGAAGGGTAGAGATAGTACTACATAGAAGATGCAACAGCATGCAATGGAAGGAGGAGCTGAGGGACTTTAAGTGTATAACAATAACAAAACCAGCAATGCTATGGTTCCCTTTGATAAAATGTGAATTCTAAACATGTTTACTGGTCGGGTTTTAGTACCAAATGGAATCAATGCAAGGAAAAATTAATCAGCTTCCACAGGACTAAAGGAAGTCAGAATAAGCTACAGTGGAATTATAGCCATCTCAATGGAACCTGATCTAATTTGACAGCCTGCTAATGACCACCCTGAAAACTGTTCATTAATAGCCCACTAGCAGTCGTTCGCTACATAACACGCTCGGGTGCAAGTACATCGAGATGAAGTCACACAGTCTTTGCTGTGACTCAGATTCAAATTTTAGACAGATTCTCACTCGAAAGGTAGAACGAGGACAGCATCTGTGCATGCAAGATCAGAAGTTTATTATGTTCATGACAAGAAGGCATTGAACAAGTGATTTGCGCACCCCATTCAAGTGCAATACTAAGGAAGGAGGGGGAATGGTTATGTAGTTACTGTCTATCACACTAGATAGTTGCAGGTGATTAGTATACTTCACTTTACACTTGCATTCCCACAGATTATTCAATCAATCAACATTATTAGAGTGCACCATGTAGGCCTGAGCCAATTATTCAGTCAATATTCCCCATTATTTTATTCAAATATTTTTGCTACTTGGACCTATTATTGCACGCACACCACCTATTATTTGCCAAAGATCAGCAGACTTCTAATGAAACACATCGTCAAAATTGGCTTGTAAAATCCAAGAATCCAAGTAAAAGTTAAATAAAAGAACATACATGAAAGAAAAGTACGTGAGGGCACTGCTGGACAGTCTGCTGCATGCATTAACGCCTGTTGTGTTGCATCATAACAGATGCCTCGATGTGGTCTTGTAGTTCGCTGTGTTGCTGCTGACTGAAGGCATTGTTTAGAAGAGAGGAGACTCGTTCAGAGGCAGCAGATGAGGGCTGTACGACTAACACTTTTCGAGCCGCTGTTGCGTAATAATCTACAGGTTCCGTATTTTGTCCGAATATTCTCGCATAATTTTCAATGCCGATTATTCGAGAAATTATGCTTGCATAATTGGCACACCCCTAGCACCATGTCCATTGGCACTAGGGCACAGATTGGCCCCATGCAGCACTTACAACAAAGCACCAATGGATAATATGAACATGCAAAATAGGGTTATTTATTGTGGTGCACACTTAATTGCTCTCCAGACGTTAGGAAGACTCAATGCAATCCTAGACTTAGGCTTGAGCATGCCAATCAATGCAGCCAGTCTTCCGTCACTCATCTGCGCCCCTACTACTAGCAGCATTGGAGAAACTCAGCTGTTTCAGCCAGTGACCGAAAATACCCAGCAAATAATATCCAATTTTTGACCGGCATACTAAATGATCCGTTAGTCATAGCAACAAGCAGCCAGTCAGTGTTAGTTTTGTGGTGCCGTGGGCCACTCAGCAGGCACGCGAACGCCGTGAACGACAACTGGTCACCTTAACAGTAATTCAATGACAATACACAACTCACATTGCTATTACAACAAGCACGAGGTCCTACTACAACACTGAGCATGCGCAGAGTAAGCCATACATGAAAAACATCTGCTGGACATATTCCACATAAGTAAATTTTTCAATATCATCTGTTCACATTTCAAATTTGCTGCATGGTACTGAAATGCACAACTGCATTTGGGCACCGGCAGCACTCTGTAGCATTATATATAACTCTCTATATAACTATAGCCGTCTTGCAAGTATGGGCATTGCCTACAAACTGAACTTGTTCAATGGCAGTGGCGTGGCATGTACAAGTAAGAATCTTATTATAATTATATAGATAGATAGATAGTGCTATCAATGCTATAATTATGACTCTGCAAACGTATTCAATAATTCTTGTGTAACATGCGCACAAGCTTAAGGAGGTTAATTGCATAATATATTGTGTGTTTGCATCAATTGTGAGTCTGGGATACAACATATATAACTATTATAGTGCAATTCTGATGTGTCACCTTGTGCATTCATTGTTCTGCATGTGCACGTGTACGTAAATAGCATAACTATAATCGTGGCTACGAAGACGAAACAGGAACCGAAGAAGACATCTGTGGTAACCTTGTGAGCCTGCTGCCACTGGACGCTGCGCAGAGGAGCTGCCACACACCGCTAAGGTATGGGCAGCTATATATGGAGCATAAAGCTCCATAAAAATACGACCATGTTTTTAGACCCTAGCTGGTCAGCTTTGCATAGATTGTAGACACAAAGAAAGTACCAAAAGACTCATTATCTGCCTAGGATCGATACGCAAGAAGTATAATTATAGGCATTCGTGGCACACAACTACAACCACCACGACGTACATACAAACAGCAGGGATTACCACACAGTGCAAGTCCCGTCACAGAACCCCAATCATATATCATGACACTTATATACCTGACCTCCATCACATGTACACCACTGCCACAGCATATGTTGTGTGCATGCACACACACACACACACACACACACACACACACACACACACACACACACACACACACACACACACACACACACACACACACACACACACACACACACACACACACACACGTACACGTATATTACATACTTCCTTCACCACATTGTGCACATTGCAAAGTGCACCAATGTTTTTGTGCACATTAGTATATACACATAGTGTTTGCACTAGTTGATGACAGAAAAACACCATAATTATATGGGCAAGTACATATTATTATATAATTGTCCATTATGGACATCTACTATAGTGGTGAGAGAACAGTGTCTGGTTCTATACATAATGGAAATGTGTCTTTCAAGGGACCAGAAAGCATTTTCTTTCTACTACGAAGGTGTCCACTGCACTTACTCAGCTGCAATAACAAAGCATGTATAAATATAGTACACCATGCAAATGATTGTGCTAATCATACAAAATGCAGAAACGTTGTTAACCACTTTGTTGTCTACTCCTAGACGAATTGATGTCTATTACATTTATTTGTATATCATATTAATTATAGCTAGTAAGCACCACCTTATCTATTTTGTAATTAAACACGGTGAATGCATTTATTGTTACACACACAGAAATTAAGTATATATATGTTACTAAAACTATATTGCAGCTAAAAACTGCTTATCCAAAAAAACACCAAAACACAACAACCTAAATTCTACATCACTCATGTCAATGCAAATCAATTATTGTCAACCTTCCTGTATACTAGCAAACACTGTCCATTACACCGCCAGCCTCACTACCACTCAGCTCTCCGGAGGTGAACTCAACACGGTTTTGACCGCATGATCCTCTGTGGAGTCTCCTTTGGCTTTCTCCTCTGTCTCCTCAAAGGCACCCGTGGTGACTGCACTCATTTCTAGAGCTGTAGTGGTAACAGCATGAGATTCTTCGCACTCATTGCTCTCTTCATTTTGAACGCTTTCAGTGATGACATCCAGTTTGATATCCTGATCCCCTCCATCTTTAATGCTCTCTGCATCCTCGTCTTTTTTCACTCCAGATTCAATGATGGCCTCTGATTCCATCGCAAAACTCACCTTTCTAGTGTCAGATGTACTGGCATGAGTGCCTGTTAAAAGGGCAAGATGAGAAGAGATACATTGGGGCTATATAGCATGCGAGCAATAATGTGCATGTAAGCGCCAATATTGTTTTAGCTGAGCAAACAAAGGAAGCCAACGTCAGGGTTTGGATGAACCCACTTACAGGTCAAGAGGACAACAGCGGAGACAAACCTTATTATGACTCAGAGTACACATACGTATAAGATAACAATACAGCTTGCTCTTACTTACTTCTCTCAATATGCTTGCCATTTTAAGATGCTAGCATATACATAACAATTGAAAATACAGTGTACACATTCCAAAATCAATGCCAATGTAAAATTACTTTACTGTATATTATAATTAGAGCAAGTGCTAGATTGTTTCCCATCATCTAATAAATAGCTATAATTTTATGTCCACTGAATGTAAAACATTTGCAGTAGTTACTTATATATGTTGGACCACACTACAATGGAGATGCAGAAGGAAGTGAGATGGACTACAGTGCTACTATGCTTGTTTGAAGTCCCAATTTTGACTTACTTTTAGCTGAACTGCGTGCACTTCCAGTATAGGCTGTCACCTATATGTACATATACACACGCAGTGAAATAAGAAGATACTTCTGACACACCGCAATAATTTCACAAGGACTTTTCTTCTATGCATGCATTCAGGAGCACTTACAGTACATTTGCACAGTATAGTACAGTACAGTACAGTACAGTACAGTAGAGTGTAGTATAGTATAGTATACCTCAGAGTTTGAACGTTGTATGTATGTGTACTTGACAATACTCACCAGCTTACTGATATTTGGTAGTTTACCCTTAATCTTTCCATACACCTTCTCGTGTCTCAAAACATGAAGCACGAATATGAACAAACCCTGGATGTATAGATGTATGTATATATGTATGTAATGAAGTGTGTAGGAAAGAATGATCATTCATGCAAGGTATGAAAAGCAAGCATATCATCTCCTTTCTTAGCAGTTGCATAAATAGAACAGCTAGTAGTCTCCCTCACCTGAAACACATTGGCCAAGACAAAGAGGTAGGCAAAGACCCTCCCCTCCTCCCCCACTGCAAACAGCCCAATGATCCAGGTGAAGCCAAGCAGAGGGACTAGGATGACAGTGGCCTTCAACAGTTGCCTGCAGAAGTAGTATGGGATCAATGCATGATGGGATTCAGGTGAGCTGTATCAGGTGAGCTGTGTGGATGTGTGTGGATGCATATAATTTGTGAATCATAATTAATTCTGGTCTTATTATATGTTTGTGGCAGGTGTCACTATTGGGGCTGTATAAACTGCCCTGTGTAATACAAAAAACAATTTACAACATGGCATGTGCTGCACTCACTTTCCCACTTCCATGTATTTCTGTCGCTTCTCATCATTTCTAGATGACACCCTCCCACACTGGGACCTGGCTAGTGACACCAAACTGATAGTCAGCAGGACAGCGTTCACCTACAAGGCATGCAAGAAGTTTGCTAGTAAATGCATAAAACAGTCATAAGTGCTCAAGTACTCAAAAAGAAGGTATTACATATGTGTATGTGGCAAATGGCCTTCAAGGATACTTATGGTTTATAATTTACAGTGATTAATTAATTGAAAATACTGCTTACCAGAATAATGGCTACCATTGGTCCAATAAATGCAAAGATCACTCCATTTTCAGTAGGCAGCCAACACCTGTACGACATGAGCACTCAAAGCTTTTCAAAATGAATACTAATGTAGGGTAAAACTTGCATAAACAAACATTTGAGAAGGCTAACTGTGGTAAAATAAGCAAATGTATGCATTCCAAAACTCTTACGCTTTGATAGAGTTGTAGTGAGGGTGGCTCTGGTCAAATGATGCCCTTATCAGGTAGTAGTCATGTCTAGCCCCTCCAGTTATCACCACAACAGGAATGGGGAGAACTGGGTGATGGGAGCATGATGCACTAAATCACAGAATTAGCATTTCCTGAAGGAATCAATGGAAGTTAGCTAATTCATGCACTAAACAGGAGCAAAACAGTAAGGTTAAAGATTGCAGAAACAATCTTTCAGAGCAGGAAGTCGATGCTATACAGACGTAGTAGCACTGTAGCATCCACATCTCACCCCATCCTAAGGCCAGATAGAGGTAGATCCACTTTCTGTCATTTGCTCCAAACACTTTCACCAGAAGAATGTAAATGAGGACAGCTTCACAGAGTGTCCAGGTGAAGGTGGCCAGGAAGAAGTAGTGCAGTAGGGCTGTCATAACCTTGCAGGCATACTACATGGTAAATCATTAGAGATGAGAAGAGACGTGCACCGAACAACCTTGCATACATTATGTTGCATGCACCATGGCTATACAACATTATTAAGGCTGCTTTCAATAAAGCACGCATCATCATGTCTGTGCTCCACTTATAGCGTACAGGCCAATCTGGCATCCCTTACAATGTTGGCAGTGGCTGTTTGTATTCCAGTGAGGAAGAAGAGCAGACCCAAAGAAAGGGCAATGCACAAGTTGAGATGCACAAAGTTGTGAAGCTTTTGAATCAACTCTTTTCTGAAGAAATGTACACACAGACAACTCTAAATCGGAGTGAGTGACTACTGTCAAAATCTGTTATATATCTTTTGGCTCACCTGAGTGTTAAGTAGAATATAATGGATGCAAGCAAACACAGCAGTGAAATGCTGCAACCAATGTATGTGATGTAATCCAGAGCAGGCTGAAGCGAAAGAGGAAGGTAGGGAGATCGAAACAGGATATATGTATATGAATGCTGGTATAAGCAGGCAGTGTAATAGAATATCAAAAATTAGCAAAACAATACCACTTACTGGCTCTACCGCTGACGGTACGATGCTGACCAAAACCACAAAACTGGTCAGATGGGATGCTATGCAGCGAACATGAGAGGTGTTGACGACATCAGTCTCCACCCCTCTGTAGGACCACCCTCCAGTCTGGTTGCCCTCTTCAGCTTTAAAATTAAAGAAGGCACAGCGAAATTGTTTCACCTTCCCTGGTGGTACTGGGAGACCTTTAGATTTCACCTGCAGGAGACAGTTTTAGTAGAACAATGTTCAATGCATAATTGTAACTTTGTAATAATTAGGGCAATATATGGATAATAATCACCACCAATTTCAATCATTGTCACAGCATGTGATTGAAGCATATATGCATATATATCTGCTTATTATAACTACTATTACATAAATATATGATTGCAGGCATGAATCATAACCTCACATTAACAGGAAATGTGACTTCCACCCTTTCCTTCGTGTCCACTTCTCCGCCATCATACCCAAGAATCTGACTGGAGATCACACGACTAGCTGGGAAAGTCTCTGCCTCCTCCTCACTGTATAACAGAATCATTGGGAGTGCATAAAAGTCCTAAGATGGAATATCTCACAATACTTCTGTGATCTTGTCAAAAAAGTAGTTTTCTATATAATTATTATCCCAGGATCATGAATATTATTATTACATTATACATACATTAAGTGTCAGCTCATCTGTACAATATGAATTATGCAGCATGTAAAATTAGCCAGCATAGTCAATAAGTGCACCCTACAATGTGTACATTGACAGATGAACTTTTAAAAATAAGACAGATAAATTTGAGAAACAATAAAGATTGCTGAGACAGCAGGAGTGAAATACACTAGCTATGTATATACTTCCGTTGTGATACATCACCCAGTTCTTTATTCCTCAAATACTTACACATCTTCGTTTTGTTTGATCACATCACTTGGCAGATAATTCTCCATGTTATTCATCACCGCATGCACCACTTCAACAGTGTCCTCCTCTGCATCAACCAGGAATATTTGAGGATGAGATTTACTGTAATACGTATATCAGATCGATGTTCTCCTAACATTTCATCTAGCCAGTGCCAACTTACCAAGAGAGGCCTCTATTCCTTTTGCAGCACGAAGGAATGATTGAGGCAAGTGAATCTGTGGAAGGCTTTCTCGATTTCTGAAAGAGGCCAAAGTGTCTCTGATGCCAGCACCTGGGAATACTATACCGGTACGAAGCTTGTTGAATGAGAATCGCTGGCCGTTGATTGCTGGCAAAAGGTAAGCAGAGAGGGTACGTATGTAATACAATACATATATTGATAATATCATCTTTATGTTGACTGTAATTAATTTTCATAATCTACATGTTGATCGTGAGTAACTATAATATTATTCTTGCGTGCAGGCTTACCTAAATTTGGTCTTGCAATTGTAAAGGAAGGCTTTGTCTTAGATAATGTAGTTGCTATAACATTGGCCACTCGTTCTGTGCTTTGTAGAATGCTGACAGCTGGAGTTGCCGCTTTGCCACGCTCTGGGTCAGTGGAGTCAGTCTGCAATACCGTATGGCAGGAAATTATGGTGGAAAGATAAATTATTGTGGTGGATTGCTGAAATTACGTATGTACGGTACTTGACACGGATAACTTACATTTTTCCGAGGAATTCCTCGATTTTCCGGTGCGGACGGACGCGGGTATCCACGCGGACGTGCTCGGATTTTCCGCACGATTCCGCTGTGGTTTTCCGCAAGATTCCGCGCGGAAGAATCTAGGCAGGAATTCCGCGCGGATTCGTGCGGAAAATGGCGAAACCCAGCAGGTACGTACGTATGTACTCGCAACACACTTCCTTCACAAGCGGCGTCAAATGACCTGAAACGTCGACTTAGGGTTTAACAAACATCAATATAACCGCAAGCTAGCACGTATATATATACGCAGTGATTTTGCGAATGACAAAATGGCTGACCAGTGGAGAGAGCCCCTCAGTCGGGTGACTGCAAGGATACTGCTTCAGCAGCCAATACCCGTCTTCGATCGAGTGCGTAAGCTTTCGCGCTCATCCGCGGATTCCGCATTGTATAGATCCGCGGAGCGTCCGCGCATTGCCGCGCTGACGATCCGCGTATTGCCGCACGGGCGTCCGCGTATTGCCGCGCGGCAGCCCTCGGAAAACCGACGCGGCGTGTCTGCGGAAAAAGGTAAGTTTTCCGTGTCACGTACCGTAATTTGGCTGAATATACTTTGGAGGTTTAGCCATAATGATATTCATAACTAAATAGCTAATCAAACACACTGTGAATTTAACCAGGCCGTGAGCTAGTTTATGGCTCACAAAACCGCCAATCCACCAAAGTAACTTCTCTACCAAAAGTTTTGGCCATACAGTATTTTTATGATAAATTAATTTTACAAACATCACACATTCAATAAAGCATTAGGTATGAAAGGCATGCTATGTAAGTAAGCACATTTTGGCACCTGACCAACACATTTCAGTTTAGTTTAGGGAAGGACAGGATTCTGGATGAACTTGCATTGCAGATTATGTTCATTCAGCAAACATATGCATATATCTGATACACAAACAACACAGATATATTTTATCCTATTTTCATTGGTTACCTGGGCAGTAGCTTCAAATGCGGGTGCATTTCTTTCATCAAGGACATTACTCAAGATATCAGCAACAGTCTACAATAGGAAATAACAGTCTTTACTTTACACTTCTAACACACTGTACATGATATTTGTATGATTAAAGCTCACTTCTTCAGTTTCATTGGATTCTTCCCTGAACAGACCATTGTTCTCACCAAGGCTACAAGTGAAATGTAGGGTGTAATGCAAGAATATAAATCTGCAGCTGCTTGCATTGTATATACAAATATACGTATGTGTACTGTGTGGTTGTCCTTGAATATATACATTAGACAAACCACATTTTCAGACTGTCTATGTTAATTAGTGAAAGGTGAGGACTTCCCACTACCAACTAACTCAACAGCCTAACACTTCCTGTACTCACTCTGCTACAACGTCCACAAATTTGACAGCTGTCTTCAAATCTTGAGGAAGAATTGACCTATTCCTTTCATCTGATGGGTCCAAAACTGCTCTCAAATCATGTGATATATTCTGAAACTTGTTTCTCTCCTTTTCAGTTAGGTTTCGATTGGTCCCATTGGACTTGTCCAGACTACTGATGAATGCATCAGTCTGCAAGCAAAGACAAGAACTTACATTCAATTTAATCAACTGTATAATTTTAAACCAGTCTGCTATATGTCAGAGAGTGTTCGCAAGCTGGCTTGTAACATGTACAAGATGGTAAATTCACAGCTTCAAAGGAAAGTGAGGACAGGAGAATATGAACTGAGCGCTGCGTCTCAGCTCTTTTTCTCCTGTTGCCACTTTCCTTACAAGCTGTAAGGTCGGCATGCAACTTGTACCAGACTACCATTGTTACATTTATTACTACATTTTTTATAGTTTTGTGTGCTATATGCTATATAATGTATGACATTGGACTCGACCTTCTTCCTGACTTCCCTGCCAGCCACAGATTCACATTCAGAGGCATTAACAGAGCCCCACTCAGCAGGCACGCCAGTCATACATCTCCTGTAGGCGAGGCCATCCACGCTTGAGCTCCCTTCTCCTGGACAGTGAGCTGACTGAATGGAGCCTGCAGCAATAGCCAACCACTGGATCCCCCACACACTGTCTGCCTCAGTTGGACACAGGACTTCATTAGACATATCATCTGGTGGAGGAGGAAATGTGAGTATAGCAGATATTTTGCAGTGGAAGTGATAGCTAGCAGACTGGACTATGTCACTGGCTATATGGCCATATCATTCAACTGATTCAATTAATACTACACTAGCAGAGAAGCCCGCCAAAGGGCGGCTTCTATATGCTACGGTGCTCCTTCGACAGTGCTCCTTCGACAGCGCCCCTATGATAGTGTTCCAATGATTGTGATTCAACAAGAAAGATTCGCTGGCACTGGGCAACTGTTTTTGGCTAGATTCTTAGTTTATTCTTGGCAACATACAAAAGGTAGACGATCATGTGTGGATTTTTGCCACATGCTACTCGGCTGTAGCTTATTTACGCAAACCGTTCCCCCTAGGACACTCAATGGTATAACATTACATATGTTGTGGTGTACATACATACGTACGTACATGCAGCAAATTACAGACTCCCGTAGAATCACTGAAAAAGGTGGTAGATATGTATCAAAACGTCAAAGTCAATGTGTACCAACAAATCCGGACATGTGAATTTCCTAGCTCTTTCAAAGCTCACTATGTACATACATGTGTACTACAAATCACACAGACGGAAACTTGAACTAATACAGCACAAACAATAGAAAGTCATGAAGCTCTTACAATATCAGCACCTAAACAATTGTACATGAACATATGGGAAGGGGGCCAACATGCACACAGTTAATGCCATATAGCTCACCATCGTTGTCCATGATAGTGACGGTGGAACCTGAGTTGGGTCTAACCTGCACTCCCTTGGAAATGAGGTCTTCAGGAATGGACAGAAGCAGTTGGAAAGATTCCATGGCTTCAGTCAAGTTATCATCTGTGATGACAACAGTGAATTTTATTCTAGTCTGACCAGCTGGAAAAACTAGTTGGTATCGTTGTGATACAAAGTCATCATCACCTTTAGAAAGGAAGGCACAGTTTGGAAAATGTCAACTAATAATGTATGCATTATATACAAAGAGTGTGAGGCTGCAAGAATATGCACCAATATGTGATGTATGGCTATCAGAACTGACTCCCTCGTGCACCGCAGTGGTCACTTGCCATGAGGTTCAGCAATCATTCAACAACAACAAAAGGCAACTGTGCAACTATAAACATGTGGAAGTAAGGCATGGAAAGCATCCAAACCACATGCTAGATACAATCAATAAGCCTAAACACATTATAGTATTGCAATGAGCAAAGACATGCATACGGTGAAAAGTATAACTAAAAATGGAGTGTCTACAGACACTGATACTACACGATCTGTATGCCTGCACAGTACCACAGGCTATAATTCTACCTCGCTTACCAACAGCAGTGTCATCCGATGTCTCCACAGTGACTGCGTATTCAAAATCAGCTGGTCCAGAGGCAACGACAGTAGCCACAAAAGATCCAATGTTCTCCTTCACCATATAGTCAGCATTTCCAATGGAAAAGTGTAGATCTTCAACTGCATGGATGAGGAGGAGGAGTTTAGTGAAATCATATTACCTTGATATATGCACACGCAAAGCAATGAGCTCACTCACCATCATCATCCAAGATGTGGACGGTTGCTGTGTCAGGTGACCCCCTGATGACACCCATACCTGCAGCTCCCTTTGGTATGTCTAGGTCAAGATTAAACAGCTTAGCACATTCAGCAATGGCGTCATCAAGGATAGGCACGTTGAAGCTGACCACATTCACTCCAGCTGGAAAGGTAACTTCAAAAGGACCACCAGTATAGTCAGAGCCATCTGGTAATGTAACAAAGGAATGTACAACAATGTCCATGTCAGTACAGCTACAGTAATAGCCATATTGGCATTAACTATGCCAGACTATTAATCCATGCAAAGAATTGTAGGATGCATATACTCAAAGTTCCTGCAAGTCTGCAGGGTAGTACAGGCGCTGGACATTAACTATATCAGACTCTGTAAAAGCACCTGGGGACTCAAACAACATTGATCCCTGAGTACCATGCACTTGCTGGCATCTCTTTCATGTACGTAGCTGCCTAGGTTCATGAATAGTTCTCATACTTCACCTGCCTAAGGAGCCCATGAATTCAACCTCGTCTTTTAGCATGATAATGTCAAAAGAATGATAGAACTGAGTGAGTGGCTGTGCTCTTGAGTGGTAAACAAAATCCATATTATATATATAATTATATGCATGTCCAAATTAATCAAAATGCTACGGCATAGTGTAATAAGGCGTAGATAGTGCAGTTGCAAGAAAATTACTGTGAACTTTTCTTCAGCTGCCACTTCCTTTAAGTTGTGAAGTTAGCACATTTGTACACCAAACCAGCCTGCAAACACTATCTGACACAACACACAGGGAGATAGTTGCCATCCAGTTTACGCTTGCGGGCTTGTGCACATGCCAGCTGGCCGCTGAGCATACCATTGTGCAGTTCAAGCCTCAAGGTATGAATCCGAAGTGGTCGCAGCATTGCTGCCCGCCTGTGACCATATCTACAACAATTCTAAATGAAAAAACGTAACCAGGATCAGGGACTTGCGTGGCAAAACTCCTTGTCAGAGTGTAAGTGACAGTTAGGGCGCTGGGTCTTTGTTCTTTGTCTTCTGTTGTCACTTCCTTCAAGCTGTGAAACTTGTACATAACAATATAGTAGTTTTATTAGTAAAGGCAGAGCTCACCAATAGCAGTTCCATCTAGTGAGTTCACTGTGACAGTGAAGTCAAAGTCATGATCTTCAAGAGCTTCCAAGAAGATGACAGCACTGCCATTCACTCCTTCCTTCACAGAGTAGTTTGCCGGATTGAACTGTACTGGAATTAAGGCTGCACAGAAGAACAATGCACCGATGAGTGGAGAGTGACTTGAGGAGCAATTTGAGCTCATTTCTAAGAAGTGTATATATGCTCTCCTAATCTCAACATACTTGAGTCGTCCACGATGGCAATGTAGGACATATCTGGAGTGCCAACAACGCATCCTTCTGGTGCACCAGGCAGGCTGAGGGTTGCCTTGAAGTACTCGGCTGGTTCCACAATGCTGTCTTGCAGAGTACTCACATTAAGCATCACCTTAACTGACCCAGCTGGGATGGACACGTCAAAGGAGCCACCAATGTAGTCATCAGTATCTGAGGGGGAAGGAAGAAGAAGTCAAGGCACATGCATAAAACTCACAAAATGTAGGCTATTCTGCCAATTTGGTTCAAGTAAAGATATAACTCATTTACTGCATGAACATTTGGCTTGCCCACCTGTGGCTGTGATGTCCATGGTAGTAACAGTAACTGTGATGTCCTTTGCAGCGGGTTTGTCCAAGATGATCATCAGTGGAGCTGGATCACCTTCAGTAACAGTGTAGTTCTGAGGGCTGAAGGTGACGGTCACAACTGTACACACAGGGGAGAAGAGTGGACACATTTCAAACTCTCTACACGATCTTTGGTCAATGTTTAAGCACTATTCTGACACACTCCAAATGTGTGCAATTGGAATTATGGACTTTATTAACCTCGTAAGGACTGATAATGAAGATTTTTGCTGTAAACACTGAATACCACTAAAAATTATGCAATCGGCAAACTTATACGTGTCCAAGCACTGCTCTGACATATAAAAACGTCTATACATCACAATTTCGTAGGTGCATTAGATGCATATTGGCTTCAATCACAGTATATCAATATAGACATACGTAGTTCAATTCTAATTGTCCAGTGCAATGTACCAAAGATGCAGTAGAAGCGGCAGTGACACATTTTGTGGGTAGTGCTTTATTTGCTTAGTCTTACCGTCGTCATCCTTAATGAGCACTACAGTCATACTGATTGGTCCCTCAGTGACATTGGCTGCTTCACCCTCAGCAGACACCTCGAGGGTCAGTTTGAAGTCTTCATCAAACTCATTGTCACCATCATTAACTATTGGGATGGATATGACAATTGAGGGAATGGGGTCACTCTCATCAGTAGGCCCAAACGAATATGTAGTGGTCGGATAGGTGTAGTCAAAGTTGTCTGCACAGAAAATGGATACAGAGTGTTGTAAGAGACAGCTGAATGCACGGTACACAGTCACATTCACAAAACACTGTCAAACTTACTAGTGGCAGTGAGGTCCATGGGAGTTACTGTAACCATGTATTCAAAGGAAGTTCTTCCGGAGACATTCACCGTAACATCTACCATGCCATCAGATTCATCCACCATGTACATGTCCTGTTCAAACTCAACAGTATTGACTGCACAGAAAGAGTAGGAGTGCACACAAGGCCCACAGCATTAACCAGCACTTGGGCATGGGCAGGCATGGACTGGTGCAGGCGTAAATTACAGCATATACGAGCACACGTTCTATCGTTGAATGCCCTACAAATGCATCATCCTCTCAAAGTACTTAGTACACTGTGCATGCAAGGCTTACTTGTATTCAGCACATAACAGAGCATGGGCAGGCACGGCATTCATTCATGCATACACAACCACATGTTCAATCATAGAATGCCCTGCAAATGCTACACTATTTAGTGCACTGTGCAAATGTGTGAAGTCACAGAAACTTCCTTCTTATGTTTCATTCCACATGAGCTCACCATCGTCATCAATAATGTTGATTGTGCCATTGATTTGCATTGCAGGGGGCACAATTTCACCAATTTGCAGTGCTGGCTGACCAGGTGGAAAAGTGATGATAACTTCAAAGGGCTCCATGTGCTCTACTATTTTATCATCAATGATAGTGACATTGGTACAACTTCTGGTCTCACTGGGAGCCAGGGTAATCATTGGAACAACCGGCACAAAGTCCACTTCACCTAAGCAGGAATTTGCAGGTAGCTAGACAGTACACAAGAAAGTAATTGGATGTGATCACAAACTAGAATAATTGCAAGAAGCTCACTTGTTGCATCAATAGAATCTGCAAGAGAATGAAGAAAAACTTTTACCACTGACAGTTATACAGTAAGCTATTCTTATTATCACTGCTCATCACTACTGTAAGGCCCACCTGGACCGGCATTGCCTGTAAGTTCATTGGCAATCAATAGAGCCATGATGGGACGAGACGATGGTCCAGACTTGACAAGGCACACGTCAACAAATGTTTGGTTCTCAATAACATCGATAACTCTCCTCTCAATGTCAATAGTCACAGGCTCTATGAACAGGAACAGTGCTATAAAGTAACTAATCCCCTTAAGCACAGCCCAAACAGAATGTTACTGCAATTTCATACACGTACTGCGTGCAGGAGAACCACAGTAGACTTGTGCAGTAAGCCAAGAGGCAAACGTAAATGTAGTTTGACTGCATGAGACCCTAGGGATGACTGTGGTCAATGGCTGGACTAGAATGTGTAGGTGTGTGGGAATGATAATTATTACAGAACACTCACTCTCATCATTTACAATGGTGATGTTAGACACGAATGGGTCACCCCTCATGACACCAATGTCCTGAGCTGGTTGGGGGATCACCAGTGTAAGGAAGAAGTTCTCATCAAGCTCAAAGATATCATCATCTGTAATAGCAATGCTGAAGCTTTCCTTGGTAGATCCGGCGGTGAAGTTGACTAAATAATTCCCCCCAGAGTAGTCACTTTCGTCTGAGGTCACATCATTTGGACAGGAGGGGCAGACATGGGTTATCAGCAAGTATTGTCAAGTCTCGTGAATTCCAGTGGTGTATATGGCATGCGAGACTTTGGTTTCCAATACTATAATCACGTGTATGATTGCAGAGGGCAATTCATGAACAGGACTAGAAGGTCTGAAACAGCTGTATTTCAGATACGTATGGTATTAGTTAACTGGACTCACGCATCGATGGTGAAGCACACAAACCAGCATGCAGAATAGCAGCCTGGACTAAGCTCCATCATCTGCTCACCTACAGCTGTGCCATCACTGGTTTGCACAATTAGAGTGAAAGGCTCATCTGATGGGACACTGCACATCACCATTGCCACAAGTGGTCCCATGTCCTCCCTCACCTCATGCATAGTGCGCACAAGCATGCAGACAAGCACTGTTGGAAAGAGAGACGATGGTAGAATCAGAATCGAGTAGTGGACATCTGTGGACATGTACGCATGCACGCACATACGTGCACACATACACTGTAAATGACTGATCTACGTATATACCCTCAGTTGTGTTTTCCAATAGACAATACGTATGTACTATTGGGGAAAAGGTAGAGTGTGGTAGAATTAATGTAGTAAAATGAGACTACTTGTTCTAAGTACGTATGTAACCTTAGTTATGTGCATGCAATTAATTTTGTACTAACCCTCATCCTCAGTAATGTTCACTGTAGCTCTGTCTGGCATTCCAGCGACAATCCCCATAGCCTGCATTTCCGGAGGCACAGTCAGTTCAGCAATGAAGCTCTCAATACCCTCTCGGGTGCTGTCATGGACTGTGCTGTACTCCACTGTGGTCATGCTACTGCCTATCTCAAAAATGGCACGTCTCTCTCCACCTTGGTAGTCAGCGGGACCTACACAGGAGATAAGCACACACAATGTCAGTATTCAGGACATGAGTTTGCAGGCAATAGGAGTTTCTTGAAGGCTTACAATGGTACAAAATGGCATGTGACAGTAGCTACATACAAAAGATGCATAACACATGAGGTGCCATTAAATACGTAAACAAGTTTGTCCCACAGTCGTGTGAGTTAATAGGGTACTCCAGCTCATGTAATGGGCATTCCCTAATTACATAGGAGCTGAAAGATGGACTACATTAGAAAGGAAAAGGTGAATAGCATGTACGTACGTACACAAGAGGTAATTGAAGTAGAAACTGATTTGCCCATACAGTCCAAAATTCCATGTCATAATGCAGTGTTATGCAATACTTACTGTTGGCAGAATCATCACGGGTGTTGACAAGGACACTAAATCTCTTGTTCACTGTGATGTTGGTCCTCAGCATGAGAGTTACAGTGCCACCCTCATTCACAGGGTACACATCTGGGTCAAAGTACACTCCAGCAACTACACACAAGGGAAGAGGACCAAGTAGTGAGGTGAACACAAAGGTGGTAGCCTGCAATCAAGGAAGAGCAAGCAGCCACAGTACAGATGGAGCACACCTCATGTAACAACTAGCAGAACACCTGCTGCAAGAGACATTGGTTGGCATACTAGGACAAACAGATACAACTGTGCATTATTTACCATATGGCCGAAAATTTTGGCAGGAAAATTATTTTGGCGGATTGGCGGTTTTGAGAGCAATCCGCCAATATTTCATCCGCCAAATATAATGTCATCATTATTGCAAAATCATAGCTGGTGATTACGAAAGAATCTTGAGCGTCATCACAGCATTGGGAGCCTGATAGATGGGGCTCACCCAGGTCCGAAGACCGATAGAGATTATCTAGGCCGTTACTGTCCAAAGACCTTTGAAACGGCAGAGGGAAAGAAAGAAAAGTGGTGCCGCCCGGAATCGAACCCAGGGCCTCTGGCTTAAGCCGCCTGTGCTCTGCCACTAAGCTACGACACCAACCGACCTAGATAATCTCTATCGGTCTTCGGACCTGGGTGAGCCCCATCTATCAGGCTCCCAATGCTGTGATGACGCTCAAGATTCTTTCGTAATCACAAACACACGCAGCAATTATCACTTAATATCATCATAGCTGGTGTATATACTAGGCCTGCACCTAGACGCGCCAGTCTAAAATAGTTGGCATGGAGTTTACCATTGAAAGCTGCGTACGCTTCTCCAAAATGTTTTGTACTCCGAAGGTGGGAGAAGAGTTGGATTGCCCGTCAACGCGAGGAAGGCGATCCAAACGACGTGTACACAGTCACTGTAAAGATCGACGCGACGAAAACGGTCCAGATTAAGCGTAACAACGATTAGTCTGCTTTTCAGTTGCATTTCTCATCATCGATTTCGTCCTAACTAGCTCACGGCCCAGTTAAATTCCCAGCGCGTTTGATTAGGCATTTTGTTGTGAATATCATTATGGCTAAGAGCTGGCTCAACCACCAAAATAAATTCCGCCAAATTACATATTTTCAGCAATCCGCCAAAATATCTTTCCACCAAAATGTCCGGCTATACGGTATATACATATAGAAATTGCCAGTTACAACTGTGCATTATCTATATATTCATACAGTATAGACATTGCATGTAACTTGGCCCTGTTGCACAAATGCTACACTCACTGGTAGCATCCATAATGTTGACAGTTGCAGTGTCAGGTGAGCCGGCTGTGACTCGGTAGTTGGTGGTGGTTGCAGGAGGTACTTGGATAACACCTGTGAAGTACTCCAGTCCTTCAAGAACATCATCGGGCAGTGTTGGCACTGGCACACTAGTAGTGCTGCTACCACTGAATGTGGCATTGTACAGACCACCAGTGTAGTCAGCACCATCTGCAATGAGCCAGGGAGGGGAACGCAATATACGTGTCTTTGTCTTGGTGCAAGTTTGAATTGGATGATATTTTGAAGTGTACACACCTGTAGCCGATCTATCCCTGGTCTGCACCCTTACGATGATGGTGACTGAAGGGTCCACATCCCTGGTCAGTCTCAGAATGAGGTCAGCAGGCTGGACCTCTGTTACATTGTATGTAGCGGGGTCAAAGTACACCTCAGCAGTCATTTGGTCTAGAATGGTGAAAGTGGCCACTGATGGAGTTCCCTCAAACACATGTGGGAGACCAGCAGGAACAGACAACACGGCTGTGAAGTCCTCATCATTCTCAATAATGTTGTCTGTCTCAGTATGGACAACAAGTGTACCCGTCTGGGTGGTAACATTAAACACAACTTGATAGGACCTGTCTTCGTAGTCACCTGGGGCTGCAGGGGTACATAGGCATGTGGTGCATTTAGAAACCCCTCCAACACCCATGATAATACCAGATAGGTTGGAACCTCCTGCCCGCTGCACAAGAGTGTTTTAGCTACACTGCCTTTTGTACGTGCAGTGTACAAGGTAAAATGAATTTCACATTCTTACCTACAGCTGTACTGTCCTCAAGTCTGACATCAATGGTGAAAGGAACTGCAAACTCATTGTCTGTTCTAAGGACAAGCACCTGGTTCTCTCCCTCAGGCACAGCGTACACAGCAGGGTCAAAGAACACTCTCAACTCTTTGTCAAACATGAAGAAGAGGAAGAGGAGATACACAGAATTGAATGTGAGACGTGTCTAATGTTGTGTACATGCCATATGAACCAATTTCGCTTGAGTACACTTGTCAATATTTCCGTGGCTACGCATGTGATTGCATGTGTGGTGTACTCGTGACTTTTTCAAAGAAACTTCAACTTCAACAAGTGTGGCAAATCTCGTTTGGATTTATGGAGGCTATACAGTCCAGTCCAGGGGGCCGACTATTTTGTAGAATCAGGTTTTGCATGAAAATCATGAGAAGATCACATGACAGTGGTACCTTTCAGTTAAGGCTAAAAACTTGCGATTCACAGGGAGAACAATGTAGGACGAGGGAATGAGAGACGTGTTGCAAGAATAGTATTTGGTGTGTTAAAGCAATGATCTGACAATTCTATGTAAGTGAAGTCTATTCGAAATTCTTGTGTGGAGCTTCATGGCACAGACCCTTCCTTTGTACTAAAAAATTGAATATAATTGACTTTTTACAGCTCCATTTAAGAACAGGGAACAGTAGACAGTATCTTGCTATACGTATATCATGTTACCGGGCAACTGGGTGATGTCTGGGGTGTTATAAACCTTACATCCAACACCAACACCCAGACATTTGAACTGTACTGTTTACCCATCATCACCTGACAAAGACTCCCTCCCCAACAGCATAGAAGAAACCTGACGTACGTAGCTGAATTGATCTGCAGCATGTGTTGTCTCAACTACGTAGTTAGGAGACATATCTACATCCCGGTTTATATTCATAACATCGGGATATAAATATAATATAATTCTATTAACTTGCTATTTCGGACATCAAGTGCACAAGCACTGCATTTGCAGGAGAACCACAGTAGACTTGTGTAGTAAGCCAAGAGTCAAAGGTAAATATAGTTTTCACTGCATGAGGGCTTAGGAGTGACTGTATGTTACTGGCTGGACTAGAATGTGTAGGTGCACGTGTGTGGGAATGATTAGCACAGAACACTCACGCTCATCATTAATAATGGTGACGGTAGCCATGAATGGGACACCCCTCATGACACCAATGTCCTGAGCTGGTTGGGGGATCACCAGTGTAAGGAAGAAGGTCTCGTCGTTCTCAAAGATATCATCATCTGTAATGGGAATGCTGAAGTTTTCCTTGGTAGATCCAGCTGGGAAGATGACTGGATAATCCCCCCCAGTGTAGTCTTGTCCATCTGAGGTCACAGAATTTGAATGAGAGAGACAGAAACAGGTTATACTATCATTAAAGTATTGGAATGACAGGCCTCATGTGAATTCCAGTGGTGTATATGGCATGTGAGACTTTGCTTATCCAATAATATAATCACGTGACTGATTGCAGTGTGCATGAAAGACACTAGAAGGCCTGAAAGTACTTCAGATACGTAGTTACAGTTAAGCTTTTAAGTCTCGTTGACGCAAATGTGCAACCAATTATTGCGTGCGCGAAAGGTCCAATGACGCATATTTGAATCAAAGACGATAGTGCACACTTTAACAGACCCTTCTTCGGTGGCTACGACAGGACAATGTCTCTGAGCTTTTAATGGCATCCTTTGTAGTCCCTTTGTTTATATTTTGGCTGCTTAACTGTCTCTCCTGGCCTTTCTCCTGGCGAGAAATCAAGCATCGAATCTTGGGCAAAACTGCGAACGTCTTGCACCGCCAACAGAGAATTGCAGAAGATATGGCAAGTTGGTTAGAGGCTAGTTGCAGAGCTGTTACATCTTCTATGATTGTTTCACATCACTACCGACTCATGTCAAACTGTATTTTGTGGTCGCTGCATGCTGCTACGTACATACCCAATCTTTTCTTCTCCTACGGCCAAGAGCGAGTCTGAAAAGGCTCCATTCAATTCAAACATCCAAGCCTTCTCCTTTACTACAGTGCAAGTCATTTTGATGCTCATCATCTCAATACCAAATTGAAGAAAAGAGTAGCAAGTTACTGCTGTTTGGTCCGACGATTTGTTTATGCCGCCATTGGAATTAAGTTCTATAGGAACTAAACGCTACTGCGCGAAATTTAATTTAGGGCTTAATTAATGGACTTTACTGGACTCACACATTGATGTTGAAGCATACATGCACAGACCAGCAGCGGAAATGCACTAGCCTTGACTCAGAACATTCATTTGCTCACCTACAGCTGTGCTATCACTGGTTTGCACAATTAGAGTGAAAGGCTCATCTGATGGGACACTGCACATCACCATTGCCACAAGTGGTCCCATGTCCTCCCTCACCTCATGCATAGTGTGCACAAGCATGCAGATGAGCTCTGTTGGAAAGAGAGAGATGGTAATCCATGCACACAACTGTTCTAAAAGCTAAGTACATTTCAATGCCTTTGCACTTACGTAATTCAACGTATTATTATATATTTATTGCTCTTGCGAACAGACTATCATCAAACACGCATATGTAACCATTACTGTAGCAAAGGTAATACATATGTATTGTATGCATACTGTATACATGTTGTGTTGTGTACATGCAATTAATTTATATATAATTATTATAATTACGTATTACTGTAGCAAAAGTAAATCAGACAGCTAATGTAATGATTGATTGTTAAAGTTATGTACCTGGCATGATAGGACTACATTGACTATTCTGCAAGAAACAGAATCGAGTAGTGGAGTTCTGTGGACACGCACACGTGCACACACACACACACAGAGAGACACACAGACACACACACACTGTAAATGCCTTCACTCTTTGCGGCATGAATGCGTCTCTCAAGAGTGATTTCAAACTACATAATTATGTTTTAATTTACAGTACGTACGTTTGGAACAAGGCAACAGTAGAGTGTAGTAAGATTAAACTTCATCAACATATGTGCACTCAGTTGCATTGTGCACACAAAGTGAATCTTGTACTAGCCTTCATCCTCAGTAATGTTCATTGTAGCTCTTTCTGGCACTCCAGAGACAATCCCCATAGCCTGCATTTCTGCAGGCACTGTCAGTTCAGCAATGAAACTCTCAATACCCTCTCGGGTGCTGTCGTTGACTGTGCTGTACTCCACAGTGGCCATGTTACTGCCTATCTCAAAAATAGCACGTTTCTCTCCACCTTGGTAGTCAGCGGGGCCTACACAGGAGGGGTGTGTAAGCATACAATACAAGGTATGTTAGAAGGGGTGCATAAGCACATAAAATGTCAGTATTCATGACATGAGTTCGCAGGCAATAGGAGTTTCTTGAATGCATACAATGGTGACAGCAGCTACATACAAAAGATGCATAACACAAGAAGTGACATTAAATACTTAGACAGGTTGTCCCACAGTCGCGTGAGTTAATAGGGTACTCTAGCTTATGCAAAGGGGACTCCCAGATTACATAGGAGCTGAAAGATGGACTACATTAGAATGGAAAAGGTGAATAGCATGTACGTATGTAAGAAAGAGGATGCTGCAGTGATTGAAGCAGGGAATGATTAACTTGTATGTAGTCCAAATTAAATTGCATTTCACCAACAATACTTACTGTTAGCAGAATCATCAAGGGTGTTGACAAGGACACTAAATCTCTTGTTCACTGTGACGTTGGTCCTCATTGTGAGAGTTACATTGCCACCTTCATTCACAATGTACACATCTGGGTCAAAGTACACTCCAGCAACTGCACACAAGGGAAGAGAAGCAAGTACTGAGGTGAGCACACCTCATGTAACAAATAGCAGAACACCTGCTGCAAGAGACATTAATTGGTTGGCATACTAGTACAAACAGTTACAACTGTGCATTATCTACATACATATAGAAATTGCATGTAACTTTGGCCCTGTTGCACAAATGCTACACTCACTGGTAGCATCTATAATGTTGACCATTGCAGTGTCAGGTGAGCCGGCTGTGACTCGGTAGTTGGTGGTGGTTGCAGGAGGTACTTGGATAACACCTGTGAAGTACTCCAGTCCTTCAAGAACATCATCGGACAGTGTTGGCACTGGCACACTAGTAGTGCTGCTACCACTGAATGTTGCAGTCAAGAGACCACCAGTGTAGTCAGCACCATCTGCAATGAGCCAGGGAGGGGAACGCAATATATATACATGTGTTTGTCTTAGTGCAAGTTTGAGTTGCATGATATTTTGAAGTGTACACACCTGTAGCCGATCCATCCCTGGTCTGCACCCTAACCATGATGGTGACCGAAGGATCCACATCCCTGGTCAGTCTCAGAATGAGGTCAGCAGGCTGGCCCTCTGTTACATTGTATGTAGCGGGGTCAAAGTACACCTCAGCAGTCGTTTGGTCTAGAATGGTGACAGTGGCCTCTGATGGAGTTCCCTCAAACACACGTGGGCGACCAGCAGGAACAGACAACACGACTGTGAAGTCCTCATCATTCTCAATAATGTTGTCTGTCTCAGTATGGACAACAAGTGTACCCGTCTGGGTGGTAACATTGAACTCAACTTGATAGGACCTGTCTTCGTAGTCACCTGGGGCTGCAGGGGGAGATAGGTGGTAGATAGGCATGTGGTGCATTTAGAAACCCCTCTAACACACCACGATAATACCAGAACCTTCTACCCACTGCACAAGAGTGTTTTAGCTGCACTGTCATGTGCACTGTACAAGGTAAAATGCATTCCACATACTTACCTACAGCTGTACCATCCCTAAGTGTGACATCAATGGTGAAAGGAACTGCAAACTCATTGTCTGTTCTAAGGACAAGCACCTGGTTCTCTCCCTCAGGCACAGAATACACAGCAGGGTCAAAGAACACTCTCAACTCTTTGTCAAACATGGAGACGAGGAAGAGGAAATACACAGAATTACATGTGAGACATGTCTACTCTTGTGTACACGACATACGACCCAATGTGGCTGGAGCACACTCTTCAACATTTCCATGGCTACGCATGTGATTGCATGTGTGGTGTACTTGTGACTTTCCAAAGAAACATCAAGAAGTGTGGCATTTCTCGTTTGGATTTATGGAGGCTAGACAATCCGAGGGTCGACTATTTTGTATAATGAGCTTCGCGTGAAAATCATCACATAACAGTGGTGCCTTTCAGTCTAAGAACTTGTGATTTGTGGGATTACAGTGTGGGGTGAGAGAATGAGAGACAGGCTGCAACAATTGTATTTGGTGTGTTAAAATGTGATCTGACAATTCCATGTAGATGAAGTCTATTCAAAATTCCTGTGTGGAACTTCAAGGCTCAGACCTTTCCTTTGTATAAAAACATTGAATATACGTAACGGACGTTTATGGCTTCATTTTATGAACAGCATCTTGTTATATCACATTGACATTGACATTGTAACTGGTGAATATGTTATATCACCAGTAGTATATAATGCTTACATATCACCTATCAAAGACTCCCTAACAGCGTAGAAGAAATCTGACATAGTCTGCGAAACTTAGTGTGCTCCGCCATCAACGACTCTTAGTCAATCTCCGAAGGTAAGGAGGAGTACAGCTTGATCTTCTCGCTCTCCGCTTGGAGAGGAGAGGATGCTCAAAGTTGGAAGGTGGGCGATCCATCACCAAAGAAGTCTTGTACAGGCACTCTGCCATCCACGGCCTAGCTGTGAAATAAGAGTGTACCTCGCTGACAACATTCAAAAGACAATCATAGAATGCTCAGTGTTCGAACAGAAGCAAGCACCAAGTGAAACGCTGCAGAAGGACTCTTTTATAGCAGTAAAAGACACTGGTTAAACGGCTGTGAAAGCTCAGCTAGGTGCCACATATTCATTAAACCATATTCAGTGTGATATAACTAGTATGTGTCCACTGCTTCTTCCTTGCCCTTGCCCTCTAGTACATCAGTGTTTCATGCTATTGGTGTAACTCCATGTTGCCTTTATTTACTATCTATGGATGGGGCGTAATGGTAGATTTAATGCACAAAACATACTTTGAAGCTGTATGTACTGTAGGTGTCATCCTAAACTTGACTAATGGGCTAAATTCTACACGCTAATTGAAGGTTTTAGGTCTAGCTAAGGAAAAGCTAACTGTCAATTGCACTGCAACTTCTGTGGTGAGGAGCTAACGTGCCATACTGCGTTGACTGTACCACTGTTTCAGAAGTAAGGAAAGGTCCTAACTAGACTAGACTAGACTGATTATTTTCAGCAATTTGGTCGATAACGTAGTCTGTTCTCAACTAATGGATTAAATGCACTAGTCATTCAAGTCTAATAAAAATAGCCACAAACTCTCACAAATGTCATGAATATCACAAAAAATGTTATGGCAAATGTAGGGCAGATAACAGTGAACTCAAGCAATTTGCAAAGCATTCATTCTCACCATTGTCATCTTCAATCTCCACTGTAGCTCTCAGTGGAAACCCCTCATTTATCCCAACCTCCTGGAAAGTTTGTGCAACACTGAGATCAAGGAAAAAGTCCTCTGGTCCTTCATAAATGGTATCATTGATAATTGCCACCACACCATCACCAGCACTACTACCAGCAGGGATGGTAATAGTCAGAGAGTAGCTGCAGCTCATCACTGGAGGATCAGTGCCAGAGCTGTCGTCAATATGCCCATGATAGTCCAAGCCACCTGATATGGAACAATGAGAGGTAGCGTCCAGCAGGTGTATGAAACTGCAAGCTACTGCAGCCCAGGTGAGTCACAAGGGCAAGGTTATGCTGTGTCCTTATGTACCCTGTGCATACACATGTAACTGATGGTATGAGATAATGTTAATTAGGGCAAAGTATATATATTCACCCTATCTTGCACAAAGGGTACATTGCTGCAGTAAGCCTCCTGACATGAAACAATGAGAGGCAACGTTCAGCAGGTGGTAGGGGAAAACAAAGGGTACAGTTCTACAGTAAGCTCCTACTAGAAATAGGTACATTTCACTCCACAGGAAAATAAACTGCACAATCCATATACTCACATGCAGCAGATCCATCTGCTCCTGTTATCACCACCTGGTAGTCAAAGGATGCAGTACTGATTGCAATCACTCTGTACAAGCGGCTACCGGCATCCTCACAAACAAAGTAGCTGTCTCTTTCAAACATAACCATCAAGGCTGTGGACAGGATTGATCACAGGAGGAGTGATCACATGAAGTCTGTTCATAACTGTAATTCACTGTTTATGTACTGAATGTAGTACACTAACAATGACACGGAGTACACATTAGTATACTAGTCAAGGAAGTACTACATGCCAGAAGGGTGGAATAACAACTTCACTACAAGACTGGAAGTGCATCACCCAAACATATATACAAAACTATATGCTTTCTTGAGCCTATAAAACTAAAATCATGAATATTTACAGCTCAGAAAGGACCCTTAAACAGATGTCCATACTTCATAATGTGCTACTTGTGTAATGCTATAATTATGTACGGATAGTTCGTGCATTCTCAAAGGTCTTCCAACACTGCTGTGAGAGAAGTGACATAAAAATGCATTTTAAACTTGCCAACTGTGCATATACAGCCACTACAGAAACTTGGCTGAAAGATGGTCATGTTGCAGCTCTGGATGGGTACTCTTGGTTTGGCCATAATCGACAGGCATTGAGTAGGAAGGCTGTGAGAGGTTCGGGTGGTGTGGGGGTATTTGTAAGAAATGTCCTCCTTAATGACTGGGCGGTGGAAGTGGTGGGTGCTGAAGTTGAGGACATTCTGTGGCTGAAACTCGAGTGCTCTAAGGTGAGCTCCATAATAGTGTTGGCAGTCTACTACCTTCTTCCAATGTTGTCTAGCAGAGGAGTGGATGTGTATGAAAGATTGTCTCAGTTGGAAGACCAGGTGGAAAGTTTGCTGATTTGGGGATAGTGGTTATATGTGGTGATTTCAACTCAAGGTGTGGCTGTCTGAAGGATGTGGACGGGGATATATATAGTTCTGAGAAATGTGATTGATGAAGTTAAGACAGAGCAAGGGAAAGCCTTGGTTAGCCTTTTGAGAAGCTCTGGGCTATGTTTGGTTAATGGTAGAGTGGGTCAGGATACCTTCACATGTATTTCCAGTAAAGGATGTTCTGTGGTGGACTAATGTTTGGTCTTCCAAGAGGACCTAAATATGGTTAGTAAGTTCCAAGTTAAGACTATGGTTGAGTGCGCGGAGGAGGGCGGCATGGACTTCGAAGCCCAGAGAGTTCCTGATCACTCTGTTCTGATGTGGAAATTGGCCTTGGCTGGAAGTCGAGACGTGCATGCCCAGAGGGCGAGGAGTGCTGTAGAGGGTGGCACTAATAGACACTTTATAGTACCTAGGGGCACTTTATAGTACCTATCTGTCTGGTGAGGATGCTGCCATCAATTGGATTGCTGAAGAGTTCCAGTCAATGGCAAGGATCAGGTGAAGCTAGATGATGTTCATGCTAACTTAATGGAGTTGATCCATGGCAAGCGGGTTGGTGGAGGTGAGGAGCAAGCGTAAGAGAAGTCAAGAATGGTTTAGTAAGCATTGGCGGAGTTGAAGAGATCGGTTTGTGAGGCTGAATCAGCGTGGTTGTGAAGTGGATTGAGAGAGGATAGAAGTGAAAAGAGGAAGGTGTATCTAGAGAAGCAGAGGTTCTATGCTACAGCTGTGCGTAGGGTGAAGAGAGAGTATGAACAAAGTATGAGAAGAACATTGGAAGAGAAAGCTGGTTCTGGTGATTTTTGGAAGTGTGTCAGGGCTGCTGGTTTGACTAATAAGAGTAGGCACAGGGTCAACCTGGAGGAGGTGTACAACCAACAGGGTGAGATCAAAACCGAGAAGGATGCTGTGGAGGTATGGAGGTCTTACTTTGAGTCACTGCTGGGTGGTCAAACTGTACAGCCAACGATATCTGGTAGAGTTGGCGCTCAATCCGCTTTTGTAGTCTGTTGGATATGACTATACTCCAAGACAAAGTGGACTGTGCCTTTTCCAGGGTGAAAAAAGAGGCTGCTTGCTGGAGGGCTGGTATGATTCCCTCGAAATGCCGGAGGAGCTTGGTAGTTTCGGTTCCCAAAAAGCAGTGTGGTGGTCTGTGTGCCTCATACATTCAGTAGAATTGTATTTACATCAGTGGTGTGTAAGGTCTTCTGTCACATTTTGAAGGAGAGGTTAGCTACAATGGTTGAGGAATACAATTTGGTGGAAGAACAGGGTGGCTTCAGGAAAGGCAGAGGCTGTAGGGATCAAATTGCTTTGTTGATGTTATTGGGTCAGACTAAGCTTGCTACACAGGAGGGTGGCTTTCTGGCTGCCTTCATTGATTTCAGTAAAGCTTATGATAGAGTATGCAGGAAGAAGCTGTGGGAGTGTTTGAGGGGGTACGGTGTGAGTGGGAAGTTCTTAGTAATGCTACAGGCATTGTACTTTGAAAACTCAGTAGAAGTGAAGATTGGCAACAAGCGAAGTGATCACTTCCCAGTGAATACTGGTCTCAGGCAAGGTTGTGTGTTGTTTCCTGCTATTCTCACTGTACATCAATGGCTTACGTAGTTGTGGAGTTGAAACGGAAGAGGCGTGGAGTAGAGTGTGGTGGTGTGCTCATTCCTGGATTGCTGTTTGCTGATGACACTTCCTTGTTTGGTGAGGATGTTGAGGTATTGGAACAGAGCCTTATTGTCCTGGAGAAATGGTGTTCAAGATGGGGGATGAAAGTTAATGTGGAGAAATCTTCCATCATTCACTTCAGGAAGAAATCGTGTCTGCAATGGGACCATGAGTTTTCCATCGGGGGAGAGGTAATTCCTACGGTTACAAAGTACAAGGATTTGGGGGGTGTCATTGACGAGTTTTTAGATATGAATGCAATGGTGGATGATGAAAGTTGAGGCAGTCAGAGGGTCCTGGGTTCCCTACTCCGGGGGGCTCAGTCAGCTGTTGGAGTGCTGTTTGGTTGTACTTTCAAGAAGTTGTACGACTCCATGGTGCAATCTGTCCTCCTTTATGGAGCCTAAGCTTGGGGTTGCCTTAGATGCCTGAGCCTCTAGAACAGGTCTGGCTAAGAGCCTTCCAATCCTATTTTGGTGTTCCCAGGTATCATCCTAGGACATCACTCCTTGCAGAGATGGAAGTGTTGTCTGTGGGCTGGGAGGCTAGAATAAGGTCACACAGCCATGAAACTACGTATACACTGATGTACTTTAGAACAATACATCAAACTACGTAGGTAGGGCCAACCCTTTACGGACAAAACAGCAAAGAGTGTGCAGTGACCTCTGCAGGGACGACTGCTACAACACACCAGCCTGCTTGTCAGCAAACAAAAGCCTGACCTGAATGTATGTACATACACCCATGCCCTTATTTGTACATGAGCACAGCACACCAAGACACATATACTTGTATATGTACACATATTATACCGAATGTGGCACTGGCGTCTAGTCCCTACTGACGACGTCACCCCAACCTTAACTAACCATCATCATTCCTGATGGTGATGTTTGCCTCATCAAAGCCTGGTCTCACTACTACTCCTGGCTGGTTGCCAGAATAAGTAAAGGAGACTTGGAACTGTTCGTCTCTCTCCAGAATGAGGTCATTTATCACTGAAATGTTGAACTGGGCAGTGGTTTGACCAGCAGGGATGGTCACTTGCGCATGAAATCCAGCAATAAAGAAATCAACACCAGCTGTGAGGGGAATGGGAAGCAGTAGATGAAATATGCAAAGCACTAAGCACTAACTGGCAGGTCTAAATACATTTCAAATAAATTCAATCACTGTCCATTACCTAGTGCTCTGTCTGGAATACCTGCAGGGAGAAAGCAAATACAGAGATTAAGCACCCCTGCTAACAATGACACCTGTGACAGCTTCACTTCCTACCACTGTTAGCACAGTACAGCCCTCTTGTGCACCCACCTAGCAGTTCACCCACTGTCACATCGACTACAATATCTTCAAGGTAGGTATCATTCAGTGTCAAAGTCACTGTGACCACTTGCTCATTCTCAAAAATGCTGTAAGCCGTTCTGTCCAGGGAGATTACCACAGGAACTGCAATGAGCAAGGATGAAGTAGACATGACAAGTGCGATGGACAAGGTATATAGTTTCAGAGCAACAGTACTGAATACAAGTCAGGTTAGGTCAGGTCAGGTAATGTTATTTCACCTGAGAAACCACTAGCCAGAGGCTACTTTGTGGCACCCAGTAAAGAAAATAAAAGATACAAAATAAAGCTAAAGGCCAAAGTGAAACTGATACATAAAATCATGCAAAACCAACCAACATTAGATGATGAATCCATCCCAATCAGCATTCTATTGGCTAGATGCTCAAGTGGGCTTAAATTTTGTTCTATATTTTAGGCTTTGAAGAAATTGTGTGAAAGTACACACACTTTAAATTGGTGTACAGAGCATGAAAAGTGGACAGAGTGTAAGCTAAAATGAGAAGAAATCTTATTGGTGAACACTTTAGCAATGCTATTTTCGCAAAGCCCTCTTTCGCTTGAGGATTTCACAAACCATGTGGGTTACAACTGTAGAAATCATACAACTACCGAAATACTTGTGTATTTACCAAGTGATCTGTCTCGCTACTGTCGCTTCAAAGAACTTAAACACTACTGACGTATCATAGATATGCTGCAGCCAGGTATGTAGTCAGATATGTATAGTCAGGTCATGTGTACAAGCAAGTCTGGTTGGCTTCAGTAGGATACGTTCTGTAGCATGAATGGGAAGCTAGAAACACCATCACGAGGTGGCAGTCGAGAATGTCTCATCTATGGAAACGTTTTATATTCACATACCTACACTAATTTGCAAAATTCGCAAAAAAAAAAATTACGTCTTGCAAATTTGTTTGTATACGGTAACTCATGTTCTCAGACATTTGAGCAAGCTGATCGACGTTTGGGCGGACATTCTAGAAGAACTTGATGGGAAGATGACACGGAAGAAGAAAGAGTCGATCGCGACCATTCAGCTGAACGCGTACATTTCGCAGGAACTTAAAGGGACAGTATCGTTGGTTCGCGCACGTGCCGCATAGTCCCGTATACGAGGCAACAAAACAGCCAATCAGAATAACGATAGAGATTTTGCTACAAAATCTCTATCGTTAATCTGATTGGCTGCTGAAGCAAATGGCGGCTCCCCGAGAGCAAGCTGGACCTGTAAAGGCCTCGGATTGAAGTTGTTAGAAAGCGAAAATGGACGAAAGGACTGATCATCGCATTGGATGTTCCAGAAGAGGAAAAAACCTTCGAAAATCCACTGCTTCGCTGTATTCTTACGACTACAAGACGATTCGGGAACCTTCTGCATCAAGGAACCCTTCCTTCTGCCTCAAGGAACCCTCTGCCTCGGGTACCGCCACCGATGGGGTTGGTACAGCGACACATTGGTACAGGACGGACTAGATCGCGTTCGGCGGCGATTAAGCCGTCCTCCTCCACTTCCACGTCGCCACGATTGGTGCAGACCTTGCTACCAGTCACCTTGCAAGTGCAGAGAGGCGTGCAGAAGAGCATTGCAGCTTTGCAAAGGCAGGAACCCCGTCCGGATGAACGTGAACACTTTCCATTACAAGAACAGCTGATGATTCACACACAGCCATTAAGAAATTTAGAATAACAGCATCCCAGGCAAGAGTATCCTTTTTCAGGCCCTCGCGCTCTCTGTCGATGATTCTGCCATAGCAAATTCTTCCAGCGACCGATCAGTAAACTCGTTTCTCGAACGCATGCGCACGCGCGAAACTGCGAGATTACGCAAATATTGCGTAAGAGGCAAGACTGTCCCTTTAACAGCAGTGAGCAGGTCACAGAGAAGGCAGTTTGTAACAAGATAGACAGCATGATGAAGAAAGGGAAAGCTATGTACATAAATTACCAGAAAAAGGGGGAAACAGGCAAGAAATACACAGAGGATGATGCCGAGTTGGACCTCGAGGCTGCTGAAACGGCATGGCATAACTTCAGCACATTTTATAGGCGCTTCAAGGATCATCCTTCTATGGGACCAGGTGCAGTTGAGGACTCTGCTGTGGCACCGGGCCCTAGTGTAGCCAGGGAAGAAGTTGTGGCCACACAAGAGGAGGGCGCTACCAACACCCCAGACAACTCTAGATGCCCTATATAGCAGACTTACAAGTGGTAGTTTAGGTAGTGTGTCTGAGGAAGAGGAGGAGGAGGAGGAGGTGGATGAGCTCACAGTTCCACCGCTTGGCAGGGTTGGGAGGAAGAAGGGAAAGGGAACAGGGTCTACTCAATTTTTGATGGCCTTTGCGAAGATGCAAGAGCAGGCCCAGTAAAGGACAATTGAGTATGAAAGGAAACTGCAGGAAGAAGCAATGGCCTTTCAAGTTAAGATTGATCAGGACAGAGCAAAGTTTGAGGCAGAGATGGCTACAAGGCTCCATCAACAAAGTAGCCAGTTCCAGATGGTCCTCATGCAGCAGAACCAGGTATTTCAAGCGGAGCTACTAAAAAAACTATTAATTTTGGCAAAGAAGACTCATGATATGCCATGACATGTTCGTGACTTTGTGCATATATTATTCATTATCATTATTACTTTAACACATTACATAATTAGCAGTCATGTATTATACTTATCATGAAGACCATGCTAGGAACTGAATAAGTTATGATTACTGTGGTGCTGGTCGATGACGATGAATATACTTGGCAATGGCCTCTCGAATATTTGACCCAGATCCAATAACCACATTTGCTTGTAAATTGGTTGGTGTGGTGTTAATGTAGGCACTTTTATCAGGCAGCCAACCTGGCTCAAATGGACATTGATGCCTTTCACACACATTGTGCAAGGCACAACAAACCATTGCCACTTGACGTACAAACACCAGATCATTTGCTCTGCACTGGCCATCCATTATCTTCCACCGACCCTTGATCCTGCCAAAAGCCTGTTCCACTACTCTTCTGGTACGAATTAGACTATAGTTAAAACTTCGTTTCTGGGGCACATTTCCTGCCTCGAAACACTTGATACAAGTGGATTCCAGAGGAAAGGCAGAATCTGCAACTAGGAATGGTTTCACTCTCATGCCTTCAATGAGTTTTGGTGAATGGGCAAGCCACTCATAATTCATTATTTTTCGTACAGCAGGCTGTGGCGATATGTGTATGAATCGCCTACAGAACCAGGTCGACCAGCATTGACATTAACATATGTGAAGATGCCACGTGCATCAACACATCCCAACACAATGATTGCAGTGAAATGCTTGTAGCAATGGTACGTATCACCAAAGTCTGATGGCTTTGTAATCGACATGAATGTGTCGTGCCATCCAAGGCACCACCACAGCATGGCAACCCACACAAGGCCTCAAAGTCTACCATCACCTGTTCCAGTTCCGGTCCAGTGGGAAATAGGATAGCCTCATGTACGAGCTTCTCATGTAGTATGGTAATGCCCTGGTGTACTATAGCTACAACTGTAGACTTCGCTATGCCATACAGTGCAGCCAGCTCAGAAAAACTGCTAGCCTGAGCTAGCCAATGCAAAACCATGGCTAGCCTCTTGGCAGGAGGTATTGCACGACACAAATATGTACCTTCTTTTTTGAAGTACTTGCCAAATCTCTGCGAGAGATACCAGAATGTGTCTTTGGAAATCCAAAAATGTTGCAGGTACTGCTTCTCTTCCCAATCAGGATACGGCCTTCCCATGCTAACCCATAGTCCGCACACATTCTTTTCCCAAAAGCCTAGCCCTCTTGGTGCAGCCCAGAACCGTCGCGAAGCTCGAAGAGAGCGAATAATACGCTGAAACGGAGGAAGAACCACGAGGGAGGAGGTAAATAGCAACCTTGCGAGCGAGCCACAACTCCTACGTAGGCTGCGCTGCCGGAGCGCGAAAAAGGTGAGGCTACGCGGGCGATTTAGCCGCATGCCGGTGACGATACGAGGCCGAAACAACGATAGAAGGTACATCCATTAGTACGATGTCCGCCATCTTCCTTTGTTTACACACAATAGGTGTGACCGATTTGCGATGTTTACGTCGACGTTACGGAACCGTTAGTCGACATGATTTTTGACGTAGTGTGACCACCGCCTGGGCTAAACTAGAGATTCACGGGATTACAATATCAGATGAGGGAATGAGAGTTGCAACGATAGTATTTAGTGTGTTGAAGTACTGATCTGACAAAGCCATGTACGTGAAATCTATTCGAAATCTATTTGAAGTCTATTCAAAATTGTTGCAGCTTGGGTTGTTAGATCAAAGGCAGCTACTGTGCGTTCGGCGCCCCTATATTGTTTTCAGAATTAGGTTTTTGTATGGCTTCATGTTCGTATATATATATATATATATACTAGCAGTGAAGCCCGCCTTCGGCGGGCTTCACTGCTACGGCGCTCCTTCGACAGCGGCCCTTCAACGGCGCTCAGGCGACTGTGATTCAATGACAGAGCCTTGATGGTACCACTGTTGTTAGCTAAATTCTCAGTTCTTCTTGTATTTGGTAGCTAGCTGTATAGCTCTTGGCCATATACAAATAACACCATCCCAGGAATATGTAGCCGAAGCAAGCTGTCTGGTAGTTTGGCTTGGGCAAACCACAGAACATGCCATGTTTCTGTAGCTTATTTGTGCACAATGGTCCCTCTACATGCCTTTGCATGCCAGAGAGCGCGAGCATCTCCTCTTGGGCATTGAACCATCTTTCACAGCATGTGCTAATCACAACAACATTGGCAACATGTGACAACATCATGACAACCTATCAACATTTTCACAGCTTGCGCTAATCATGCTTCATATAGCTACAGATTCATGTTTGTTGAGCCTATTGAGCTGCAGAATGCATGGTTGCAATTATGCTATTGGGTACATCATCAAACATCATCAATGTAACTTTTGTTATCACATGCATAAATATTTCATGTTAGTTCCCACGATGGCATTTCTAGATGGCGCTTCCACACTAACAATGTGCGAACCGTGCACGGAAGTCCGTATACTTTCTCCGTAAAACCAAAATGGCGGACGGTCGTTTTCTAGTTTTTCGCCACGCACTCCTCGGCTGTAGCGTATTTGCGCACGTTACCCCCTCGAGGACACTCTACGGTAGGTGTTCCAAAGTGCTGTGAAGGTTTTGTGGCAATTTGGATGCGTGCACGCGAGGATGTCGCACAACCGTTTTCAACTCCTCTATACAGTGCAAGTTGCATTATATATATAGACCTTTTCCAAAATGACGCCACGAAACGTCATCGGTCACGTGACAAAACGTCACTGTTGGCAAAAGTTGGCAAGCGTATTGTCTACGTACTATCTAGCGTGCTAAGATGGACAGTGTTCGAGCCATGCTAGACCTGGAGTCCGCTGCAAGCGAAGTAGAGATGCTGGAAGCGTTGAAACAGCTGACGGTGAAGTTGTTGAAAGACCTGTGCCGGGAAAAGTCGCTGAAGTTGTCTGGAAACAAGGCCGAACTGATCGGTCGCTTGTTGTCGTACTGGGCTCGCTCCTTTGCTGACGACAGTGACGGAGAACACTCAGCAACGTCTTCTGGTAGCAGCGCCGTGGCGGGATCGGCGGGATGCTGTGAGATGCCATCGTTTCGACAGATCCGCGCGTGGAACAAAGATCTTTCTTGTCTGCGCAATTTCTCCTTCAGGCAACTTTACGAATACCTCGTAAACAACAAAGATAAGACTTACGACAAGAAGAGCATGAAGGCTTACAAGTCCCTAAAGGCGTATAAATATTTCAAAGATAGCTTCGTTCGCAATGTCTGGTCCAATAGTCACAAGGAAACACAGCTAGTGGCTGTAAGAGCACATTGTTTCTCCTCACTGAAGGCAAAAACTACATACACGGTGTATGTCATGTTCAAGAAAGATGGCACTGTGGTGACTGCAGAGTGCAACTGTGTTGCAGGTAGAGGAGGAGCATGCAGCCATGTTGCAGCGTTACTCTTCTTCATTGAAGATTTCAAAAAGAAAGAGGCTCCACTTCCATCAGACAGAACAGTCACTGATCGACTGCAGCAGTGGCACGTTCCTCCTAAAAGGAATGTTGCTCCCCAGCCTGTGGCGCATATCAAGTTTCAAAAGGCAGTATATGGAAAGGCACCTCGGCAACGGCAACAACGTACGCTAAGTCGTACTAGTACTGCAGCTGACAGTACATCTCCACTTCTCAAGAAGCTGGTGAATGACATTGGGCAAAGCAACCCCTTTAGTGGGTTAGCTCACTTTTGGTCAGAACCAGAAAAGAAAGAAGAGGAAGGTGGACATGCTACCGTAGATGAGGTTGCTGATGGCCTCACACGTCTGGCAAAAAAGCTGATTGTTTTTGACAGTTGTGACAGGTCTCTGCCACAATCAGCACTTGATTTGAGTGCAATCAACACAGAAGGTGAATACTTCAAAGATATTTGCCAGAGTTATGTCAGTGAACAGATCATTGACCAACCACTGGTTGATTTTGTGGAGCAGACCACACGATCACAAAGTGATTGTTCCTTGTGGAAGGAGTTACATAATGGCCGCCTAACAAGCTCTGTCTTTGGTGAGATTTGCAACAGGCGAAATGGAACGAGCCCAATTGCAATTTGTAAGCGGTTAATGGGATATACGAAAATGGTTGCCATTCCACCACAGATAAAATGGGGAAAAGAGAATGAAGCCAGAGCCAAAGAAGCGTATCTTGCAAAGATGAGGTCATTAGGACACAGAGGTATTGAATGCCACCCATGTGGACTTACATTGATGCCCGAACATTCTTACCTTGGGGCATCAGGCGACGGAATCATAAAAAATCATCGTTACCATGGTGAAAATCCAGGCGTTTTGGAGATTAAGTGTCCCTTCTCCTTGGACAAGATTCAAGTCACACAGAAGACCATAGCAGATATTGCCACAGAGCACAAGAGCTTCTTCCTGGAATATGATGGTGATGGAAGACTGAGATTGAAAAGGACCAGTGCATACTACTTCCAAGTACAAGGGGAAATGGCTATTAAGAAATGCACATGGGCACATTTCGTTGTCTGGACAGAGTGTGATGTCTTCATCGAAGAAATTCTATTTGATCAGAATGCATGGAATACATATACCCTCCCCAAGTTGCAGTCATTTTATTTACAAGTTCTCGTGCCTGAAATTTTAACTCGCAAAATTCAGCAAAGTCTTTAATCTCCTGCATGCAGTTGACAACACATGAACTCATTCACAATCTCAATTTTATTTTCATTTGATATGATAACATACCAAATGATGCATGAATAATATACACGTGAAAGAGTTAATCACGAGGAACAACAGGTTCAGTGAAATTGGTCAAATATGCACAAACACAAATGATGTCAGATGATAGATCAGCCAAATTTATAGGGAAAGGTGAATGAAGTATTCTATAGTTCTTCATCCTTCCAATGGCCCGTTCCACGTGACTCCTTAGCGAAGCAATTCTTCTCGTTTCTTCAACTTCTCTACTTGACAATTGATCACGCTCTCCGAGGAAGGGAGGAATGTTAAGCGTGATGCCTCTTGCTTCCAGAACATCCCCAATATCAAACCCTCGATCGGCCATGACATTGTCCCCTGGTTCTAATAGATCCAACACACCTGACTTTTCTGTGATTGCTTTATCTGAAATCCTTCCCCCCCACAGCTCTGAAACAAATGTTATAACACCTCCAGGACTAATTCCAATTAGTGCCTTGAAAGTGTTATGATGCTTGTAGTACGAAAACGTCAGTGATTGACCCTGGAGGGATGAAGGTCTTTGTATGAAGAATTCCGTACAATCGATGATGATACGTGTATTGGGGTATTTCTTGAAACATGAAGGCATCCAGGCTTGAATTTGCTGTTTTGAAGGCCATGGAAAAATCACTTTCATTTCTGCAGCTAAGATAGTTATCCATGTGGTAAACAGCCTGGAAATCGTGGCAGGAGATACTTCAAACCTGTGAGCAACATCCACTGTTAACAATCCTAGACGAAGTCGCATCAAAACAGCTAAGAACTGTTCTGCATAAGTTAGTTTCATTTTCCTCCCTAGCTCAGCTGCACGATGTACTTTCTCCAATTTTGGTTGCATGTATTCCAACAAGGAGTGAAACACAGCACAAGATGGAAGGCCTGTGTAAAACCTGATCTTGCCATCATTAGTGGTGATATCAGTAACCCATCTCCTGTCAGGCTTGACAACTAGCAGAGTCCTCTCGAGTTCCACCACCTTCTGTTGAAGGTGCTGGTTGGCAACTTTCAAGTCAACTTCATCGGGCAGTAAAACGATACTGTCTGTCTGCACAGCTGTCTCTGATAACGTTGGTAAGCACTGGCCTAGACTTTGGTTCATTCCTGCCACGCATGAAGAGGAAGAGAGCGCCATTAAACTTTCCGCAGCTTCTTCCATTTGTCCTCGTTCTTCGCACAGCCGCGCCCTTTTAGCTCTCCTGTTTTGTCGCTCTTCGTCAACTGCTAGCGTCCCACTCCGTCTCTTTCGGTCTTTGAAGACAGTTGGCACGTAGTCGATATCTTCTGGGTTCTTAGAAGGCCGTCCGCTAACGAAATGCTCGCCACAGAGACGATCCGTCAACTTCGGTTCCCACCGATCCCGAGAAATCGCTCGCACCCAACGTTGTTTCCTTTCACTGTCCACGGGAAAGACGTAGAATCCTACTCCAGAGCCTTTCTGGAACCTGTTCACACAATTCACCGCGCAACAGCTCACTGGCATGCTCGCAGAATCACCCGTAACACACAAAACGCCTACTCCGTACTGTTCTTTTGCCAACAGTACAAAGCGCGCGAACGACGCGCGAAGCCGTGACGTCATTTTGGAAAAGGTCTATAGATACTAGCATAGAAGCCCGCCTTTGGCGGGCTTCTTTGCTCTGGCGCTAGGGCAACAGCGCTTCAGCGATGGTGGCTCGGCGACGGTGCTTCCTCAAATTCATTATCCATTAGTTCATTTTCTCCAATGGCCGACTCTGTAGCTTGATCATGACAGTAGTCCAATGACGGCCATTCCATGTCAATGCTCCTCTGGGTAAAGCCAAGTTATGTGAACCAATAGAAGCCTTTAGTTCCATTGCTATTAGTGGTCTGTCATATTTCATTGCTTGTATTGCCACAGCAGGTGGGCATCATGCATTTTCATGTCTAACACGTGCTTTTGAAATTGAGTAATGGTTCAGCAGACTGACACCTAAAGTTGTTGCTCGCTTGCATGTATCTAGGCAGAATCTAGGCTTCTCTGCATTGGAGGTTACTCCCATGGCGATCAATACTAAAGCAGCATATCATCTGACAGCTCCAGGCATGCATGTGTAATGGGGTTATAGGAGGTATTATTTCAGAAAATACTGTCAGACAGAGCACTGATATGTGAAGAATGGCTATACGGTACACGCAGTAAAAAAGTTAACGTTCTACGGGCGTACTACACCTACGGCTACGGGCGTACGACGCCTACGGCTACGGGCGTACTACGACTACGTCTACGGGCGTACGACGCCTACGGCTACGGGCGTGCTACGCTTACGGCTACGGGCGTACTAGTCTAAGGCTACGGGCGTACTACGCTTACGGCTACGGGCGTATCGCGGCTACAACTACGGGCGTGCTACAGCCTCAGGCGTACTATGGGCTTGCGACCGGGTGTAAGCTAACCTCTGGTGACTACAATCGTGAAAGGTAAATCTGACGATTGACGGAGGTATGGCCTCTTAGACGCTAGCGTAGCTAGCTGACCCTTGCGCCTCCATTTCCGTCTTGCGTAACGACTTTATCACGAAGAAAGTGGAGGCGAGGAAGCGGTCGTGCTACGCAAGGCTACTCAGATGCAACTCAACCACTGAAAGCTGAAATTCCGCGGAATCGCTCAAGTGCAAGTGCATGCGTACGTAGCTATACTTCGTATGTCAACTGAGCTAAGACTGGTACGTACAGGCGTACTACGGCTACGGGCGTCCTAGGCAACAGCTACGGGCGTACTACTGCTACAGGTACGGGCGTAGTACTGCTACGGGTACGGGCGTACTACGACTATGGCTACGGGCGTACTACGACTACGGCTACGGGCGTACTACGACTATGGCTACGGGCGTACTACGACTGAGGCTACGGGCGAACGTACGGGCGTACTACGTTAACTTTTTTACTGCGTATACCGTATATAAATGGTTCACATGCTTATTCTGTGCTGGTATGTAATAACATGTTCTAAAGAGCTTCTTTGTAAACAACATTCCTAGTCTCACCACCAGGTGCACAAATGAACAGATTCCTTGGCGAGCCAACCCGTGAGCACCCAACATAGTACTGCCCATGTGAAAAACAGGGTGCTTGTAAATAGAGACCAGCCACTGGCAAGCTTTGGCCTTGGGCCTTATTGATCGACATGGCAAAACAAACTCTTACTGGAAACTGGAGCCTCTTGAATTCAAAAGGTATGTTTGCATCAGAAGGTATTAAGGGAATCCGTGGCAGAAAAACATCAGATCCTTTGCAATGACCTGTGGCAATTGTCACTTCAATGCAATTGCGCATAAGATTCTTCACTATGCACCGTGTGCCATTGCAGAGGTATGGTGGATTGATATTTCGCAACATCATAACAGGAGCTCCAACTTTAAGTTTCAGAATATGAGGTGGCATTCCCGAGGGTTCCAGAGAGTTAAGAAACTCTGTGGGATATGTCACAGCATTTTGGTCTGGAACAGTGTCAATTGATTTGTAAACAACTACATCACCTGGAAAGTCATCCAACAGCTGGTTGTTAACGTGTGCAACACCGTCATTTCTTGGAGCAAGGATTGCTCTTTCACAAAGCCATTGTGCATTGAGATAATTTTTGTGTAGATCACTAAATACCTCAGCTTTGAACTCCTCAATAGTGTCTACGACATTGCCACTTTCTGGTGGGATTCGAATGTAGTCCACTGCCGAACTAATGGGGATGCTCCCCTCTCCAATTTTCAGGAGGACATCAGCAAATTTTCCAGCCAATGTATCTGCATGCAAATGCACACGCATGTTAGTGGATAGGTGCATAACTTGAACATGCTCCCATAGCTTGGAAGCCTTGAAGCAAGCATCAACCTCATTTGCACGTGTTCCTCCACGAACCACAGGCAAAGTCTGACGAAAATCACCACTGAAGACCATTGCAATGCCACCAAAGGGTGCGGAGATCTCTCGTATGTCTTGGAAAGTGCGTTCCACTGCCTCGAGTGCGAGCTTGTTAGACATTGTAGCTTCATCCCACACTATGACCTTGCACATCTTCAAAAGGGTAGCCATTGCTGAACCTTTCTTAATGCTGCAAACCTGTTCTTCCTTTGGTATCAAGTGGATTGGGATCTTGAATGTGGAGTGTGAAGTCCTCCCTCCCTGAAGCAAGGTTGCTGCAATTCCTGATGATGCTGTAGCCAATGCAACATCTCCTCTTGCTCTGATGTTGGCTAGAATCAAATTGAGCAGGAATGTCTTGCCAGTGCCACCGGGTGCATGCATCTATGAACACAACGCCACCCTGACCCGTATTTATGGTGTCAATAACTGTCGCATATGCAGCTCTTTGATCAGGAGTGAGCTTTGGCTCATTGTCATCAACAAAGTGTGCAAGCTGGGCTCGGTTGTAGGATGTTTCCCGCATGATTTCTCTGGCAATTGTAGCACCGCCTGTGAAAGCAAGGCATAAGTGTATAAATGAGACCATGTACAGATATGAGTTTTGTACGTATGTATAAGGAGACACAACTATAATTAGGTTGTACTATATTTACCTGTTCTTGTGGGGGTTGGTAAGCCATAGAAGGATAACTCATGCCCTGCCATCGTCTGGATCATGTCATCTAGATGCAACAAAGCTTCGTTGAAGATAGTGTCATTGTATGACAATGCCATGTCATGTGCTTCCTGTTGGCATTGGAAGAGGATGTCATCACACATGCTTTCACGGTGTTGTTCCCACAAACCTGCTGGATCAGCCACTTCACCCATTGTTAACATTATGGCAAAGAGGGAACGTAGGCGCGAGGGTGCTTTGCTGGCAGCTGCTTCTTCCAAGCATTTGTGCCAATGGGTATCATCTTCCAACAGGCCCCGCAACCTACATGCATCACGAAAAGTGCTACATACTTGGCCGTCAAATTCCTTTAAATCTTTGAACGATTTTGCTCCCTTCACTGTGTACAGTAGCAGGCGAAGATAGAAGCATTCCTGTTGTCTGGGATGAACAGTATACACCCTACCAAGTACTCGCTTTCTCTGATGTGAGGGTGACCTTCAACAGGAGAGCCTTGAACTCGTCGCTTCCATGACTTCAAACCCTTGTCCCAAGTGTAGAACTTAGGTACATCTGGATACAGCAACTGCTGTGCAAATGCATCATTTTGGCACAAAGTGAAGTAGGCTGTGAGCGTCGTTTGAGGTGGCTCTTGGATTCTGGCGCGTGCATTTTCCTCGGTGAAAAAAACCCTCTGGCCATTCTCCAGATGCACAGCAAGTGGTATTACTGCAGGATGCCTCGCATGCACAGGAAAATCAAAGATTCTCCAGCATGCCTCACTTGCACTCACATAGCGTCCAGTTTGAAACATTGTGATCTCATCACCACTACTGTCATTGCCCTGTACGCCCAAAACTGCCATGTCACACCCTTTGTTCACATACTTCAGTACATACTGGATGCTCTTGATGCTCATGCACAACTCCACATTGATGTGCGCATTGAATGCGCGGCAGAGAAACTTATTGTAGGGGACAATCCAGCGATTATCAATTTGGACTTCACTGTAAATGCCAGCTTGCTTCACCCTCACTTGGGCTGTGAAGCCGCCATCATCAGGCCTTCTTCTTTGGTACAGGGGGTACCCATTATGGTCAGTCTGTGTTTCTTGAATGAAGTGTTTGGGAAAACCCTTCGTGCACTTGGAGTCCTTCATGCATGGGCTGCAAGGGTTCAGCGGACCACATGGTCCATGGACCATTTGTTTTGAAACAATAGCAAAGAGTTCCGGTTCCTCATCTGGATTTGGTAGTTCCGCAGAAATCACACAGTCAATGTCATTGGGACGAATCTTGTATTCTGTCTTCAGCCAACAGAGGATATGTGCATGGGGTAGGCCCCGCTTTTGCCATTCAATTGAGTACAGCCAGCATTGTGGGAATCCAAACACTCCTTCTTTAGTTAGCATATGCATCAACCTGCATAGTAAGTTATACACAGAACAAATGATTTAATATACTGACAGTAGTGTAAGCAAGAAAAGAGCAACATATGCATGGTACTTGATGTACATACCTCTTGAGCTTTTGGTGTAATACTCGTGCAATCAAATCAGGGCGATCATGTGGTTCCTGTCCTGCAAAGAGTTCATGCTGAATCTCATCCCACTTTGGATTTGTAGTGAAGGTGATAAAAAGATCTGGCCTACCATGCTTTCGGACGTAGCACAATGCATCCTGGGTCCGTTCATGCATGTAGCGAGGACCGCCAGTGAATGTTGCTGGAAGGATGACTCGTTGACCAACATTTGATGGATCAGCATCATCAGATACTAAAGAATCCCGAAGTGTGCTGTAGCTGTCTGCCCTTAGCTTCTTTTGTTCACCCCGGATGAACAGGAGACGCTCTGACTCGATTTTACAGTACATATCTACCACAAACTGCTGCAAAACTTTCCTTCCTCTCAAAATGATGTTGAAATCATTGTCACGGTGCATCAACCTGTAGGCATAAAAGTTCATAGCTGAGACTATTTTCCCCAACTTTGGCTCACCTGTACTGGGATCACATAGCCAAAGAGCAAAATGATAACCATCTTCACCACGGGGAAAAAGAAGTGGATATTGCATACAGTCATATCCACGGTGGGTTTCAAGAACTCTTTCCAGCTTGTTGTCTCGCCTTCTGAGCACAATATCCCTTTTGCCATGCTCTTCACCAACTAACACTACTGCAACTTCATTGCAAAGGGGTGCATTGTATCTCCGTGCATGTTGCCCTGTTGGTCTGTGATCTGCATTAATGACCAGCTTGCAGGTGGTGTCTGAACCTCTCAACTCAAGTGCACTTTTGAAGCTCTGCACATAACTGTTGTAATCATGGAGCATGCACTGTAGATCAAAGACAACATGTTTCTGGAGGCCAGGTATGTTCTGCAAGCGGTTGGCTGCCTGTACATCATAGTCATCCACAAAGTAAATTTGTGTAAACTTAGGCTTCTCATTAGGCAGGGGACACAAACTACCTATTTTATGGCAGACCTGGCCTTGAATTTTGAAACTTGGATTCCACCCAGACTCTCGTACCTCATGACATCCAAAGCTAGTCATACTGAAAGCAGAGTTGTACTTTCTTGTGTGATGTAGAAAATGCTTAGATTCACATGTCTCACCAAGATACAATGTTTTCAGTGGCTCTGGTGGGTTACAAAGTGGATCCAGTTGGACTTTGCCATTGCAGCAGCAGAGAGAAGCGGGCTCCAAGGCCCACCTTTTGGCTTGACAGAATGTACACTGTGCAGACATACTACCTAGATTAGTGGTAATTGGCAGAGAAGGGTCATATCTGCGTGCTGCAAGTGAAGGTTGCTGTGTACTGCATGCCATGGAATGCTGTCTGGCTGTGCTCGCCTGCCGTGGCCTGGTCAGGGAGGGGCGATTGGGAGCTGCAGACGTGTCTGTTTGCATAGGCTCCTGCCTGGTCTGCATTAGCTGCTCAGGAGTACTCTCTGGCATCCCAAAGGTGGATACTTGCAACTGTTGGCCAGAAGGAATTGCAGTGGTATTCACGGTAGCAACACCTACAGTTGTACATGTAGCTTGCCTGCATTTGTTGTGCTGAATTCTCTTCGCTACGGGAGGCCTTCATGCGCTTTGCATTCCTGGTCATACGCGACAGCACCGTCCGCCGCTTCGGCATTACCGCCGTTGCCGTGCAAACCGTGCACGGAGGTGTTGTGTTGTGAGGTATTGTTGAAAACGGAAGTCCGTATACTTTCTCCGTAAAACCAAAATGGCGGACGGTCGTTTTCTGTTTTTTCGCCGCGCGCTCCTTGGCCGAAGCGTATTTTCGCTCGTCGCCCCCTCGAGGACACTCTACGGTAGGGGTTACAAAGCGCTGTGAAGGTTTTGTGGCAATTTGGCTGCGCGGACGCGAGGATATCGCGCACAACCATTTTCAACTCCTCTTTATTAATATACATAGATAGATAGATAGATAGATAGATAGATAGATATATCTGTCACAAAATGGCGGCGTTCAGCTTTCCTCGACTTTACCAAGCTTTTACTCGCTTTGTCTTCACTTGCGCAGCCATTTGATCAAATGAGAAGTATTCAAAATCACTTCTTTATAATATTAAGCCATCACCAAGCCTGCGCAGGACGTTTTCGAGAAGAAACAGCCGAAAAAAGAAGAGGCCTGGTAACAAAATGGCCGCCCGGGAGGCTTCTGTTTACCTGGTTAGAAATCGTCTTTCCTATCATTTCTTCCTTTACCAAACGAACGAAAGTTGTTCACGAATAGTTTGAAGAAGAGTAATGTTGCTTAGAGGCTTAAACAAATCTTACTTTCGGGTTACAGCTCCAAATGCTACCGAGGCTGAACGGCCATTTAATGAACGTTCTCGCATTGTTCTGCACGTAATACGAAGACTAGCTAGCTAGCTGGATTAGAACAGTTAGGTATCAGAGTGCATGACGCTGTGTAACTGCAGGGCTCTATCCTGTGCAAAGCATACAAACACTTAGCTAATTAATGCACCTTCCCTACGATTGCCAACTTGATGTGATTGTGAGTGTGGATGTTTAAGCACAGCTGTCTTGGCTTGTATCTAAAACCCTGATGCATTCATGCAGACCTCTGTGTGGTGCATCCTGGGTCATTCTAGGATTTAGAGTGATGCTATATCATATGGCATGACAAATGTGGGCATTACTAGCAAGTAGTTCGAGTTTGGGGCGCCCCATCGGTGCCCCACGATTTTTTAACTCGAAATACTTGTTTTTGGATAACGCACAGTTGCCTTATTTAGAAGCGTATAACGCATTGTTTGTTTTATAACACACTGCTTCAAATGGGGCTCTTATTTATGTGTCCAATCATTGTCCAACCTAATGCAAACGTTTTTTCTTACACTTCAAGAAAACATCTTTGATCTTCATCACCTTGTGGACTTTCTCATAACAGTAGACAATATGACTGTTGCAAATGTATTGCATAGTGCAAGCATGACACATTCCTGCATGCATCATTCTACTATTAATTTTGATCCACACCATGCTGCATGCCATGCGTTATAGGTAAGAAGTTTCCAGCAACTGTAGCTACTGTAAAATGCTCAAGTGATCAACATAATTTTGGCAATTCATACAATTGCTTGACTTTTAATGGACGAATCTCACTTTATAACGTTGCACTAAAACTGAAGAAATTGTTCAGTACTAGAAAAGCAATTTTTCAAAACCCTTTCCCCTTGTGCTGCGTTTCTCGGCAAGTTATTACTAGTCTCACGAATCCAGACGGTTTTCGCCAGACGCAAACGGCCTGGCTAGGCGAGACTAGACAAGATAGACGTTCACAGCCCAGTCCGTGCTTCGAAGAGTAGTTTGGGCTGGTAGCCTGCTTGTAGCGATTCGAAGTCGTCGACATTGACGAAAGAACATCGTGGTGCCTTTGCAGAACAAGAAACCGGTGTTGAAGCCGCACGCTTTGACATTTGGTTCAGTCTATCTCACGAAAAAATGCGTTCGCTGATTTCTATAGTAACGTCAGTCTCGTTCATTCGGTGAATTGATTCGACGGAAGGAGGTTTGAGCGTAGACCGTTCTCAGGCGATTTGCAACAAGCCAGTTATCACATGGCCACGAGGGCGCTTAGCTAATTTATCGCCCCCGGGCGCTTCGCGCCCTCGGGTGATAAATTAGCCAGCGCCCTCGTGGCCATGTGATAACTAGTACTTCCGACCTTTCCTTTGTATAAAAAGATTGAATAAAACTGACATTTTAAGGGTCTCTTTAACAACTAGACTAATAGTAGTATAGAATAGTAGCTATGTGATATATTATATATGCATAAATATTATATTAATTATACCACAGTCAGTGTGGTATAACTAGTACGTGTCCACTGCTTTTTCCTTGCCCTTTCCCTCCAGTACATCAGTGCTTCATGCTAGTGGTGTCACTCCATATTGCCTTTCTTCGCTATCTATGGATGGGGCGTTGATAGCTTTAATGCACGAAACTAACTATGAAAGTATCGATCGATTCGTTGCACTAGCCAGAACACTGAAACAGTAATTCAGACGTTTCGGCAACCTACGGCTGCCTTCATCAGTGAATAATTGACACTTACAGGCACACATGTAAAAATACAAAAGGGCAGTCAGACGATGATGTGGTCACGTGAGGTAACGCGCGAGTTTACCTAGATATCTAACATAACCTAAATAAAACAAAAAGAAAAGGGTGGTGGTGGTGATAAAACAAAAATAACAATAGGACACAACCTAGTACAATGTAATAAGTAACTACTAACCTAAAATTACAAGAAATAAGCAAATAAATGAAAATAAAAGAAAATAAAGGGAGAAATGGGAAGATTAATAATAGTAACAACACAAAAATGGGATTAGGCCAGATGGATGCACGGTCAGGACAGTAGTGCAGCATAGAGTCCTGGCAAGGTGCCCTTCTCCCTGTTGAGGGGGGACTGGTGGTGCTGGATGTGCCAGGACTCTAGCATGCAGCGGGTCTGGGTGTGGTTGTGGGTGTCAATAACCATGGCCTTTGATAGATCCACTTGATGGTTTGCAGAGAACACATGCTCAGCAAGAGCAGAGGATCCTACGTCTCCGTTCTTCAGAGTCCGGCGGTGTTCACGAAGACGATGGTCCAAGGACCTACCTGTTTGGCCAATGTAGGTGCGGGGGCATTCAGCACATGGGATGCTGTACACCACACCTTTCCTGCGATTGGCTGGTACTGGGTCCTTGGGGTGCACAAGCTCCTGCCTCAGGGTCCTGTAGGGACGGAATGTAACCTGGATGGCAAGGGGGGCCAAAACCCTACGGATGGACTCGAACAGTCCACTGATGTAGGGGAGAGTCACAGATCCATGGGCCACCTGGTCACGTGGAGTCCGCTGATCAGGCTGTGGGCAGGTGTGCTTGTGTATGAAACCCTTGGGGTAACCATTTCCCTGGAGGGCCTGGGACACCAGCTTCTCTTCCTGGACACGACTCACTCCTGACGACGAGAGGGCCTCTGCTCTGCACATCAGTGTCCTCACCACAGCCCGTTTGTGGGCTGCAGGGTGGTGGGAGTGAAAGGACAGATACTGATCTGTGTGGGTGGCCTTACGGTACACAGAGGTGCTGATGGAGCCATCTTCTTCTCTGTTCAGGAGGATGTCAAGGAAGGGCAGCTGACCGTCTGACTCTGTAGTGAACTGTGCTAGACTATACAATATAATGTATGCATGATTACTTAGGGACAGCTTGCCTTACCTTGTTGTACGCATGCGCAGTGCAGTGCTCTTTGCCTCGTGTTGATTCATGGAGTTAATGGTCTGCCTGGTGCCGGTTCTGTGATTAGTGGTAGCTAGCCGTCGGATACTACATTGGCGACGAAGGTGGGATTCAGACTCACCAGGATGGCTAGTACCGCGTGTATCGGGAAGATCTCCGAGTTTGATCCGGAGACAGAGTCAGTTTCCTCGTACGTAGAGAGAGTCGAGTTCTTTTTCTCAGCGAACGATGTTCCTGCAGCAAAGCACGTGCCGGTGTTGTTGAGCGCCATAGGTGGAAAGACGTACGACCTCCTACGGAACCTCCTGGCGCCAGCTGCGCTCAAGGATAAGTCCTTCAAGGAGCTAGTGACGGCCCTGAAAAGCCATTTCGAGCCGAAACCGCTCATCATTGCCGAGCGTTTCAAGTTCCATCAGCGAGGCCAGGCACCAGGAGAGACAGTGGCGGAGTACATAGCGGAACTCCGTCGACTGGCCACACACTGCGAGTTCGGCGCGTACTTGGATGAGGCGCTCAGAGACCGGTTTGTTTGTGGTCTGAAAGACGAGGGAACGCAAAAAGCACTGCTGACGGAGGCAGAGCTATCCTTTGCAAAGGCTGTGGATGTTGCCCAAGGAAGAGAGGCAGCAGCAAGGAATGCCAGACAGTTGCAGGAGACACTTCCTGCCACCCAGGAGGTGAATAAGGTTAGTGCAGGGGAGGGCACCAACTGTTATCGGTGTGGAAAAGCCAGACATAGGGCCTCTCAATGTCCCATGATCTCAGCCGTGTGTTACAATTGTGGGAAAAGAGGACACATTCGGGCCGTCTGTCGAGCCCAACTCCAGGGCCAATCTACCCAAACGTCCAACCAAAGAAATGGGCAACTACCTAGAAGGGGTCAGGTTCAGACTGTGGAGGTTGATCAGGAGGTCGAGAGAACCTACTGGCTAAAGCAGATTAGGTCCGAACCAGGCAGGCCCTTGGAAATAGAAGTGAAGTTAGAAGGGAAGCCCTTGGTGATGGAACTCGACACAGGGGCAGGAGTGTCATTGGTCTCAGAGAAGACATTTCAAATGATACTGCCTAGTCGCACAACGCAGGCTACGAGAACTCAATTGCGCACATACTCGGGGGAAGCCATTCCGGTGGTAGGCAAGGTGGACGTGGAAGTGCAATACCAGGGGCAACAGACAAAGTTGCCTCTGATAGTTGTTGAAGGGGATGGCCCAAGCTTGTTTGGACGCGACTGGTTATCAGCCATTCGCCTTGACTGGAAATCAATCAACATGGTAAAGAGCAAGAGGTTGGCCAGTGTTTTGGACAAGCATCAGGTTTTGTTTGCGGATGGATTAGGTACCCTAAAAGGTTACGAGGCAAAGATCATTGTTGAGCCGGGAACGCAACCGCGCTTCTGTAAAGCACGCCCAGTCCCCTATGCCTTGCAGGGGCAGGTTAATGAGGAGTTGGAGCGTTTGGAAAGGGAGGGCATCATCACCCCCGTACAGTTTGCAGACTTGGCAGCGCCTATTGTCCCAGTAGTGAAGCAAGATGGCAAATCCTTGCGCATTTGTGGTGACTTTAAACTCACCGTCAATCAGGCGTCCAAACTTGACCGTTACCCAATTCCTCGCATAGAAGATTTGTTCACGAAACTAGCAGGAGGCCAGTCATTCACGAAACTAGACATGAGTCAAGCCTATCGGCAAATCCTTTTGGATGACGATTCCAGGAGTCTCGTGGTCATCAATACTCAACGAGGATTGTATCGTTACAATCGCTTACCCTTTGGTGTGTCGTCAGCACCAGGTATCTTTCAAAGGGTAATGGAGAGCCTCCTTGGTAGCATTCCAGGGGTTGTGGTCTACCTCGATGACATACTCATCACCGGGCCATCTGAGCAAGAGCATCTGGACACCCTGGAGGCAGTATTGCAAAAGCTGCAGGAGGCTGGACTAAAGCTGCGGAAGGACAAATGTGTTTTTCTGGGATCCTCTGTCACATATCTGGGTCACCAGATCGATGCGGAAGGCCTCCACCCAATTGCGGAAAAGGTGGAAGCGCTGCATGAATTCCCTAGCCCGCAGAACGTAGCAGCATTAAAATCATACTTGGGCCTCCTTTCCTATTACTCACGTTTTCTGCCCAACCTGTCGACCACACTCGCCCCCCTGTACCTGCTACTGAAAGATGGTGTACGTTGGCAATGGACATCAGATCAAGCTGCAGCATTTGAGGAGTCCAAGAAACTATTACAGAAATCCAGCTTGTTGGTTCATTTTGATCCCACCCTAAAAATCATCTCGGCCTGTGACGCCTCTGCATATGGCATTGGAGCCGTCCTTTCCCACCGAATGCCTGATGGCTCTGAGAAGCCAGTTGGTTTTGCCTCTCGCACTCTCACTAAGGCAGAGCAGAATTACTCGCAAATAGACAAGGAAGCACTGGCATGTGTGTTCGGGGTGCAAAAGTTTCGGTCCTATTTATATGGCCATCACTTCACCTTACAGACCGATCACAAACCCTTGCTGACCCTGTTCAATGAAAACAAGGCAATTCCACCACAAGCATCAGGCCGGATCCAACGCTGGGCCCTGACACTGGCATCGTTTGAGTATTCTATCGTTTGTCGAAGCACCAGCCAACATGCTAATGCAGATGCCTTGAGTCGTTTGCCAATGCCAGACACTCCAGTGGAAACACCACTCTCTGGAGAACTGGTACTGATGGTGGAAAGACTGCAGACTGCACCTATCTCAGCCACACAGATTGCCCAATGGACTCGCCGGGACCCATGTCTGTCACGAGTGCTGCAGCACATACACACTGGTTGGCCGGAAAGGCCAGACCATGATCTGCGACCCTTTTGGGTTAGGCGATTGGAGCTCTCTGTACACAATGGTTGTGTGCTGCTGGGTGACCGAGTGGTGGTTCCCCCACCAGGCCGAGAATTGGTTTTGGTAGACCTGCATGGTGGACACCCAGGGGTATCAAGAATGAAGGCTCTGGCACGAAGCCTGGTATGGTGGCCAGGCATGGACCTCGAAATTGAACAGATGGTCAGACTGTGTCATGAGTGCCAGCAGGAACGTCCCTCTCCACCAACTGCCCCATTACACCCTTGGTCCTGGCCCACCCGGCCTTGGATGCGGTTACACGTTGACTTTGCTGGCCCCTTAGAGGGAAGGATGTTTCTAGTGGTCATGGATGCCCACTCCAAGTGGTTGGAGGTAGTGCCAATGAAGATAGCCACAGCCTTTAACACAATCCAGCATCTACGGCAGTTGTTCGCACAATTCGGCATTCCTGAGTCCGTAGTTTCAGACAATGGCCCACAGATCGTGGCTGAAGAATCTCGCAAGTTTTGTGAGGTGAATGGCATTCGCCACATCCGGGTTGCAGCCTACCATCCATCCTCAAATGGACTGGCCGAGAGAGGAGTGCAGATTTTCAAGCAGGGATTTCGCAAAACCACAAGTGGCACGGTGCATGACCGACTTGCCCGATTTCTTTTCCACTACAGACTTACACCACATTCAACGACAGGAGTTTCACCAGCAGAGTTGCTCTTAGGTCGTAGACTTCGTTCAAGGCTGGATGGTCTTCAACCGAGTATCCAGCAACGAGTTCTTGAGAAACAACTTAGACAGAAGGAGGATCATGATCGGCATTGTAGAGCTCGCAGTTTTGACGTGGGAGAGGAAGTATTCCTCCGGAATTTTGGACAGGGAGAGAGGTGGTTGCCTGGGCACATTAGGGCACAGACGGGTCCGCTGTCTTTTGAAATTCAGCTGCAAGATGGCCGTACCTGCAATCGACACATGGACCATATCAGGAAACGTGGTGCCAGGAGTGATCAATCAGCAGAACTGGCTGATGATGAGGACATCCCTCGGCCCCTAAAGGAGGTTACCACGACTTCTCCGGATACTTTCGACACACCTGTTACTGTCAGGGAATCAGATGCGCAGATGGTTGATTCCCCGACTCAGGAGTTGACATCGGAATTGACCCACGGAGTTGAAGAACCAGGGCGACATTACCCATCTCGCGCTAGAAGACCCCCAGACCGCTTGACATATTAAGTCTCCTTTATGGGGGGAGGAGTGTAGTGAACTGTGCTAGACTATACAATATAATGTATGCATGATTACTTAGGGACAGCTTGCCTTACCTTGTTGTACGCATGCGCAGTGCAGTGCTCTTTGCCTCGTGTTGATTCATGGAGTTAATGGTCTGCCTGGTGCCGGTTCTGTGATTAGTGGTAGCTAGCCGTCGGATACTACAGACTCCCTCTCTATCGTGAACTGTATGCAAGGGTCGATACTGTTCAGATGGTCATGGAAGGAGTCAACCAGGTTGGAGGGGAGTGCTGTGCACGTGTCATCGACGTATCTCCTCCAAAATCGCGGTGGTGTATGGAAGGTTGATAGTGCCTCCTGCTCCACGTCCTCCATAACCAGGTTTGCGACCACTACCGCCGTGCCATGGATCTGCCGGTATACTTTGCCTTCAAAGGCCAGGTAGGTGGCCTCCAGGCAGAGTTGGAGAAGGGAGCAGATGTCATCCACGGTGAGGCTGGTTCTTTCTGGAAGAGATGGGTCATTCATCAAACGGTCACGGGTAACCTGTATGGCTCGGGAGGTTGGTACACGGGTGAAAAGAGACACGACATCGAAAGACACTAACACTTCCGAGTCAGACACATTCTGGGTGGTAATGAACTGAGCAAATTGCTGTGAGTTCCTCACGTGGGAGTCAGAAAGGCCGACAATTGGTGACAGCAAGGAGGCAAGAAACTTGGACAGTGCATACGTGGGTCAGGACACAAAGGATACAATTGGGCGGAGAGGGACATCAGGCTTGTGGAGCTTGGGCAACCCATAGAGACGTGGGACACCAGCTGCAGAGCTACGAAGGTGGTAGTAGGTCTTGCTAGAAAGGCGGCCTTCTCTTTGTAGTCTCAGCAAAACACTGTTCATCCTGTTCTCTAAGGAGGTGGTTGGGTCCTTTGCCATGGGCTGGTAGGTGTCTCGGTCTCCTAGCATCGTCAACATCTTGGCACTGTAGTCCTTACCGTCCATCACCACTGTTGCTCTTCCCTTGTCAGCCGGGAGAATGACGATGTCATCATCCTTAGCCAGCTCCTTCACTGCCCTAGCTTCCTGTGGATGGATGTTTGTGGGAGGCAGCTTGGCATGACTAAGGGCATTGATGACACCAACTCTGGCTTTGGCGGCCTCCCCCTCAGTGATGTTGGACTGTGTGATGGCAGCCTCCACAGTAGCCACAATGTGGGCCTTAGGGATGAACTTAGGAGTTGGAGCAAAGTTCAGACCCCTGGAAGAACCTGTAGCTGAGGTGTGGTTAGCTGCTTTGAGGAGAGGTTCACCACATGTCGTGAACACCGCCGGGCTCTGAAGAACGGAGACGTAGGATCCTCTGCTCTTGCTGAGCATGTGTTCTCTGCAAACCATCAAGTGGATCTATCGAAGGCCATGGTTATTGACACCCACAACCACACCCAGACCCGCTGCATGCTAGAGTCCTGGCACATCCAGCACCACCAGTCCCCCCTCAACAAGGAGAAGGGCACTTTGCCAGGACTCTATGCTGCACTACAGTCCTGACCGTGCATCCATCTGGCCTAATCCCATTTTTGTGTTGTTACTATTATTAATCTTCCCATTTCTCCCTTTATTTTCTTTTATTTTCATTTATTTGCTTATTTCTTGTAATTTTAGGTTAGTAGTTACTTATTACATTGTACTGAGAAAGGGTAGTTCTCGAATACCAGCTTCAAAACAGGGTTGAAAACCTTGCTGACGTTTTGGCCAGATGCTCTGGCCTTCTTCAGGGCGATCTTCGCCCTGAAGAAGGCCAGAGCATCTGGCCGAAACGTCGGCAAGGTTTTCAACCCTGTTTTGAAGCTGGTATTCGAGAACTACCCTTTCTCATGCCTGAGCCAGCTGAGAAGCCCTCACTACATTGTACTAGGTTGTGTCCTATTGTTATTTTTGTTTTATCACCACCACCACCCTTTTCTTTTTGTTTTATTTAGGTTATGATGAGGATTATTACACTGAAGCCCAGTGTGAGGCTATAGTGATGTGTGGCAATAATTATCCAGTGATTATTGCCACACATCATTATTTAGGTTATATTAGATATCTAGGTAAACTCGCGCGTTACCTCACGTGACCACATCATCGTCTGACTGCCCTTTTGTATTTTTACATGCGTGCCTGTAAGTGTCAATTATTCACTGATGAAGGCAGCCGTAGGTTTCCGAAACGTCTGAATTACTGTTTCAGTGTTCTGGCTAGTGCAACGAATCGATCGATATGAGTCTTCCTAGCCACTCAGGTCTATATCGTAACTATGAAAGTGTTGTTTAATGTTGGCTAACATTCCACACGAAATTCTACATGGCTAAATGAAGGTTCTAGCTCTAGCTAAGGAAAGCCAAGCTTCAATTGTGCTGTAACTTCTGTGGTGAGGAGCTAGCATGCCATACTGTGTTGACTGGACCACTGTTTGAGAAGTAAGGGAAGGTCCTGACCAGACTAAACTAGCAACTAATTACTTTTTGGTAAGATGTAGTCGACAACGCAGTCTGTTCTCACCTAATCGCTTAATAGCACTAGTCGTTCAAGCCCTAATATAAATAGGAGACTGTCACAGATGTGGAATATCACAAAATAATTTTATGGTACCTGTGGAGCAGATAACAGTGAACTTGAGCAAATTGCAAAGCATTCATTCTCACCATCGTCATCTTCAATGTCCACTGTAGCCCTCAATGGAGATCCCTCAGTTATCCCAACCACCTGGAAAGTTTGCGCAACACTGAGATCAAGGAAAAAGTCGTCTGGTTCTTCATAAATGGTATCATTGATAATTGCCACCACACCATCACCAGCACTACTACCAGCAGGGATGGTAATAGTCAGAGAGTAATTGCAGCTCATCACTGGAGGATCAGTTCCAGAGCTGTCATCAACTGGCTCATGATAGTCCAAGCCACCTGATATGAACAATGGGAGGTAACTGATGGTATGAGGTTTATATTAATTAGGGCAAAGTATATATGTTCACCCTATCTTGCACAAAGGGTACATTCGACAGTAAGCCACCTGACATGAAAAAATGAGAGGTCGTTCAGCAGGTAGTAGGAGAACACAAAGTGCTGCTGCTAGAAATAGGTACACTTCACTCCACATGAACATAAACTGCACACTCACATGTAGCAGATCCATCCACTCCTGTTATCACCATCTGGTAGTCAAAGGAGGCAGTACTGCTTGCCATCACGCTGTACAAGAGGCTACCGGCATCCTCACGAACAGAGTAGCTGTCCCTCTCAAACATAACCCTCAAGGCTGTGGGCAGGAGTGATCACATGAAGTTTCTTCCAAAGTGTAATGCACTGTCCAAGTTGATAAACGTGGACATGTTACACACCACCAGCTTGCATAACACTTACTGACAATGTATAGAGATTAGGAACGGTGCACCATCATCCACCTCTGGCTCACGGGCTCATGCACATACACATGCTAGCTGCCCGTTGAGCATACCATCGCACAGATCCTCAAGGCATGGGTTCTAAGTGGTCGCAGCATTGCAGCCCGCCCATGACCGTATATATATGGCGATTGGGGACGAAGAATCGTGGCCACACCGGTGGCTTGCATGGCTGAAGCTCCGCGTTAGGGTGTAGGCTATGAGTTCAGGCCCCGGGTCGTGGTTCTTTTTCTCCGGTCGCTACTTTCAAAGCTGTGTAGTTGATATGGACATGTTACACACCACCAGCTTGCATAACACTTACTGACAGTGTAATGCACTGTTTATGTACTGAAGGTAGTACACTAACAATGACACGGGGTACGCATTAATATAATAGTAAAGGAAGTACCGCATGCCAGATGGGTGGAATAACAACTTCACTACAAGACTGAAAGTGCCTTGCACAAACATATAAATACAAAACTATATATGCTTTGATATCGTAGAGGCTCATTGCTATGGCTTCAGATGATCAACAGTGATATTGAGCATTCACATAGCAAAAGGTGCAATAATTGCAGTGGTACGACGTTTCGACCACGAAGGTCTTCGTCAGGTACAAAACTGAGAGTCATAGGTAAAGAATGGTCTTTATATACAGTAAGGTCAACGTGTTAAGGCGGGAATCTTGTGATGGGGTGACAGGTTGTGAATGAATGAATGAAATTAAAATTAAGATATCAATTGGTGGAATGTACATTGGATGAGGAGAATGTAGATAGTCTAGGGTGGATTCAAAATTGGGTTCCATACTGAGGGCAGCTGCAGGCCACTGTCTAGGTTCATTGTCTCACTGCTGGTTTTGATTTGGATGGCTTCAATGGTCCTTCTCTTCCAATAATTGGTTTCCATCTTCTTCACTTGTGCTCCATTCCAATCAATCCCATGCTGAGTCTTGTGAGCGTGCACTGCAATTCCATTTTTGGGGTCACCTCTCTTTACTGCTTGCTTGTGCTCTCCAAGCCTCACCTTTAGCGTTCGCTTTGTTTCCCCAACGTATGTCTTGCTGCATTCCTTACATGGGATTTCGTACACAACTCCTCTCTTTCTCTCCTCCGGTACACGTGTCTTGAGTTTCATTAGGGTCTGCTTTAGTGTCCTCACTGGTTTGAACACTGCACGGACACCGAGTGAAGTGCATACCCTCTCGAGCTTTTCGCTCAGTCCACGGACATAAGGAGTGCAAAGGGTCTTCGTTGGTTCCTGTCTAGGCTCAAGCATGGGGGCTGGAGTGGGGTGGGATGTGAGGGTCTTTCTCACTAGGTCTTCTGGAAAGCCATTGGCTTGAAAGACTTCCTTGAGACGATGCAGCTCAGGTTTCCTAGATGTGTTGTTGCAGATCTGGAGGGCCATGTCTCGCATACACCTCAGTACTCCAGTGGTTGTTCTCTGGTGATGGTGAGAATGAAAGGGGATGTATCTATCAGTGTGCGTGGGTTTTCGATAGACTGATGTGGACAGTCCATCTGAGCTCCTAGTGACTTGTACATCTAGAAAAGCTAGTTTGCCATCCTTCTCTTCTTCGATGGTGAATTGTATGTTGGGGTGTTGCTGATTGATGTGTTCGTGGAAGCGCCGTAGTTCATCATGTCCGTGTGGCCAGATAACAAAGGTATCATCTACATATCTAATCCAAAGTGTGGGTTGAAGTGGGGCTGTGCACAGTGCAGTTTCCTCGAGGTGCTCCATATACATGTTGGCTATCACTGGGGAGAGAGGTGAACCCATGGCTGCACCATCAGATTGTTCATAGAACCTTCCCTGAAACTCAAAGTACGTTGACCGTAGGCATAGCTCTACCAGCTCAATGAGATGGGTTGAAGGAATGCTGGTCCTCTCCTGTAGGGTTTCGTCCATACACAACTTTGCTTCCACCACTCTGAGGGCTTCGTCCACTGGAACCTGCGTGAAAAGGCTGGTGACGTCGAAACTTACTAGGTGGTCCTGCGGTAGAGTCTCTATGTTGCGGATTCTCTCTACAAAGGACTTGGAGTTCTTCACAGAGTGCATGGAGTTCCCAACCAGGGGCGTGAGGATGCGGGCTAGTTCTTTGGCGAGTCTGTACGTAGGGGATCCAATGGT